>CM069448.1:66030147-66073275 GCA_035610835.1 Ophiura sarsii
CACAAAATCATACCCCATGTTTAGGGATTTTGTGCAAAAAAGCGACCCATTACAGCGGCACTCCCCCCCCCCCTATACCGTATCCCTGGGTCTAGGAAATAAAAAGATCAGTTTGGGAATTTGGGTGAATTAAGAGTTTTGGTCATTATTTTATGTTTGGGGAAATTGACAGAGTAACTAATGGCAGGTGGCGAATAACTTTGGAATCCAGTAATACTGGACATCTTTAGTAGGAGAGTGCAGTTGCAAAATAAAACCCAGTCTTATGGTATATTTTGTTGATATTGTTTTTGTCAATTTGTTTGCATATATTCCACATATTTTAGGTTTTTCTTATCATATCATTAAGAGATGTGGTGGAGGCAGCGCCCTCAATTACAAAAATTATGATGAAAACTAGGATTTGTATTTTTTTACAATTGTATTACATGAACTTACACACACCTATAAGGATTAAGAAAAATCAGCCCTCTTTGTACAACAAAACGTCGATTCAAAAATGCTGGTAGAGCCGCAACCAGCATTTTACATGGTTAAGGGTGGTACCGTATTCCAACATATTTAAAACATTGTTTTAGTCAAATTTTGCTGGGTGTTTTTTTAGTAGAAACAACAATAATGGCATTTTTTAATGTTCATCTTGAATTCTGAAGTAAATTAATTAAAATAAAAAAAGTTCAACATGACATTGTGTCCCTTTAAGAGGTCAATGTCAATTATGGACACTATTAACTATTGCCATTTGCATATTTGTGTGTCTGAATTTTGAGTGAAAAATTGAATTAGATATTGGTGTGTGGGTGTTAACTGCATGCTATTTGACACAAAAGAAGCTAAATTTAGCAGAAAAAACCTTAAACTATTTGTGACATAAAAATAACAATTAAAAAGAGCACCACCCACATAGAGCCACAACTATTTGCTCCAGTATCTTGCTGTGCCTGGTTCTTTTGTTAGATGAAAGTGGTGGGTATATTAGGCTTTGTCTTTCAATTCTAAGTATATTATCACATGAAAGTTGTTTGTCTGATTATGTCATTGTTTGTCTGATTATGTCATTCCTTTAGATTGCTGGCATGATTTAACCCCAGTCAGCAATGATTCCAAAATAGATATTTCTGAATCCGGACAATCCAGTAATTCTGAAATCATGTTTTTGGGAATAAAACTATCAGTGAAGAAAACAGGTCAAATTAGTAGAGGGGGAGGGGGAAGGGGGTCGCTCGAGTGGACGATGAAACACAAATCGCTCACAGCTACATGACAGATCATATGACCAGTCATACATGTGTTGGAATGAAGTCAACTGCAACGGTGTGGGCCTAACGACCTTGTGCGACCTGTCCCAAGTTTTGGCAAGTCGTCGCTGAACAAATGACGTCAAACACATCATCGGGAATGATCTGGATCGGTCAGTGACCTTAATATGCAATGCCCATTTAACTACACTTTCAGTCAAATGGATTCTTACAACTTTGTTTATCCAAGTGCCAGCCCATCTCCCCCCCCCCCCCCCCCCCCTCCCCCCTACACGACGAAACCAAACTGTCGATCATCTCCCGCAAACTCACCTGAACTTTTATAATCTTAGGCAACGGCTGCCTCGTTCCGGCTCCTCCTTCCACGGCTATCCCAAGATTCGGTTTGGTTTTCCGTACGGTAATCCAATCAGCTCCGTCGGGATCGTCATCATACACGTTCACCATAATCTTGCGTTTCATCATACCAAAATCCTCGATAAGATCGTCTAGTAAACCGTCGTCTTCATCATCGTCGATGTCATCGTCCAACTGTTTGGAGATAGACAATATTTACAATTTAAGAAGATTGCTTTTTAACAGATATGTCGCAACGCTTCATAAAAAGATGAAAACAAATTATGTTAACCCTAACCCCGGTTTAGGATTTTTATCACAATTTTGGAAGAGAAAGAGAAAACACCAACAAAATTGCCGGGGACCGGCCGGGAATAGATCCAAGGACCTTCCGACCTTCCGGACATCAGCCCATCATCTCACCCACGACCCTCAGCTACTCGTTTGCGCAGTATACCGCGCTCACTATATAGGCTCGGTTGATTGCGTCATCGGAAAACCGTCCGCACATGTGCTTGGAGATAGGCTTAGAAGTAGTATTTTAAGCACGGGGGCAGGGGGGGGGGGGGCGGGCGGTAGGGTTATAGGGAACTGGTACAAAAAATTATGTGTATTGATGATGTATAAGAGGCTCTATGCTTAAAACGTCCCTTATTTAAGCCCCAAATGATTAACAAACATCAGTTTTATCTTTGCCCGATTTTTTTTAAAATCCCAATTTCACATAGACCTATTATACGCAAAAGTAATTTATTTGTGTGTTATAATTTTTCACGGTGGCTACTTTGAGCGTGAAAATAATGTAGCACGAAATTGTCCAACTTTTTACAGTAACCCAGTTTATTTTCAGGGGTCAAATGACTTCACTTGATCTATCTATAATAAGATTACCTTATGTAAGCAATATATTTCACAACTTCACACACAATTCATTGAAATGATTCAATAGATTTTGGTATGCCTTCCCCAAAGATAACATAGCATTCAGGTCCTACATTAATCATATGCGGTTTGGGTAAAAAAAGTCCAAAATGACTAATTGCAGAATAATAGGTAGGTATTCCATTTGAATGAATACCATTCACCGATAAGATAAACATATGTCTCATCATTGACGTAGGTCTTCACTCTTACTATCCCACCCACTTCATTTGAGCCATTCCAACCCCCACACCCCCCCCCCCCCCCCCTAATAAGACGCATATTTTCTAGATGGCATAATATGTTGTTGTAAAAAACAAAGATATTTTTAAAGATAAACGCAAATGCATGAAAACAGTTGTCTATGAACTTGAAGTGAGAGACTAATAGGTGAATCCGTCTATTTAATTGCATTCATGATATTTCATGCATAGCCAAAGTGAGAGACTAAGTGAAAGGCAATCCGAGTATTTAATTGTATTCAAGTTATCTCATGCATAGCTGCACACCAGGTTTAATATAGTTCACTGTCAATATATTCCTTTAAAGCGCGTAATTCTTGACAATGAAGCGAAGTTACACACATTCATATTCATCACGCAATGCATCATGGTGGAATTAATTTGGGAAAATCAATGTGTGACTTGACATGCCATTCTTTCACACGACTTGCCTTAAAATTAAGAGCCTTTTGGTGACATAGACACCACCCCACCCAAGAAAACAATAAAACAAAAACAAAAACCAGGCCTGGGGAAAAATGGGAAAATTGGGAAGCTCCTTGCTGGGACATTTGGGCATTTGGAGGGAAATGTTGTAATTTGGAGGGAAATTTTGCTCTTCCAGAGTCCAGACAAAGAAATGCATAAAAAATAGTGGGAAATTTGGGGTTGCTTGTCAGGATAGCAACATTTCTTCCAGGCCTGACAAAAAAACAACCCAAAACAACAACAATAATAATAATAATAATAATTATAAAATTAACAAACAAAACAAAAAATGACTTGATTTGGCTTGATTTAGTAATTTTACGGGACTAATGACTCTGACAGGACTTGACCCACATTATAGTGCCTTAGTCAAATCACCGAGGGTTTAAAATTGATCAGAGAGCTAATAATACCCCTAAACATTAGTCAGTTTGATAGGGTAGGTTTGTATCAATTTGCAGTGGAAATGTTATAAAAAGTGAGTTTTTTCTCTTTGTAAAAGTGTGGAAATCATTACAGGTGGATTGTCGTTACCTGAGGGGGGGGGGGGGGGGGGGGGGGGGGGGGGTTCACTCAAACAAATTGTTAGCTTTGTTCAAATAAGTTGGCTCAAAAAAGTTTTTTTGTTGTGATTTTCTCAAAAAAGCATTTTTGGTGCCAAGTTTGGATTCACAGATCCATTTCCTTTCCAAAACATTATACTTTTTATACATTTGAGTCATACAACACTCACAAAATTTATAAAGTGACTTCCTTGAGTCCCGCTACATCCTACATGTATACTTAATTATTATGTTTCATTTTTTTATTTTTTATTCTCCATGCGTAGGTAAGAGAGACCAAATAGATTAGTACTACCAAGTCCCAGTAGAGTTAGATCACAGATTAGAGATGGTCACAGCTACGCACAGACATTATCTACGTTGGGGGTCTTTCTGAACATTGAGATGTTTCTACGATTTCTTAACACTTTCCTCACACGCAGCTGTTGGTTTTACCAAATACAAAACAGATTTTTCAGAAACCTTTCTCAAATTTCAAGGTCTATCTGAAGGATTACTGAACCAATACTAGTCATGTTTGTGCTTAATTTAATGAATTTCTCATGGTGATTCCAAATATGGTAATGAAATTCAATAATTTTGAGGTATTTGAAAACAATTGAGACATTTTGGAATGTCGGCTGCAGATGCCTGCCGCGTGGAGAGTGTTAACTATGATATTTGTATGAACCATTTGACCTCATGTAAAAGCCATACATGATGAGATCATATTGTCAGAAGACTTCGTTGAAAAAGCCACGTTTTTAAATAAATAAATGGTGGAACAATAAATCCTGAGTATGTGGTTTTCCTATGTTACTGTGAGTTGTCGGTAGCGACACTCTGTGACAACTACACTTTGAATTCACAGTGCAAATGTTAAAGGAAAATATACATTATTCATTGAGGGGGTAGTTCCATATGAATACAGAGTGCAAATGAATATTGGTCGGTTGAGGGGGCAGTCATGTATCTTTTCACAGCACAGACGATGCTGGACACGATTTGCCTAATTTGCCAATTCATATGGGTTTAACACGTAATCGCACATACCAATCGAAAAATTCTAATATCACATTCCAAAGTACAACTAAATTAAATAATCCCAAAACCAATGGAGTTGGATAACCAACTCCCGGGAACCAATTCCAGTCTAAGTGTCCTTTCTTTTCATTTTCAAAAGTTAAATAGTTCTTGAACATGGTCTGTAATTAGCTCAAAATTTCATATTATACACCTCAATTTTGAGGCAAAATAGTTGAAAAGGGATAGTCATAGGCAATAATATATAATACCTGACGATATTGTGGCCTTATATTATAGTTTTATGATTATTGGTCTCCATTTTTGTAACAAATTACGTTATGTAGAATGTACATTATTTATTGAGGGGGTAGTTCCATACGAATACAAAGTGCAAATGTATATTGGTCGGTTGAGGGGGTAGTCATGTATCTTTTCTCAGTGCAGACGACGCTTGACATGATTTGCCTAAATTTGCCAATTCGTATTGGTTTAACATGTAATCGTGAATACCCATCAAAAAAGTATAAATATCACATTCCTAGGTTAAATTAATTAATCCCAAAACCAATGGAGTTGGATAACCCATTCCCGTCTAAGTGTCCTTAAACAATGGAATTTTGATTTATATTGTACAGATGCTTTTTTCTCTGAAATATGACATTTGAAATATATTTGAAATATAAGGCCAAAAAAAAAAGAAGGTTTGTCTCAGATGACATGAGAGACTGAAAATCTAATGCGGACTGCGGATTTTTTTTTTTTTTTTTTTTTTTCAATTTAGACCTGATCGTCATTTGTTTGGTCAAAAAGTTGGATTTTGCAAGATTATTTTGAGAAAATTGAAAAAGAAGAAAAAAATTGGAAAAAAAATTGAAAAAAAATTGAAAAAAAAAAAAAAAAAAAAAAAAAAAATCCACTAAAAAAAAAGCTTACGCGGGCGGTTTCGGGAATGCGCGCGGGTCATCTGAGACAAACTTTTTTTTTGTTGGCCTAATTGCATTATAATGTACGCAGTACTTACTGAGTTTCTCCTGTCCTGATGATCTCTTGAAGGACCTCCCTCTGACATGCCTACTTCAGATGATTGACCATGTCTGTTGAATGGCGTAAGCGTGTTTGACCTCTCATCTCTGTCACTTGACCCAGGTCGTGACAACGTCTGACCTCTATCCCCTGACATCGGTCTGGGCAGAGTGCGATTCCTGTTGTCGCTTGACCCCGGTCTGGCCAAAGTTTGTCCTCTGTCCTTTCTAACGGTTGCATATACAGGCGCTTCAGTGAGGGTTGTGATTACGGTATCTGCGCTACGCTGTGGTGGGGGTGGGGGAGGGGGAGCCATTGTTGGTCTGGCTATAGGCTTGGCATTGGGTGTCGTTGGGGAAGTCACTACAGACGTAGAAGGACTTGATCCAGATGATGATTGTCGTCTTAGCTCAAGAAGCTGTTGGGTTGCCTTTTTCGTCTGCTCATAATTTCTTCTCTGGTCTCTGGGAACATGCTGTATATGGACAGTAACAGAACTTTTCATCAAATTTATGTTTAAATTACGAAAGTTTTGATTTTTACTAGTATTGCATGTACATAATTACATATCTAGAGCCACCTCCATATAATAAGCCTTATAGTTGCTATAATTTAATGTTATAAAATTAAATAAGATATAATTTTGGAAATTTGTTACATTTTAAAACTATTTTGATGACATGCTGCCCATATCGCCAATGCTATAACTATGCGTTGGATCTTTGTCCGGTGCACAATTGAATTTGAAATCTAAGTATTTAATTTCAATCACATTTACCAATTGTCACAAACTTAATATTCTAGTGCTGCGGTGATGTCGATGTCACAACGATTGCAATCCTGTCTGATTATCGAAAAACTAATGCTGTCAAGTTGAAGCAAGTGGTATAGGCCCCACACTTGTTTTAGGTCTTTGACAGGAAAAGACACACAATTTGGTATATCGTCCGGACTTTTCCGAAAACCGACATTTTTGAGGTACTGCTCTTAATGTGGAGCAATATACAGCAGCATACAACTGATATATTATTTGCGATGACCATGAAATGAATATTATTTTGAACGCTAAATTCCTGCAGAGCTTTGGGGACTATATATTAGTTCAAAGTTGTGATAGACTGTGAAAAACACACATAATGCCACAAACACATTTTCACAAACCACCTGATACATGACAGCAGCATCGTAATGAAATGTTTATATACGTACATGCGTTGGATCGCTGATCCGCCTCGGGATGCCATCGCTGCCAAAACTGAGTTTACGCGGTGACATAAGTTGCTGATGACACAAAATGAATACAAAAATGGAACAAAAAAATGCAAATGTGTGAATGAGTGAGGGGGTGATTGGATGAGAGTAAGTGAGTTGTAGTTGTTTGTTTGTTTGTTTGTTTGCTATGATATGACCAAATCAAAATGACAAAAATAAAACTTCTACTCTGCGTGTAATGCATACCTGGGTCCGTAGGCCAAGAAAATCAAGGATCTGTTTCACGTACCTGCGCATAAGTATGTCAAGTCACTTTTTACGCATACGTGATGAGCCCCATTTTGAAAAGAGGCTCAGACAGGGCAAAGAACAAAACAGAAGCGGGCCAAAAACACAAACAATAATTCCTGCATTTAGCATCGCTATTTTTTCTAAAAAAACAGCAAAAAAACCCCGCATATCGCGCAGCTATTTTCCCAAATGTATGTGAGACAGACCTTTTTTCTTCTTTGCCTTATGGTTGACATAGATTTTTGAATATAATTTGTATTGTAAAATTGTGAAATAATGCCTATATCTGTGCCCAATTACACAAACCCTGGAAAACCAGTACCTGCGTGCAAGAACATGGTCAACTAATAATGGCTCATTCTATATTGTTTAGTCAGTGTGTCATGCAACAGATCATTCTCAGACTAAAATACAAGTTTGGTTTCTTGTTGAAGTGCTTCCCCAACCAAGGGGAAGAAACCATTTAAGGACGGTACGCACAAAACAGCTTAGACTGAGTCTAACTTTAGACTTGGTCTAAATGATGAATAGTCCTTCTGGGCCATTTTATTCTTTTATATCCCTTGTACACTCCCTTGTACGTCCAAAAGTAAAATTATAGTCACATAATTAGGCTTTAACATATTTAATGCTCCTAACGGTCCATTAGGCCAAACAAAAAATTAAGTTTGTTTCCACTGAGACGCTTGATGATTGAGTTTTGGGTTTTTTTTAATAGAAAAAACAGGAACAATTATTGTTAGGGCGCCACCTTTTGTTAAAATTGTGCCCAACATGTTTCAAGATGTAATGGCCCCATTTTAGCGAGCATAAGAGTAAAAAATGCACAGATTTGACTAAATAAAACTGTTTTAAATGAATTTCCACTATGAATTTGAGCAACAAAAAAGCATTTTGTATTTGACTTTTCAGGCTTGCTACTAGAAAGAAGAAAAAAAAAATTGGCATTTGATTCTGAGTGAGCTATGTAGTAAAACCAGATCAAATAGCTAACCTATCTTAACCCTAACCCGGCGGCATATTTGTGGGAATAAAACTATCAGGGGACAAAAATGGGTAATATTTTTGTGGAGACCGGCATTGCCTGTGCGTCAGTCCGGTGCCTATCCATAGTTTATTCAGTTCCAAATTGGCAAGAATTGTCAGACTTGTATTTGTTCGTGCGCAAAAAATAATCCATGTCATTGCGCATATTTGCTGGAGAAGGTGGGCGTTTGCGCATCGTAAGCAGGTATCAGCGAGTGTTGGTCAAGTACGTATTCCATTTAGGCCTTACAATACTATGCATTTTTGTACATATTTTAATGCATTTCCCATGGCGATTCCAAACATGGTAATGAAATTCAATAATGTTGACATTTTTTGAAACATTTTGTGAAATCTTAGGACTGTCGTCGGGCAGACGACTACCGTGTGGAAAGTGTTAAGATTTTAACTGCAAGTTTCAATGATGGTTGGATTTCAGAATATTTGGTCCAAGTAAATGTCAACTTATTTTTTTTAGTGGCCATGTCATCAACTACTGTTATCTTTATCCAAAAATGATGGTAGAGGTTGATTATTTATTGTTACCAATTGGGAAGGAGCAGGATAAATACAAGAGATGGATGAAGGCAGTTGGTGAGATCAGAAAGGAGAGGCTGCCAGTACCGAGTCGAGATGGGGGCAGTATCAACTTTCACATATGGTTCCAATGAAATACTGCTTATAAACGAGAGCATCAATGATGCAGAAGCTCACTACAAGTTGCGAATTTGTGAAGATTCTGATTCATAAAACATGTCTATAATATAGAAACCACTATAATCTGTCCAGCATATGACAAATGATGTAAAGCTCAAATCCATATTATACCTTACATGAAACAAGAATTAGATATAGACCCTACATGTTCATATATATTATGCATTCACAGTGTAAGCAAATTTGCCCTTCTACATATGCTTCGGTTGAGATTACATAAAATAAAGGTAATTGTGTCATTTTGGACTGAACATACTATAATAGTGGCATATTTGTTTTATGCTGTGCAAAAGGGCCTGTATCCCGATTTAATTCTGGATACAGGCCCTTTTGCAACAAAACAACAATTTCAATGGCTGTTTACAATGAGATGTAGGTCTTTTTGGAAAAAAATGACTTTGTTTCTTTGAAACATGATTTTTCCTTATACATTTCTATATCAAACTCATTTTTGTAAAAAATGCACCATAGCCCTTTTGCACAAAGCTCTTCAAATATAAAAAATTTAAAATTTAAAAATTTAAAAAAATTTTAAAGAAAATAAAAAGTTAAAAAAAAATATATAAAAAAAATAACATAAATAAAAAAAATAAAATAAAAAAAAAATAAAAAAAAATAAATAAAAAAATAAAAATAATAAAAAATAAAAATAAAAAAAATAAATTAAATTAAAAATAAAAAAAAATAAAAAATAACATAAATAAAATTTTAAAAAAGAAAAAAAATGAAAATAAAAATAAAAATAATAAAATAAAATAAAATGAAATAAAAATGAAAATGAACATAAAAATGAAAATGAACATAAAAATTAAAATTAAAATTAAAAATTAAAAATTAAAAATTAAAAATTAAAATTAAAATTAAAAATTAAAAATTAAAAATTAAAAATTAAAAATTAAAAATTAAAAATTAAAAATTAAAAATTAAAAATTAAAAATTAAAAATTAAAAATTAAAAATTAAAAATTAAAAATTAAAAATTAAAAATTAAAAATTAAAAATTAAAAAATAAAAAATTAAAAAATTAAAAATTAAAAATTAAAAATTAAAAATTAAAAATTAAAAAATAAAAATTAAAAATTAAAAATTAAAAATTAAAAATTAAATTTAAAATTAAAATTAAAAAATATAACAAATAAAATAAATAAATAAATTAACATAGTAAATAAAATTGAAAAAAAAGAAATCAAATAAAAAAATAAAAAATATAAATTAAATTATTATTAATATATCTAAATAATAATTCGCAGAGAAAAAAAAAATATTTGTACACTTTTACCGCCATTAATGTTAAACTAAATGAATAATATAATTTATGAAAAATTTTATAGGAAAAAACAAGAAAAGTTAACGCTCCGGGCTGGGCGCGAACTCCCGCGAACGCTTTCAAAACGATTCCTAGTCGGATGCCCTAACGATTAGGCCATCAATACGGGCTTGAATATTGATGTGTCAATTTATTAATATACCAAACAGAAGAGCTGTCGCGTGATTGGTCCAATCTTCCGACTCTGCTACTGACGCTAAATACAATTCTAAATACCTGTCCCGGTAGCTTGGGTCATCGCGGACCAATCGGATTCGTTGAATCAGAAATGATCAATATTCATGACATACGATGCATAGTTAATTAAATGTTACCATATATGGCAAGGTGACGATACCAAATTTATATAGTAGGTAGGTCAGTGCGTAGTGTCGAAAATCTAATGATGGAAAATACGATGTATTTGGATGATAAACCACCACTTTAGGACACAGTTTGCCTCAATAAAAGTATGATTTTTGTACTTTCTCATTAATAAAGTTGATTTTGTTTAACCGAGTCCGAGGGTTAAAGTATACATATTATTTTTTTACTTTAAAACATAACCTGGCGTTTAATAGTACAATCTAAATCCTTCGTCCACAAGTTTTATGAATGGCCGACGATACCAAACTGGTGGGGGTAATACAAAATATTACGGCGCGATAAAGCGTGCAAATTCAGCATTTTGGCAAGGCAATAGTCGCAAGTTTTACTCATTTTCGCGAGTTTCTAACAGCACCTCATGATGAAAAGCCTTTGAAAACATCAATTTCCATTAATTTTGGCCGCTGAAATCGGAGATATAGTTTGAAGAATATATACAGAAGCGATTAACATCAATTAACGAAAAACAACCTCCCCATTTTTCACTTTGACGGCTGTATTTTTATTTTACGCTGATTTCGTATCATGAATAATAATGATCTCTAGTAGTTTAACCAATCACAATAAGACAATCACGCTTGCACATCATGATACATGCGTGTCATGTGTTAATCAACTTGTCTACTATAGCGTTTTACATGCATTTTCAATACAAATTTGACAACAAAGAAAATAACGCAAAATTGCCTGTTTTGTCGAATGGCAATCAAGCCCATTTTATAACACATTTATGCGATCATATTGTTTCACTATCTCAAGTACATTTCCCGACAAATACCACTTGGGTGACCAAGATAAAACCATATTTCATAGTCGCACTTTCCCCTTGACCTTTACCGTGACCTTTCGCATCGAGTCGCTTTAGCTTACTTGTAGTAAGCTAAAAAATAACTAGAACCATCACTACCAACCATATGTTGATGAAGGTAACTGAACTTGCTGAAAGGTCCACTAACACTTTGTACATGGATAATTATGTGGATTTGATATTCTGAATTCCAACACTCATATATACTACCAATTCCGATGATTCAATGTTATGAAGCAAACTAATTGGTGGTGATCTAACTAACTTGGGCATGAATTGTTCAGGTACTTACAAATGAATGATACAAATGCCTAAAAAGCAATCGCCCAAATTATTTTTCACTTTGAAAATGTCATGCTTTGCAGGACTACCTACCCCGACACTTGACCCCTCCGTGGAAACGCTGTCCAAACTCAACCTCCTCTGCACACGGGATGCCTTCTTGATAGTGACAGGTGGTTCCTGGGTATCATCTGACTTGGGACTATCGAAAGATGATCTTGGACTCTCCATATCGCTGGTGCTCTCGTTGATGGTGACCGGTGGTGTAGGCGATATCGTCACGCTGAGTGGAGGTTACAGAATAAAGATAATTTACGTATTTTACGTATGTAAGAAAAATGGCAGGTCACTTACACATTAATGAGGATTATGAGAGAACTGATTTGTTTTTGTTTTGTTTGAATCATAATTAGTTTGTACTTAGATGAAAAGTATAACAAATATAACTTTCTGGCTATCTCAAAGCTTTTAGACTGATCCTGGGATTGAGTCTGAATAGCTGACACTTTTGAAAGTATATTTACTTTCTTAGATGTGAGCGATTCAGCCATAATACCATCATCTTGTCGTCTGACGATTGCCTTATTGGCATGAAACTCAGTGTAACAACTCACTCCCTTTCTCGGAAGGTCTAACCTTCCAATTTTGAACTAAACACTTCAAATGAAGTAAGTTCCCCTTTAGGGTTTCCCTTATATTTTCAAAAATATACATTGGGTTGAAATAGGTTTTATGTCAAATTGTTATGAGGTTCATACCAATATTTGACCAACATTTCAAATCAACAGGTTCTGTCATGCTTGAGTGAGCTTGTATTGAATGACAGAATGTCCCATTTCAAAAGTTGTTAAAATAATGTTTAGTAGTGTGTGTATCCACCACGTTGGTGTATCAATTGACGACATCGATTTCTCATAGTGTTGATGAGGCGCGCTACTCGATATGGAAGTCCAACTCTTGTTGTACCAGAATTTTAGCAACTTTTGAAATGGGAGATTCCGTCATTCAATACGTGCTCATTCGAGCATGACAGAACCGGTTGATTTGAAATTTTGGTCAAGTATTGGTATGAAGCCCACAATCATTTGACTGAAAACCCCATTTCATTCCAATGTATTGTTTTGGAAATATAAGGGAACCCCTAAAGGGGAACTTACTTCTTTTGAAGTGTTTATAATAAAAGGTGGTTACCAGTCTGAAAATCTTTTGGACAAAAAAACTTTATAAACTAGGCATTTGTTATATTAGTGTTTCATCCAATGCATCTTAACACTTTCCACGCGGCTATTGGTTTTACCATATATACAAAACATATTTTTCAGAAACCTTTTCCAACTTTCAAGGCCTATCTCAAGCATTACTGAACCAATAGTAGGACTGTCTGTACTTATTTTGATGCATTTCTCATAGTGATTCCAAATATGGTAATGGAATTTAATGATGTTGACATATTTGAAACATTTCGTGAAACTTTGGGATGTCGTCTGCCGCATGGAAAGTGTTAAAGTTATGGACTTGATTGTACCAGCCTAAACGATGTTTGTTAATAAAATGGTCACCATAACCAACCCATGTTGTAACGCTGTGTGTGGAAAATTGTGATGTTGTGACCAGTTTATGTAAATGAAGTCAGCAAGCAAGTATATAGAAATGATTTGCGAGTGTATTTGAAGGGGTTACATAATCTAAAATTGATCAAATGAAGATAAAAAAATTATAGATAGAAAATGTAATTAAAATTTGCAGAACATAAGTGGAATTATGTGTCTCAATTTAAGTAAAATGGATGGACCATCAAACAAGGAGGGGGGGGGGGGGAAAGATAGTCAAACATAAACAGAAAGTTTTTTAAGTACAAATGTAAGAACAGGTGATTTGCTGTATAGTTTGCTAATTCTGTTTACAATAGAGATGGTGGGAATTTGAAGAACTACGATGCAGGTGGCTGTCTTAATAAATGTGATAATTGATAGTATTGTAAAAAAGGAATTATAAACAATAGAATAAATAAATTCAAATGAAATAAGTTGTGATATCGTGCATGGCTATAGACAACATAAAAAGACTTTTTGAGAGGAAACATCTGTTGTTTCATTATACATTGTGCGGGGGGAGCACTCATGTATAAAAGTTGTAATCATCTGTGTGAATCCACTCTCAAAAACACTACCCTTAACGCATATTCTCAAAGAAGGAAAAAGTGACGTTTGATGAATTATACTCACAGCAAAGGATGGAGTTTACACTGAAATGGACGTATGAAGTATTTGTGCGATTCAGTTTCTTAGTAAATTTATCTAACCATTTGGGCTATTTTTACAATGATGACACATGAGTCTCGGCCCAGGCAACCCATAGCGCGGAATCAGGTTGAAAAAGACACCCTTATTCTCTAATAATTGGCAATTTTAATACCCCTAGCACAGGCCTGTGTTGTGGTCGGAAAAAAGCACCCTTAATCCATGTTTCCGTTCCAACCGATGATTACAACATTAAACCTGACTGCCTCCCCCACGTTGTGACATTCTCAAATTGAAGTTTGTTTAGGGGTAAGGGCATACTGCTACATTTGTACCAGCGCACATGTAAAAACTATTATCCAAAGGTGTCAGTGAGAGTAACTAATAAATAATAAATAAAATAATTGGGTGACAAAATGTGGGATGCTATACAAAAATATCGGGCAATGGGCACCCGTGGCATCACTTTGCAAACGGAATAAAGCTCTGCGCTGGTTTAAAGTTGTGTAGTAAGCTTAAGCTTATTATATTTGGGGTTAAAGCAGACTTTTCACAATACTCTATACATACTCTCAACCCATTTGACCACCAAACAATGTATTAATTTCCCACAATGTTTTGATATACCGATGAATGAATGTGTTATTGAAAGGTTTGATTCAAGCAAATGAAAATAGTGTTGGACCTTATTCTACAAGATATACACACGCACATTACAGGAGCAAGAAAGTCATACACTTTATTTAGGTCAATTAAAGTAACTTTTGATTGTTTTTTACCAAACAGGCCAAATAGATATTTGGATGAATCTTTTAGGCACATTTGGATACCAAACATAACACCTAGCAACACAGATAAACCATGATTAGCACCTTTTAAAGAAAATTAGTCACTTTTCAAAAGTCACATTTTCAATTACTACACGGGAGGAAAATGGGTGTGTGCGATGTTCACCCCCGTGTGTGACACTGTTATTAACCAGGATTGAACGGCGGGCAATCGATCACACTGTGCAGCCGTGTACACTACCCTGCGCTGGGCGTACACTTAGTGATATCAATACCTATCCATGTTTTGATTCCGAACATAAAGGGCATTATGTGCTTGTTAACAATTGGTATTTTCTCCCGCGTAGTGTATTGAAAATGTGACTTTTGAAAATTGACTAATTTTCTATAAATGGTGCTAATTATGGTTTATCTTTGTTGTTAGGTGTTATGTTTGGTATCAAAATGTGCCTAAAAGATTCATCTAAATGTCTATCTAGCCTGTTTGGTAAAAAAATAATCGAAAGTTACTTTAAATGACCAAAAAAAAGTGTATGACTTTCTTTTGTTGAGCACTTTATTTGCTAAACTGTGTGTCCCACCAAACAAGGTATTAATTACCCACAATGTTTTGACATACCGATGAATGAATGTGTTATTGAAAGGTTTGATTCAAGCAAATGAAAATAGTGTTGGACTTTATTCTACAAGATATACACACGCACATTAAAGGAGGAGGCAACTCTTTTATATTTATGATATTCACATACTTCAAAGATAGGCAATAGGCTTGTACCTTCTATTGGTTTGTTTTTGGTCAAATTAACTTGAGAGATTATCAATAAAAGACTTTCAACGTTTTAAATCTAGTTATCACAATCCATATACAGTTGTAGATCACCCAGATAGAGGTAACTTTTGATAATTTCAATTTTGGATGCAAGATTTTAAAACTTGTGTGTATCAATTGAAAGTCTCCAATTTCCACAGGATTATGAATTGAACTCTTGTTTTCACAAAAATACACAAGAAGTCAAAATCAAAACTTCAAGATCAATAAAAAGAGGATCAAAAGCTGGCTAAAAAGTATTGCAATAAGTGCTGTAAAGATAATTCCTCCAAATCTGAGTGTGTATAAATTCTTGCGATGTCCCACAATGCATGGCGCTATACAAGATGCAGAAAGACTTGTGGCAATGGCGAAGCAAAGTTGTATACCTTTTCTTTTTCTTACTGCAAAGCATCATGGGAGGCGGCACCACCGAGCATGATTGAACATAAGATGATAAGTCAGTCAGGCGACAAAAAAACAAAATGGCGTCTACAATATTGTCCTCTTTTAATGAAATATTTGTATTTACGTATCCGGTCTTAAACAGATTACACATGTGACCCAACATGAGTAAATGAGGCGTAATGCGGAGTAGCTAATTTGATTTAAGTGGACAAATGTGGGACAAGGTCAAAATAAGTCAAATTCAGAACAAGTCGTATTACTGATCTTAGCTACATCTTGTATCTAACCAAAGACTCAAATTCATGAAAATAAAGAGTTAAACTACATTTTGAGGTATTCTATTTTCATTTACTCCATTGATAAGTTAATGGAACCCTTTAATTGCCCATAACTTGACAATCTGGATTTGATGTTTTGAGACAAAGTGATTTTCAAACATCTGTAACTTTGGTTTGGAATGTGATATGACATTGACTTTGGTACTAAAATGTCCTTTAACATCATATTATCTCGATATCGTTAACTCAATATCCATATTTCCCTCATTGTGCCTCATTTACTCGCGTTGGGTCACTTACATGTAGGGTCACATATATGTCAACTCAGAAGACTTCTGCTATCAGTCTTCTTCGGGTCTTCAATTATCAAATGGTTTCTATTTTTTTTGATGAAAGTTAGATTAAAGGTGGATGTTCCGATCACTTTATCTTTTTTTAGCATCACTTTATTTTGATATTAGAAGAAAACCCCATATTTTTCTCATTATGTCTGTAAAATATTTGGCACAAGATATGTTCCATTTAGACGTTATAGGCCAAAATGCAGTGAACTGGCCAATTTGTGTACTACTCAATGGGCAAATTTCACGGCACCCTGTGCTTCTAAAAATAAGATCCATTGGAGGTATGCAACTCAAACATTGGAATACAACTATTGTAAGAATAGAAAACATCAAGTTGAATTATTATAAATTGCTGGTTGCTATTGAGTTAAAGATGTATGTATGTTCTGATCGCTTTTTTTGGCTATGATTATTTTTTGCCATCAAGATATTTTGATATCTGAATAATCCACATATTTTTCTCATTATGTTTGTAAAATCTTAGGGGCCAGTAATGTTCCATTTAGAAATTGTAGGCTAAAATGTGGTGAATTACGGCCAAAGGTGGTTATCCACCCGCCAGTTTGTGTACAACTCAATGGGCAAATTTCTTGTGACCTTGTGCTTCTAATATAAGAACCATTGGAGGTATGCAACTCAAACTTTAGAATGGGACAATTTTAAAATAGAAAACATCAAGTTGAAAATCGGGCCAGCAATCAGAACATCAACTTTTAATTGAAAGTTGTCATATTCTGATCAAAATCTGACAAATTGGTCGCTTACCTGTCACCATTTCTACTTCTGCCCGTGTTGATACAGCCATTCATATCAACGCCGCTGTCTTCGCTAGGACTTTTAATACTTGCATACAATGGTTCATGGTTTTGTCTCCCCATCTGGCTAGTGGAAGGTCCCATGTGTCTGTGTACATCCACTAGGACAGTCTGTTGACCGTTGGGCTGTCCCATTGACATATTGGGAGAGTTTCTTAGGTTGGGGGAATTTCTTGAGGGTTTTTGCGGGGAAGATGCGGATCTGGGCCGAATCAAGGTGGGCGGTGTTGAATCTATAGAAAAATCCTGTGGCAAATGAAGAAAGGTACTTATCAAGATGAGTATATATTCAGTATCATAATTTAGCCTACATATCATGACGGGTTGGGGGGGGGCAGATAATCTCACAACTGTGATAATCTCACAAAAAGACGATGAGAATGGATAATATAATATATTTAAGCTTTTGCATTTTCACATACGACTTCCCTTTTTCCCCCTCTTCTGCTAGCTCTTAAGCCCCCATTTTATTGAAAATTCAAAAACCACGAACAATTTCATTCCAAAGCCCCAAATTTTTTTTAAAGGTTTGCGTTCTTACTAATCAAATTTGAAAATGAAAACAGTTCTTAAGACTAAGACTTTTTGAGACCCTGGGCGGCACACCACTACCATAAAATACAAATGAGCATTTATAAAGCGACTTTTCATCAAGATCAAAGCGCATGAGAAAAGCAAACCCAATGGAACAAAAGGATAATGAACAAACAAACATCATATAAAGTACAATATGATACAAGTTACACGACATTTGGATACAAATATGTTTTGACAGATTTCTTGAACATGTGTAAAGAGTCCTGATTTCTTATGAGAGCGGGAAGGTGATTCCATATTGCTAGAGCGACATAGGTGAAAGTCCGATTGCTGGCTGATGTAAGAGTTTTGATGGTTGAATGCTGAGTTAGTTGTGTAGTATCGGAAGCCGATCGCAGGTTGACACGTCGTGGTTTGTTCAGAGAAAGGCAAGATGATAGGTAGTCCGGTGCTACGCCTGAGAGGCACTTAAACACAGTAACTAGGATTTTAAAAGTCACACGTTCTCTGACCGGCAACCAATGCATGACAACAAGTCGAGTGCACCCCCCCCCCCCCTGGGACTACAGGATTCTCTCTGAAATATGTACTTACAGGTAGAAAGTCTGGAAGACCTATGGTGTCATCATTAATGTAGTGGGTATCTAATCCATTTAATCTGTTGTCATCGTGATGGTCATGACTCATCTATGTCAGAAAAAACAAGAGAGAAAAATGTCACCACTATAATATAGATTTGCTTCAAAAACTGTCAAAATGAAATGACAAAATAATGGGACGCAGTCATCCATTTCTTGAATCACTTGATGTCTACATGTCTACTATCCTTTATCACATTTTATAAATGTTCACAACTCCATATACCAGGGGTAGAATTTCGGCGCGAATCCGCGAATCGATTCGCGTCAAATCACTACCGCGCAAATCCAGTTTTTTTTTTACTTTTTATTTTTGTAAGTTCAAAACAGGACATTAGATGACCCTTAGTCAACAAACATGCCGAATTTGGAAGTTGTGCAAGCTTATAGCCTTATTCTGGATATTATTTTCATTAATTTCGCAATAATCCATGGATTCTCAAAATTGGCGAGAATCTGGATTCTCGCAAAATCCTTCCGCGAGAATCTTAACAGATTCTCGCGGTTGGTTACGAAATCACATCGAAATTATCAGCACCACTCACCACATAAATTGCTTCAACTAAATGTCTATCTAGCGCTATCATTTAACATTTGCACATGAATCATTACACTTCAGGGTTCCTACCTACCTTATCTATTGAAACGATTTTTTTCTTCCAAATTTCATTTTACACAGCAATCTTAATTTCTTCCGAGTGGTGAACACCATGCAGTGGCAAGGAAGACAACAGAGTCTGTGCACAACCTAAATGGGGTAGTGCATGGCAGGATGCATGCACAAAATATATGGGAGTGTTCCCCCTCCCCCAGTTGTCACTCTGATATTTGGGGGCAGTTCGGCTGGCAAATGTGGTGGTGTGATGGGTCTTGAATAATTATATGGATCTCGATGAATCATGGCTACTGTTGAAGGATGTCTCCCCTATGAAATTCTCTCTCTCATTCTTAAATATGAATACCCCAAATATATATGAGAGTGTTTCCCCCCCCCCCTGGTTGTCACTTACCCTGATATTTGGAGGTAGTTCAACTGGCACATGTGGTGGTGTGATGGAGTCTTGAATCTATAGATCCCGACGAATAATGGCTGCTGCATGAGAATGTCTCCCCTATGGAATTCTCTCTCTCATTCTTAAATATGAATACCCCAAATTATATATGAGAGTGTTCCCCCTCCCCCTGGTTGTCACTTACCCTGATATTTGGAGGTAGTTCAACTGGCACATGTGGTGGTGTGATGGGTCTTGAATCTATAGATCCCGACGAATAATGGCTGCTGCATGAGAATGTCTCCCCTATGGAATTCTCTCTCTCATTCTTAAATATGAATACCCCAAATTATATATGAGAGTGTTCCCCCTCCCCCTGGTTGTCACTTACCCTGATATTTGGAGGTAGTTCAACTGGCACATGTGGTGGTGTGATGGGTCTTGAATCTATAGATCCCGACGAATAATGGCTGCTGCTCGAGAATGTCTCTCCTATGGAATTCTCTCTCTCGTTCAAGAAGAAACCTTTTTGCCTCGCCTGGGGAGAGATGAATACAGTGTGAGTGATTGCTCAGGAAAACTGCTTTCAGTGTTATTTCTTACACTTTCTAGTTATACTTTGGTAAATATAATTCCTTCGAGGTATGTGGACAGTTTTGTATTTAAAAAGAAATTTATAGCCACATTCTACGATGAAAACATATTTTAAACTTGGATCTTTCCTTTTCTTTGGTTTAGATATACTCATTTTCAATTAGACAGTGACATCACTTTGTTATTGATTGAGGGCAATACAAATTGCCTGGGTAATACACATTGATGCTGCTACTGAAAAGAACTAACTGTCTTGAGGTAGCAAAATAGTTTGTTCGTCTAAATGGTATGGCAAACGATTAAACGTGTGCTTTAGAGACACTGTAGAATTGTAATATTATGCAACTTTAGGTGAAATGTTTAATGTACCGTACTCTATTATATATTTTCCACTCATTTGACCATTCCCATCATTAACTTCACCGATTTTACGCTCCCTCACCACACTATACCGCAAATATATTTTAGCTTTTGCATCTTCACATACGACTTCAAGGTGTGAGATAAATGCAAAATCATGTCAACGCAAAAGAAATATATTAAAAAAATAGCTTCAACCATTAAAGTCACATGCCTCTTGCACAACAGGTGTTTTTATGAAAAGAGTTTGTAGGCCACATAATACGAACCATACATTCTGTTCTTTCTGATCAATACAAACAATTAACAGGCGGACTATTCATAGAAAAGCAGTTTGATGCAGGTTGTACGTTCCCATAGTGACGGTATTTCTCTATAATCGCCATTTTGGTAATTGATATTTTTCGAGCAGGATGTATATAGTACGGCGTACCAATACAGCGCTGTTGGATACTATTGAAGAATTAATGACCATTAATCAAATTACTGATAAAAAACTGATTAAAAATCAAATTAGTGCCTGATAAAAAATAGAAGGCCAAGAAATTGCTTCAAAAATATTAATTTAAAGGGAAATAAATAAGACTCTTTTCTTTATTCATTTTGTCATTCACTTTTTCAAAGAAATGTGCCAAATATAATAAAATAATTAATGTAATTTATTTTTCATTTATTTTTATAATGCAACTAAATCAATATTTTGTGATTTTATATGGTTTTAAAGTCACAAATTATTGGCAAAACAGTTTGACGGTATATATAGTATTTTCTTTGGTTGCATATGGACATTTTTACAACATCTTCTAGTGTTAATGTGCATTTGCAATGATTTTACAACTTGTTTTTAATAGTAGCTAGCATTAATAATGGTATACTAAGTTGGAATGACATCAACACGCTCAGCAAAAATATCATATTCAATAAAGCCATTTATACCAAAATACAAAATGTTTTGACGTCAATGCAACCATATTACAACCAATTTGAAGAAGAGTTGCGAGGGTTCCCCAGGGCAAGTTATGTTTACATTGTTACAGGTGAATGATATCACTAGGGGACGGACAAATTTATGATAAACAAAGCCCCAATTCTGCTCTAAAAATTGAAATAATGGGATCGATTGGAGAAGTGAATAGGTTTAAATCTTCAAAATGTGCCTCAATTGGGCCCTAAATTAAAAAAGGACCCTTTAGGATGTCCTTTTATTTATCAATTATAGTATTATTCCCAATCCCCATCAGTTTCACATTTGCAATAATCTCTCAAGTAGATTATCATACCAAGCAAAAGTCTAACAGATCGTATTTTGCCCCTTCCCTCATGGATATACCAAATATAGTTCTCCCAGTCCCCATCTAGGCAACCGCATTTACGTGATAAAAACTGGCAACACCCTCTAAATTTCTCTTTGGAGAAAAACGTAAACGACGAGCGAAGGCATCGTGATTAAGCCAGGGGCCGGTGGCGGGACAAACTGATGGGGATTGGGAATAATACTATAATTGATAAATAAAAGGACATCCTAAAGGGTCCTTTTTTAATTTATTACATTATAATTATTCCCAATCCCCATCAGTTTCACATTTGCAATCGATTGACACGGCGAATGGCGGTGAAAGGCCAATCATCGGATGCAGTAAACTGATAGGGATTGGGAAACAAGTGTATACAAACACGAGGGGTCAAAAAACGATAGGAAACCATTAGTAATAAAACCACCTTGATATAAATAACTAACCGTATTAACCTAGTATACAGGTTAATTAAGCTTACTTAAAACGTAAATAGTGTAGTAAACCTTATAGGATAAGTTAAAGATATCATCTTAAAATACGAACCTGTCTCAAAGACGTCATAAGTGATGTCATAAAAAAACGGGGATGTGTCGCAAACACGGGTGTATCGTCTAGTTGGTAGTGTGTCTAGTTGGTATTGCTTTCCCCGTCCAAGACGGCCGAAGCATACCTGCCTCAATCAGTTCTGAGATGGATATCCTTCAGATATGAAGAGGTAAATGTCGTATCGGATTTCCATGATACTGTATTGGGGATTTCGTTACTAGAAATCCCTTTAGCGAGTGTGCAAGTCGCGTAGTATGCTCTAACAGTCACACTGTGGCCTAGTGGTACGCTGTCGTTATTCGTGGCTTTCGCTAATCGAATCGCGTCAGCCAACCAACCTGATCCTTGCGACAGCTTTATATGGCTTTTTACTAGAGATAAACAGACGACAGACGTGTTTCCTCGCCTCTAAAATGCTACTGGTTTTATCTAGATACCATATAAGTGATCCCTACTGTTCTGCCTTTATAGATAAGGTAAGAACAAGGGTGTCGCGGAGTAGTCGTTTCTCTCGTTTTTAGCTAAAAATCCTGGGCGAAAATAGAGAGTAACTCCCGTCGCCTTGCTGAAAATCGTAAAAATCCCCACGCTAGTTGTTGCGAGTTCTAGGCAGGACGAAGCACGTTTTTCCCCAGCTAAACGGAGCCTGTCTCCCAATCCAAGTCTGTGTTCGTACAGTAGATTGGTGCAAAGCCCATTAAGCCTTATATGGTAAACGTAAACATAATTACAGGGTGTTCCAAACACATCGTGCAACATCTATCTTTAAAAAGAATAGGGTTACCCAAGTTTACATAAATCAAAGAAACGTATAACATCCCTATGCATAAGAAAAGAGGCTCCGAGCAACACTTTCCTGATGCAATGGTTATAAGAAAAAAAGAAAAGAACGTCATATAGCGATCAATCTTAATGGCGTCGCTTGTAAAGGCTCCAATTGTAGGCCTATATGAGGGCCATATGATACGAGTTTAAGGGACGAGAAGAAAAATAAAACTCCATGCCCTCAATTAGGAATAAAAGTTGACCGTGGCTGCTTGTAGGCCAAGGTCGAATATTGATCTCGGGAAGTTCGTGGTCTCCCCATTTACCGTACCTGGATCAACCTTCCATACGGTACATCATCTGATGTGATGTCTGGCGACTGTGGACAATAGAACCACCATCCCGGCATCCTGTATGAAAAGGACTGGGCCCAGTCTGTATGAAAACAGATAAATATCCATAGACATTGGATGAATGTAGACCAGGATCCAAACTTGACCTCACAGAGTCAGCGATTTCCCCATACATATGTTGAACTAGGATCGCAAGAGCCCGGCCACGAGGTCCCGAAAGATAGGTTTCGAGAGAGAGAGAGAGAGAGACCAATCGTAGATGCACGCAAAAAATACCCCTCTTGGTAAATAGTCTGCGAGAATATAAACATGTAATAGCCATGCCCAATGTCTGGGTCTTTGTTTTTAATGACATCTGTTAAACAGATAAAAAAACAAAAACAAAAAACAAACAAACTTGTAAACTGAAAAGGTGATATAGTCGATAAAAACGACGGTACCACGCGAATTTATACAAGTTATTTTCGAGGGCGTCAGAGACCCACTTGTCCCAACAAGGGGGTGAAAACCCTACTCTGAATTTCACCCCTCCACGTTTTCTCAGAGTAGAAAATCGTTGAACATTCCTGGAAAAAATTGAATAAATAAAAAGATGCGATTTATTCCGTAAAAATAAAATAAAAACCTCCAGAGTCCGAGCCCGGATACGTCAAACTCACACAGAGGATCGTCATGAAATTCCCATTTCATTTCCGTTCAAGGAATGAACAATGAACTACTGTAAAAGCTAAAAAGGTTTCAAAGTCTCTATCCGAACACAATATCGGACAACAGAGGGTGTCGGATTTAAATGAACACGGAAAGGAATATATATAGAAAATGGCATAAAATGAAAATATAATACCAACGTGTGATGATCCATAATGTGGGCGTAAAACCAAAAAAGGAAAATCGGTTCGCATCACTCCCCCAGGAGTGTTGAACTGCATCAAAGAAGAAGAAGAAGAAGAAGAGATCATGAAATGAACTCAGAAGATCTAATGTAGTGAAGAATAAAAACCCCAAAACTCGTGATAAATCCTGTCCTCTAGCCTCGAAAAACTCGTGAATAGATCAGGCTAGTGAGACGGTTCAGACCCGCTATCGGAGGTCAAGAAATGAAGTCAGAAGTCCATTTCGCACCGTAATCAGGATAAATATGTACAAGTGTCCACCTTCCATAATGTGGTCATGAAATCAAAAAAGGAGATACGGTTCGCATTACTCCACCAGGAGTGTTGAACTGCATCAAAGAAGAAGAAGAAGAGATCATGAAATGAACTCAGAGGATCCAATGTAGTGAAAAGTGATATATATATATATATATATATATAACAGACAACAAAGATTTCCAACCAGGAAAAAAAAAAAAAAAAGAAGACCGTCCTATATAGGCCGTCTCGCAGAATAGTGTATAGATGATTCTTCTCGTAGCGCTTCCGTGTCAGACGATAAGAAAAAACTTCCAATTGAAAAAACTCGATAAAGGCGCGGCCTGGCTCCAAGGCCCACGTTGAAAGAGATAAATATTCAAACTAGGAAAGTCAGTCTATACTTGTCAGATTGACATCAGAGTCAGCTGAAAAAGTAAGTTAGGTCGATGTGTATATTCTTATAAAAAATATATACAGCTCCCGGTATACCCAGGCCGGCGGACTCCCATCCAAGTACTACCGGGCCCGACGTCGCTCAACTTCGGTAATTGGATGAGAAAACCGATCTATCCGACGTGATATGGCCGTAGACAGGCACGCGGCATACAAAGTTATATATGTAAATAACTAGAGTCCTGGAAATCACTTGGCTCCCCATGTTTCCGTTGTTTTCAAGGACAAATGACGGAAAGAAAAAAGAGATGAAAATCCATCTCGTTTGTGCGATCTCTGATCGAAAGGAGAGACCTTCATCCTTTGAGAAAAACGAATGTCTATCGTCGTCCCCTGAAGTACACGACCTGACATGTCCATGGCGAGTCGTGCTGAAGCGTACGATCTCTGTACTTCCTCCGAAGGTTTTTTCAAAAGAGAAGGCTGGAGATCCAAAGCAAGGGCGTTAATCACCGACATCTGGAAGATACTGAGTCTTCTGATAACAGAAAGTTCCTCCTGTTCGGCCGATAGTACCTCCTCCCATTCCTTCGAGAAGTTATTGACTGAAGAAGATTTCGGCTTCATATAGTCCATGACTCCTTTATCGATGGAAGAGATACCGAAACACTCGGTTTCATCCGTTGGGCAGACTCTGAATGCCGCAATGGCTTCCCTTCTATCAATTCTGGCTTCCTTATCCAGAGTCAGTTTGTCCTTGTTCCTAACCTTCGACATTTCCGTGAAAATTTCGTTGGGAAGAGAAAGAGTAGGAGTCGAAGTCGTCGCTGCCGGCTCACTAAGGCTATCGAAGAAAAAGGATCCGCCGGAATACTCCTC
This sequence comes from Ophiura sarsii, assembly GCA_035610835.1. Classification (NCBI taxonomy): domain Eukaryota; kingdom Metazoa; phylum Echinodermata; class Ophiuroidea; order Amphilepidida; family Ophiuridae; genus Ophiura; species Ophiura sarsii. The sequence goes on from CM069448.1 coordinate 66,056,159, forward strand.
TGGAACATCAGGGGGCGCCAGTCCCATAGCACTGGCTGCATAGCTGTTGATAGGATCAACTCTGTTTCGTTGGAAGATATTCTTAGTTTTGTTTGACTGCCAAGCCAACCCAAAAGGAGAAGGTTCATCCTCAGAAATTTCCTTCCTTATCAGGACATTGACCGGGAAAATACCAGAGTTGTCAGGATCATTGTCTGAGTTATGTTCACCTGAACCCTGTGACAGGTCATCATCATCATCATAATTCCCATAATCATCATCGTCTTCCTCTTCGATGATATCCTCCTCCTCGTCTACGCTGACTAAGTCCGTGACTGTAGTAGTAGTAGTAGTAGAAGGGACAGTAGTAGCGACTACCTGGGATGATAGAGTACTGTTAGTACTAGTACGGGCAGCCGTGGGTTGTGTGACATTGTGATTCGCCCGTGGCTGTGTAAGAGTTGGTTGGGAATTTCCCTCAGTATTAACTCTAGCCTGAAAAGCTTTAAACTGCTGCCATTGATAGAATGAGTTATAATCCTCAAGCGATCCCATGGTCGGTCGTTCAATGACCCTTGAAGTGGTAGCTACTTGCTGACCATAATTAGGGTGAATTGTCTGGCGGTAAGAGCCAGGATAATAGTCAAAGTCTCCCCCGTGTGAATTCCTTTGTCTACTGTATGCATCGCTTAACTCTCCTTGAGTACCCCTGTATGCATCTCTTTGACTTGCACTGTTATCCTCTAAAGAGGGATTACGGTAAGCGAGACCACTCGATCTATAATCATCTCGATAGTCAGTGCGTGACGAGTTTGCTTTCGGATAGCGATTATTGTCACTGGATCGTGACATAATAGGTTCTAAAGTACCTTTGTCACAAATACCCTGATTGATATCCGATATTTCCGGGGGGGAAATATTTGCGCGATAATCAGGGGCGCGACTCTGGGCAATACGGACCGGATCTGTGGTAAGAGGGTCAATATTTACCGTACGAGAAGCGTCTTTGGGGGAGGAGACTAGGTTACTACTATAAAATAGCGTACCCTGGTCCCCCCGGTGAGATCCCCTACTCTGTAGCTGTGCACCAAAACCCCCCCGTAAAGAGGGGTGGTGTGCGACAACTGACTCTAGAGCAACAATAGGAGCAGTATAATAGCCTCGTGAGGAAATTACACCGCCCGGTGGAGCCAGGATGTGATCTGGGTGCGTGTTTGATGGTATAGATTCACATGCCTGAGTGGAAAGTGGAACCACCTGTTTATATACAGGAGCTCCCCTTTCCGTGCTCCCCTCATCAGTAACAGTCTCACCAGTATTTCCGGGGGGGAAACACAACAACCTCTATTATAAGCACGGTCACCATCATGGGAGGTTGTTTTTCTGTTACTGAACGTCATAACGGCAGGGAGAACACCCCCTCGTGAGGTGTTTCCTGATACTACCGGAATGGATTTCTCCCCCTGTTCGCTCGTTTGATTGGAACAGGGAGAGGGGATCTGCACACCATCAGAACTGGTATGACTAGGAACCGTCAGAGGAGCTGTAAAGCTTCCCTGACTGTTCACGACCCCTGCACCGTCACCTTTACGTGGGAGGTGGATCCCCTCGGGTGATCGATCAGCTTTATAAAACAGAATAGCCGACCGTTCACCTGCGATCAGCTCAGAATCGCGAGTATAATTTGGGTAAATCTAATGCTGTCCAGAAACAGATTTACAACAGACCTAACGCACAGTGGTCAAAACAAAAAGTGGCCTCCCCCTGTTCGACAGTTTTAGTCTCTTAGGAACAGGGGGTTAAAAATTTGGTGTGACTAGGAACTGCCAGCGAAGTTTATTTCTTTTGTAAAAACTACCCTGGCTGTTCTTGACACCAAAGCACCGTCACCTCTGCGAGGGAGGTGGCACCCCTCGGGTGATCGAACGGCCTAATAAAGAATAGACGGGCGTACACCAGCGACCAGAGTGGCGAATACAATACATGTAGGGTCTATTATATAACAGATAAACTCTAGAAATGTGTAAAGGTATGGCTAGGGAGGGAAAGGAAAAACGGAAAACTAGGAGGTTTAGAAAACAGATCTACCTCTGGTCTATGTCTAGTTAAAGCCTTTGGAGGGGAAAAGACAATGGCTGCCGTACTGCACAAATACATCCCAAAAAGCGGCCGGTAAATCGGCGTCTAGCTTGCAAAAGTTATTACTGGAACAACGGTGGTGTATATATCGGGATGAATGAAGGTTCCCCTCTGGTAGGGGTAGTATACACGGTAGTACTTCATAGTAGAATGAATGTAAACAAAGGGAATCAGACTGAAGAGGATTTACCTTATAAATACTATAGTATACAACCTGACTAAGTTAGATTTGGGTCTGATCTTAGGTATAGACTTGGGAGGGGAAATGACAATTTTAGCTGCTCAATCTCCTCCCAGAATGAGTTCGGTTTATCCGAGTCCAGCTACATCTATTTTAATCTTGAACATCTACGATGTACATAACAAGATGACGTCGGCAATACCTCATGATTAAACACAAAGGGAAACAGGTTGTAGAAAATGAATACAATGAGTCATAAAGAATCAAATAAATCAGTATAATAACCATAATACGTAATGATAAATATTCGTCCGTCGACCCTCGGCGTGAAATTAATCAGTATAAAAATCATAATACGTAATGAGAAGAAATGTCCTTCGTTTCTCGGCGTGAAATAAACTATTTAATTAAATCAAGTCGGGAACCGACATGCGGGGTACTCTAAACAGTTACAGTAGCATGAGCATAGGACAATCGGGGTCACATAGGTCATCAAGAATCAATTTTTAATCAGTATAACAACAAAATAACAATATTTATAATCTGTTCTATACCCGTCGTATATGTCTATAATATCTATAAAACAACAATAAGACGTAATGAAAATATGTCCGTCGTTCCTCGGCGTGATCGGGAAACAACTCACATGCGGGATACTTTAAACAGTTGCATGCATTCATAAGGACAAATCGGAGTCACATAGGTCATATAAATATATATATAAACATTATAATATATAATACAATAACAAAATATAACCGGCCTCCGAAGCAATAGAAGAGAATTCGACAGTCCCGATCAATGGGTCACGAATTCGACGACACTAACTTGCCGCCATTTTGAATGACAATTTGGAACGAACTCGTCGTAGCAAAAAATAAAAAAAGGGGCTGTAAATCTCGTATTCTGAAAATACGAAATTTACCAAAACATCTCAGATGAATTACGATCTATATGCTAAACAATATGCTTGACATTATTGATAACTGAGCCTTACTTAAGGGCTCAAATACTTGGTCAATCTTACCCACTCGGCGAACAAACGTCTATCAGGGTTGACACAAGAAAATTTAGAGGGTGTTGCCAGTTTTTATCACGTAAATGCGGTTGCCTAGATGGGGACTGGGAGAACTATATTTGGTATATCCATGAGGGAAGGGGCAAAATACGATCTGTTAGACTTTTGCTTGGTATGATAATCTACTTGAGAGATTATTGCAAATGTGAAACTGATGGGGATTGGGAATAATTATAATGTAATAAATTGCATAATTTGCAACATCGGTGTCATTATATATGGCAACACTGGTGCCAAGTAAAGGAAATGCTAGACAGGTAAATGGATCATGCGCATTCATTACACTTAAACCATTATGCTATTCACTTTATGGTCAGTACTCCCCAGGTGTTAAATGCAACATTGTGTTCCTAAAAGGTGGAGTATGTTGCATAAATCCAACAGCTGATCAGGATGCCTTACTAGTGGACAGGTGAAATACTGTGATGCATTCAGTATAGGAATGACTATTAGAAACTATAGAATAAAAAGATGAGAGTATTTGATGGTAGTTTTAACACTTTCCATGCGCAGGTGTCAGCAGACGACATTTGAAAATGTTACAAAATATTTCAAAAATGTCAATTTGTTTATAATTTTATTTCCATATTTGGGTCATTCCATATCAAGTCACCTAGTGGCCCCAGGTGACCCTCTTCGATTTTGTTTTAACTCTGCTAAATTGATCCCCTATGGCCTAAATGAACACAGCCAAAAAGGGAAATTCATACTCCATGCGGTTTTCGAGAAACGGCCTCTCAAAGTTTGCCCAGACCCCCTTCTTTTGCCGCTCACGGGCCGCAAAAGCGCGTAAATTCATTTTTCTAGAACTTTAGTCGAGCATAAATCCATAATGGTACCAGCTACAGAGCTAAAAATTGGTGTTCTAATCTACTTTTCAACATAGATTCAGAATATGGCATCAGAAAAGAGATATCTCTTTTACTTTACAGGCTGTAATGCATTCAGTATAGGAATGACTATTTGAAACTATGGAATAAAAAGATGCGAGCATTTGATGGTAGTTTTAACACTTTCCATGCGGCAGGCGTCGGCAGACGACATTAAAAAAAATTACAAAATGTTTCAAAAATGTAATTGTTTGTGAATTTCATTACCATATTCGGAATAACCATGAGAAATGCATTGACATAAGTACAAACATGCCTAGTATTGGTTCACTAATCCTTGAGATAGGCCTTGAAAGTTGTGAAAGGTTTCTGAAAACTCTGTTTTGTATAATTATGGTATAACTAGCGTGGAAAGTGTTTACAGCATGGTTAAAGTACTCAGGCTTCTGGTTTGAGAGGCCCAACTTGTACGTCATTGAAATCAGATATATGCAGGTTAAGATTAATCAGATTATAGAATTAATTAGATATGAAATATAAGATAAGATGTGAAAAGCTGATGCAAGACTGACATGAAGGCCAAATTGATGACTATCAGATCCAGTTTTCCTATAAAGATTACCATACATATATGTGAAACCTGTCTTCTGCTAAAAGAGGTGTTTGCCAAATGTAACACATTGGAAAGTACAAGTTGAAACAAAGAAGCAAACAGGTCTGCCAAAAAAAAATGGGGAATTTTGCTTTTAGAAAATAACGAAATACATAATTAATTGAGGGAAATCAACACTTTTCAAGAATGGAAGCAAAATTCACCTATTTTCATTCTTTTTTATTGTCCATATTAGCTGTCATTGTTATACTTTGAATTATGACTGATTCTTTTCAATCCTATTGATAACGGAGCAACACTGTTGATTTGTTTTTATAACGTGCCATGTTCAGCAATGATAGGATCTTACAACAACCACCCAGCCCCGATTAGCCAGCCAGAACAACTACTAGCCCGACAAGTAAAGTCTTGGGCCAGTGGGCAAACATCCATTTTGCCCCTTGATAACCTAAAACCCCATCACTTTCTTATCTTGACTTGATCTCTTACCTTCATTGATTCCACTTCTCGTTTCAGCACCAGCGAGTCGAATCTGTCTATGTCGCGAGGAATCACAAAGGCACGGATTTCAGAAAATAATGAAAACTGAAAAACAGAAGGGAACAAAATTGTCATGAAATTGATCATGATTAATGGAAAGGAGTTTAAATCAATTATTTTATAAGCTTTACCTCTTTCTTATCCATTATATGGTGGAGCTATTAAGCTACTAAGTCTCTAACACATTTTTCAATTGGTTGTTATGAAAGCTTATTCAGTCAATCACAGATAATGTAACATTTGTGAATAAGTTTAAAACTGTCCAGCTTAAAAAGATCTATAATTTAATCGTTTCCAAACTGGCGATTCTTCTTACAGCAGCAAAATAATACAGATGAGCGCATGCAACAGGCGTATTTGTGTATCATGTGTGACGCGTGCCCATGTCCAAATCGTGCATGCAAAATTGTACCCATGTAGAAACACTCGCGTTCCAACTAAAAAAGAAAATGTGAAATGCTTATTCTGGAGACAGAATGCACCATTTTACATGCAAATGCTAGATTTCATCTTTGATCGCACAAGGAAAATGCTGTAACATCCAAACAAGAGGCAGCAACTCACTAGTACACTCTTAAATATTGTGTTTGTTCTTTAACCCCCAGAGAACTACCGGCCTATTGGTTAGAAAGATCTACATCATTTATTGCGCCAATCAGAGACAGTGTTAGAATAATTGTATCCCTGATAAAGATCGGGTGAAACAGTTTAAAAGCTGTATCGTAATTGGTTATTTAAATGAGTATATCTTGTAATTAACCAATCAGAAGCGCTGTAAGATAGACAGGTAGACCTCAGGGGGTTAAGCAGAATGTAGTATTAGTGTCAAAAGTGACAATGTATAATTATTGACTTAAAGAAAAAGACGCGGCAATGTGGTTCATTTTAGGGTGACAAACCAGTTACCTCGACCCACGCCACTACATAACAACCCTCAACAAGATTTAACATTTACTTGACAAGCCATAATCAATTAAAGCATTTATAAGCATTCTTTGCAGGAGGTTCAAACTATGAATCAAATCTTGGACAAGTTCCAACATGTCAACAACCCAATAGACTCTATTCACATGGCAGCCATTTTCCAAAATATGCCACCCAAGCCTCGTTTCCCGTTTGGTCTATCTGCGCCTCGGTGCATTTGATGGAACTGCGAGAGAAGCGTGGTATCAAAGCACGCAGCGTACGGATGCTCGCGCAAGTCACGCATGCGCAGGTATACGTAACTGGAACGAGGCTTGGGTGGCAAATTTTAGAAAATGGCTGCCACGTGAATATGGTCGGTAGGCAGTTTGGTTTACGTCATTGTGTTGATTCTACGACAACGAGGCCATCGTAACACTTTCCACGCGGCAGGCGGTTGCAGACAACATTCCAAAATGTCACAAAATGTTTCAGAAATGTCAAAATTATCTAATTTCATTACCATATTTGGGATCACCATGAGAACTGCATTGAAATAAGTACAAACAAGCCTGGTATTGGTTCAGTAATTTGTGAGATAGACTTTGAAAGTTGGGAAAGGTTTTTGACAAATCTGTTTTGAATATATGGTAAAAGTAATAGCCACGTGTAAAGTGTTAAGCGATGACATTTACATGTGTGTGTGCGAGTATGTTAAATCAATAGATTTAACGCCAGAAACGCTTATTCATACTGATTACATTCTTAACTTTTTGATCCCAAAACCACCTCATCCCACTAAGGATAATCATAACCATCCATTTTTTCATTTTATTTACCCATGTTCTTACACGAATTTTGCATTCATATTTGGACATATTTTTTCCAGTAAGGTTCATTATTCTCCGAATTATGCCCCATATCCATTTCAACATGTTACACACACACGGGCGACCTTTGATTTTTGCCGCACTTGTTTTCTCCCTACCTTCGCGTGAGTATTGAGAAGTTCAAACAATGCCAACACCAACGCATCAATATCGATAAGATCTCGCTGATATTCTCCCAAGTAGTACATCATGGTTCCCTTCTCGTTTTCGTTAAGCAGGTGTTTGGCCTGGTCTTCGATCATACTCCATGCTTGACCCGTAGGGGCAGAGTTGTACATCATCTGTGAGCCCGCTATGCCTCGACTGAACACAGACTGTAGAGAGAAAATTTATAAAAATAGTGGGTTAACATGCCTACCTTTTGATGCATTTATAAAAGTGTGGTAGAAAAAAAACCCATATAGAGTTTTTTGAATGATGCTCTGAAAAATGTGTATGACTTGATGATATTGACTGAAGTACATAACTTCAGGGAGTAAGTAATATCCTCTATTACCAAGGTCACATCAGGTCAAGTATTTAAAAGGGGAACAACTTGGGGGGATTGTTGGGGAAGGGAAAAGTTATTTTCGCACAATTAATTATTCACGATTTGCCGATTTTGAACCGTATGGCATGTTTTAAATTTGTAGCTTCATCACATAGACCTGTATGCAAAAGAATTGTTTGCGGTAGCTCATTCAAGCGCGAAAATATATAAATCGCGGACATTTCCACTTTTACAGTACATGTTATGCACGCATAATAAAGATTTCCTTATGAAAAACATAGATACCTGTACACTGCAACTGTATTATCAAACGATATTGTCAGATGACATGACTTAAGATTTGGTGTGTAACAGATGAGAAGCAAATCTACAGTGAACATCTGAAGTAGTACATGATGCATCATAGTACAGTTGTAGTTACAGAAGTTATCCATGGTGTAACTCACACTTGTGCTGAAAACATACTAAGGTCGCTTTGCGATTAAATCGCTCCTATTTTACGTCACATAAAAAACCCTGATACATCGATCAAGAGACCACTTGACTGGAAACGACCGGTCGCGGCCAGTTGACTTCATTTCAACTCGAAAGATCTGTCGCTCATGACATAATGAACACCATACTTTTCAACCAATGGGGGAGGTTATTTCGCTTCGAAATAAGAATGACCACTCAGCAGCAATTATCCAGGATTGTTGTCGTCTGCGTGACTCGGGAATACCTGCAACTACCAACGATTTAGTAGCTCGATGCGACCTTGGTAGCACCGATATACTTTTGAGCTAGCGAGTACTACGCGATCTGTTGCGACCAGCGACCGGCTAGTATGATTTGAGCATTAATTTATGTGTGAGAATATAGCAAAGAAAAAATAGTAGGTAATATATATATATAAATCTGAAACTACTCTATATTCTCAATTTAAATAAAGTATAGCACCTTGTATTTGCTTTCACCTTCAAAAGAAAGCTGGAATTTATTATTTCAAAGAATTGTTAAAAGAATGCCAATTTCATGATAACTTGTGCCAAGCGTGTGTAGGTAGCTCTCTCACAAATCCTTAGTATGACTTATAGCACGAGGCAGCTACCCGAGTGCTATAAGGAATTAATAGCACTCATCGACAGTGACTATTTTAGTGATGATTTATATGGCAGAGCTCTACCCTACACACCAGATACACACCACTTTCACAGTAGGACACCTCTCACTCACCCAGATTTAGACAATCATCTACTATTAAACACACACACACCAAGTTGGGTAATAATTACAGCGCTGTAATTAATCAGGTTATTTACGATGTCAAATTTACAGCATTCTGAAGCTGTACAATAAGTGAAATTTGTGGAATTCTGGATTGGCTGTGTATGTGCTATTATTCATGATATGTGATACCTTTTCAAATTACGGCTACTAAACAGTCATCGGAAAATCCATTGGAGCGTAATGAAGCAAGACTTCCTGACTCTTTAAATGGCCACTATCATCTTTCATGGCTACTGCACTGCAACTATTATGCATGCTATTGTCTACACATTTAATATTTGTAAGGTTTTTCCTTTTAAGTTTATTAATTATCGTTTATTTGGCTTCTATTATGATGATCAAGTACAAATTAGGATCAAAATTAAAGGCATGTCTGCAATGGATGTTATCGCTGTTGTTGTTGATTATTAGCCATTTTTGATGGTATTACTAACAGTGTCTCAAGAGCTTTTTTTAACGACACTTTTGTAATGATATGCAAGTCATACATTGAGTTCGGAGGTTGTGGTCTTAATTAATTGAATGAGGGAAAGGTCAGGTGCGAATCTTGTTACAACACCCTATAGTCAGTTCCAGTTTGACAACATAGATGCTCTTATGTTGACGGTTTCTTTTATTTTGAGTTTAAATAATTAAAAAGTTTCTATTATTATGGCATCTAATGGAACATATAAGGGAACCAAAGTTTGAAAATATAATGACTTCTAAATTAATTTTCTAGATTAATTTCACTATTTCAAAGAAAATACCTTACCCTGTAAACATGGTAAATGATCAAATGTCTAATTATGCATTCTCACTTGATGGTAAATTGAGCAAAAGGGTCAATCGGTATTTCAGTCTCAGTTGTTGACCACAAGAAAAGCCACTCTTGTTGGTATCTTGGCAAATTGCTCAACCAATCAGTTGAGCATATTGACGCCAAGAAATATAGCCTGGAGGTCCTCAAAAACTTTTTTTTGTAATAAAAGAGCCCTCCTTTGAAAACCAACCTTTCCCCTCCTTTTTTCATGAACAACTTACTGAAGTCCCAGATTGCTTCCTACTGAAACCGATATCACCCCCGTTCTGTTTCATGCTGCCGTTCAGCCGACTATTAGACCGTGATATGTCGTTGCCAAGTACGGAGATATTATCACCCATAATCCACTGGGTTCTGTCGATGGTCGTGCGGGCGTACGGGAGCTTTCCCACGTCTTTGACCGTCATCATCATCAGCTTGGAGGACTTGAGGATGTTGACTGCTTCCTGATGGTCAATGTCCAGAAAACTGCGATTGTTGACGTCCAGAATCTGGTCTCCAACCTGTGGTGGCATGTCAGGAAACAATTGGTAAAGATCGTAGAATATTAATCCGAGTTATTGAAAACAATTTATGCCTTGCATCACAATAATACTTATTTTATAAGCTTAACCCTAACCCCCCTGAGTGCTAAAAAATGCTAATCCTAAGTCCCTCTCCAAACGCATGCACCGTCGGATTTTGATGACGTAATCAACAGAGCCTGTATATTGAGCGCAGTTTACTGCGCGAATGTGTAGCTGAGGACCGTGGTTGGGAGGTGGGGCTTGAGAACGGAAGGTCCCCCCCCCCCCGGATCGAATCCCTGCAGGTTCCTGGTGATTTAGTTGGTGTTTTTTTCCTTGAAAATTGTGATCCCGGTCAAAAACCCTAAACCGGGGTTAGGGTTAATAAGCTGTTTGATTGATTTGAATAAATAAAATTGACTATCAGAATTCTACGAAAGAGCTCAATACTTTGTTTGATAAAGAAATCAGTCTCAATTATAATGATGGGAGAAACACAAACATTTGTCTTCTTCTATAATTGTTATGGTATGGCAGAAAATTCTGTATAAAATGTCTTGCTTCATTTTCATTCCAGTCATTATCAAGCCTTATCAAGCCTATCAAACACTGCAAAGTTATATTAGCCCTTGTGAATCGAGTCAAAATGTGGTTCTACAGGAGAGTTGCCATGTTTGAGAGGGCTGACATTCACCCGCTGTTTGTGGTTGCAAATTGAAAACCAAATAGTTTCAGGGTTAGTATTAGCTGGGGATATGGCACCATACACACATTTTCAATGTTTGATGCATAAATGAACACATGTAGATTGTTTAAGGGGTCAACATTATGTCTATACAATTTTCATTCAGTATCAAACTCTTATAAAATAGAAAATTGTTACCCTTATTTTTCTAGTGTTATGACTCCTGAAAAGGTTTGGCAGTACCATTATAAATGATTTGATTTACATCAGAATGACTCAACATTATGTGTACTAGGACACCTGTTCAAATCCTTTATTTGACCTATATTAAAGGCATATTATGTGATATTTTCCAAGTAGCGCCCTCTATCAATGATTTTTACTATGAAAGCAGATTTTCTTGCAGATTTGTATTTTTTCTCGAGGATTGAGGGTGTTCCCTTGAAAAGATCACATAATACAAAAAAAGTATACCTTTAACCCCCTAAATAGAATACTTCATACTTGCATGGTTCTTTATTTAACACTTTCCAGACGGCAGTCGTCTGCAGGCAGTCGTCTGCAGACGACAGGTCCAAAATTTTACAAAATGTTTTAAAAATGTCAAAATAATTTAATTTTATGACAAAATTTGTATTGGTTCAGTGATTCTTGAAATAAAATACTTTAAAAGTTGGGAAAGGTTTCTGAAAAATCTGTTTTGTATATTATGGTAAAACTAATAGCCGCGAGGAAAGTGTTAAACACACAAATTCTGAATGATGAATCTGAGTTTATTTCATACTAGGATATACCATGTTGCAACAACTCTTGTTTGAGTGTATTTTGTGGCGACAGCTGTTGGTATTTGACGTCATACAAAAGAAACGGTATATTAAAATCTGTGTATTTGTACGCCGATTCCAATATAATGTACATAGCCTGTCAGAATCTTTTGTCTGCCGATAAACAGGATTACCAATGCACAATACTAATGTGAGAAGTGGACAATTATAAAATTATTAAATATATTGAGAACCATTCATTGATTTTATTGGATGTTACTGAATATTTCATGGAATTTAAATTGTTTTAACAAATCTATATGACGAAAACCTTTTTAGTTAAACTGCCTCATTTTTTCTTTTTAATAGAAACAGTTTTGATATAATTAATAATTTGTTTCCAGTGAATCCATATTCACCTACGTCCTACAACTTAAAGAAATATGAGGCAAAATGTAAACTCTAGATCTTGGCCCAGCATCCTATGAATTTTACCAATAAATATGAAATTCTCAGGGAGAATGGGAAGACTTAGAATTGAAAGCATCCTCATGAACAATTTTTTTGTTGTATTTCTTAAATTGGAGGCTTTTTAAGGAGATACATAGGTAATGTTTAAAACTATTATGTTGTTTAATACAGGCCCATCTAAGAATATAAAATAAAAACCCACCAAAAAATAAATAAATAAAAACACAAGAGCGTCCTTTTTAAAAAACATAAATGCGCTTAGGGTAGATTGGTCCAATCACTACTACATGTATATGTGAGTTCAGAATAAATATAAATTGGATTACTGTACAAAATCAGAAGCTAAACCTTTTTTTTTACAGTTTCATTTTTGGTAGTGTTCTGATAATGCAGGCATACTGTGTTTACAATAACTTTTTGCGAGTTGCCTCCTAGAGTGGAATTCCTGGAAAATTACCAGACACACGTTTCTAATGTACTATTCTTTAATGGTTAATATTTTTTTCACCAAATACTTAACTTTTCACTCCATTATTTTAACTGACCGGTCCCTTACGCAAAATAAAAATAAAACATGTTCTTTTTTTCCAAAATGGCCGCCCGACACATTTTGTCAAGATAGCTGGCCGGGATATTTTTCAAGATGGTTGCCTTGGACTCAAGAAATTTCATATTGGCTTGCTATGGGCAAGATGAAACAGAAAATGAGACCAAAATGATGTCTTGTCCTGATTTCTAAAACGTAGAGAACCAGTTTATTTCATGGGGCAAACAGCTTCATACAAGGTGTGCTAAAGTAAAAAAAGAAGGAAAAAAAAAAAAAAGGAGGCGGCCCTCAAAAAGGAAGAGGGCGTGGACGCTAAACATGATTTTTTTTTTGCCTTACCTTGAGTCCAGCCTCATCAGCCACAGAGTAACTGTCCACTCCAGTGAGATAGATTCCCAGGCCAAATTCATGACCGCCACGGATCATTAGACCAAGGCTCTGTCCATTATTGATGACCAGGTTCACCTAGAAAATAGGAAAGTAATACATGTAAAAATCAATTGTTTATAGACATCAAAATTTCAATAACTGAAAGGTCATTGATGTTGTATTGATTTGATTAATTACAATAGAAGTCATGGTCAATTCATTTATAGTTGTTATTATAGAGACCTGAAATTTCAAGCATGATGGAGAGTGAAATTTTCAAGAAATAATCTAAAATTAATGAAACCCTGAACAGCAATTTCCCTAAGTGTGTCACCCCCTGGTCGAGGGGACTAAGACACTGACTTCCGAACTGGTGGACCCGGGCAAGTCTGTTTTTCCCCGCGTAATTTGGCCCATTTCCAGGGACCTGAATATTTTGACTCACCCTGTAATACGTTTGACCCTTTAGGCCAACAAAAAAAGTAGACTTGCCCTTTCCGACCGAATTGAATTTTCGGAAATCTAGGGTCTCTATTTTTTGCCATTAAAATATTGTTAAAAAAATTTGAATGAAGCACACAACAATAAAGAAAGATGAAAACATGTTTTTGAGTAGTATCTGCTTGTTTAAAAAATAAAAAAAATAAAAAAAAATAATAATAATTCAACCGTCCGACCCAGACTCTGGCCCTGAAAGGGCAAGTGAACTTCTTCTTTTCTTTTTTTTTGCCTTTTATGGATCAAACTTTACTTCTATGGGGTTGTTGGCCGCACACAGTCTACAAATCAAGCAAAAAATTTTTTTTGAGAGGGGGGGGGGGGGAGACTTTGTTCATTGGCGCGATAGTGCGATGTCTGAATGTTGGCATTTTTTTTGCAAATGTAGGCCCAATACATGTCATTTGGTTCACCATTTTCAGAGCACTAAGGCTCATGTGGACTAATACTAAATAGACAATTTAGGCCTAGTCACGGTTACCAGGCAGGCGTTTTGGGGACTTTTGGGTCCTCCGTCTGGTTACAGGCCTGAATGGTATAGACATGTGTGACCCATTTCTAATAGGTAGACCTACTCTACTCTTGTTCTTGAACTTCTTCACCTTTTCTGCACCAGGTGGTCGGATCAATGTTCCCTGCATTATGTGTCTCGGAATTTAACTTTCCCAGTAATTGGATTTGGCATAAACTTGGAAGTGACCCCATGCATAAATGCATTCATGGATATGATAAAATAACCTCTTTACAAATATTGGCACAAAAGCAATCAGCATCTTAACTGCAAATCAAGAAATTGTAACATTCTTCTTGGAATGGGGGACTGACATTGAAAGCTGGAAAGCAGTGCAAGTCACTGAAGCATATTACCCTCAATAAAGAAAGCATTAATATTGATAGACTATATGTATTGTGTTACCCTATAGATAATTATGACTCTCCTAGGTACATGTAGCTTCTTAAATTCCCTTCAGTTTGTTTCCTTTCTCTTTTCATTTTTCTCAAATCTAAATAATTAGCTCAGACCGTTGGTCAAACTCATAGATTTAAAAACTAATTCCGGTACGAAATGCATTGCTGATCTCTTTACGTGTAAGGCAACAACAAAAAGTTGCCTTGTCTGGGTCGGACCGTCTGATTTTATTTTTTTTTAATATATTTTTTTGTTGATTTTTTTTATTTAAAAAAATTTAAACAGGGAGATACTACACAAAAACACATTTTAAAGATTTTTTTTTGATTTTTTTTTTTTGATTTTTTTTTTTGTTTTGATTTTTTGATTTTTAAATAAGCAGATCCTACTCAAAAACACGTTTTCATCGTTCTTCATTGTTTTGTGCTTAACTTTTAATTTTTTTTTCTTCTTAGATTTCCGAAAATTCAGGTCGGTCGGAAAGTGGGGAGGGGGAGATTTGGAGGTATGTCTGTATTTTTTGAACTACACGATAAAAGGAGCCGCGTTCCAATACTGGTGCCGTTCTCCGCAGGTTTAAAATATGCAGAAAGAGCGACACGCAGAAAATGGCGGCGCATCGGATCTAGTTACTGTAACGGTCGACCCGCTTTAATAACCTCATAAATTACTTGCTATTGGTGGTGTGGTGGTTATTTTAAAAGAATCTGAGCTAATGTTTCCCCTTCTATTTTATGTCCTCAAATAATTACCTTTTTCTCATCTCCTTCTTTGAGGAGATTCAATCCACTTTTCCGTCCCTGCGACTCGTGCAGTTTGCGTCCGGCCCTGATCTTCATCTGGTGGCGGCGATACGCTCCTTCCCTGCGGATCGACCCAGGTATACGTTTGGTGGGATACGAAGGAGCCGGGAACGCGCCCCGACGGATTTGATGTAGATTGTCAGCTTCTTGGAGGATTTCAGCACCTGGTGGGGAAAAGTTATATCAAGTTTGATGTTATAGTCTTTTATTTTGAACGACATTTGAAATAATGTGAAAACAATCTCAAGTTACATGGCCTGTTTCCTACCTAAAATTGGAAGGAATTTCAAAACAGTTGGAAATCATGTTGATGTGGTTTCAACAGAAAATAATGCAAAGTTTCCTGGCAAGGGTAATTCGATGAAGTTTGATTTCCCAAGAGGGAGGGGATGTCTGAGGGGGGCTGCCCCCCTCCCCCCCCCCCCCCCCCCCCCTCTGAAGCTTAAGCTTTTTTAGAAAACTAAGGTCCAATTGATGCATCATTTTATGTAATATCAGCTGTATTACTTACTCTATTGCCTATAACTCTAAAAAAAGAAGAAAAAAAAAAAGATTCTTTTTTGGGGGGGTGGGGGGGGGGGGGGGGGGGGGGGGTGCGGGATTTCCCACGAGATGGCAACAATTCCCAGCAAGAAGCTTGCTGGTTTGCCCTCTATTTCCAGACCTGACTGCAAAAGTTATTATAATGTGATGCATCATCAGTTTTTGAAGACATCGATCTTTACAAATTTACCTTGAAAATTGTACACAACAAAATATATTTAAATATAATCAATGTTGCTTGATATAATGCACCTGCTTGAAAAAGAAATTATTAAAGAAAGTAGTACAAAAATTGAAAGAATATTGTCTTCAATTGTTATTAAAGTTATCATGCTACACTAAAACATTCCCTATGGAGTGAAAGGAAACTGGCAACAAATAATATTGATGATTAATTTTACAATCAGTATCGAAACTGTCAATCTTTTAATGTTACTTTTCTATTTTTTCTTTATTTGTTTCCTTTTTATTTTTTATTTTTATTTTTTAATTTTCTTCTAAAGCAAGCGGCTGTATAAAACGTGATTCTATTTACTCGGATCGTGACATTGGTGTACCACATGTTCATTTATCACAACTCTGCGTGTCGACGTCAATTAGACAGTATATTTTAATTCATTTCTATAATTAACCCTATAATTGCATTGCGTTACACACACAAAATACACTATCAGTATATCATGGTCTGATTAATTGTAAATTATATATTATTGTACGCAAACTGCCAACCACTGCTTGCATTGCATATCCTCCATACAAAAAACCACTGAACAACCTCCGTAATAATCAATAATAAATAAGTGCAAGAAAAAAATCAATAATTTATACAATATAACAGACGCCCCGATACGCACAAGGCCATGAGGCTGCGAGCAGGTATACATACACTTGTTGATCGTGTGGAAACGATGCATGCACGTCTAATTTGCATAACAATACAATGAACGTCAAACTGTTCTCGAGACTGAAAAGGATGTTATAATGGTGATTTTGACATGGGTTGTGCGTGTGAAATTAAATACCGATGATCCATTTTTCTAATGACAGTTCAACAAATGATCCAGTCAGGGTTTTTCGATAGTGAATTTGTCAGTGTTTTATTTCTATCAAATAATCTTTTTAAATTATAAATTGAAATTCATATAAAAGTAGTGATGCTATTTAGTATTCTGAATAATCAGTTAAAAGATGACTTTTATTAATAAATTAGTGAATTTGTCAACATTATTTCCTGTTCTTTTTTTAAATGCTGTAATTTGTAAACCAATTTTTATTTGGATCCAGTACTAATAATATCTTATCAATTG
>CM069448.1:66073375-66417858 GCA_035610835.1 Ophiura sarsii
TGTTTTTCTTCATGATTAAAGGTAGATGAGTTGACCCGATCACATTTTCATAACACAGATTTTTCTCAAACATATGGAGATTTTCATATCATATGAAAGATCATATTTTTCTGATTAACATACTGAAATTTGACGGTCCAAATCAGTATGATTACGGAGAAATCGGTGAAATTCCAAATCAGTATGATTACGGAGAAATCGGTGAAATAACATCGAATTATCGCGAAAGGTGGTAACCACCAATATAGTTTGTGTACAACTCAATGGGCACATTTCACGGCATCTTGTGCGTCTAAATAAGAAACCATTAGAGTTATGCAACTCAAACTTTGGAATACATATCTTTATAAGGATGACCTTTCATATAGAATAGAAAACTTCGAGTTGAAAATCGGAACATCTACCTTTAATTCATCTAAAAGTATACTGAATTGAATAGTTAGTTTGCTATGCATAGCCCAGCCAGTGGGTACAGTCTACAACTCTATGGTACAAATGGATAAATGATGTCGTGTTTTTATAAAGTGCAATGATGTAAACATTTGAAATAACGTCTGATTCAAACAACCATAATTTGTTTACAAAATGTTATACAAAGCAATTTCACTGGATAAAATTCTCAAGGGTGAAAAACCAAAATTATTACAAATGTGTTCTAGAGGCAGTGTTCATAAATACAATAAATGTCTAAGATTTCTCACTCAAGTAAAATTTTCAAGCATGAAAATCAGAACTGAAGGGCATTTCACACTTCAGATAGGGTAGTAAATGAAAACACTAATGTGTTCAGACCTCAAATTAAGAAGTGCAGAGGGTGTGCAATTTAAGGCAATTTGAAAGGGGCACCAACTTTCTTCAAGGCAATTAATAATTTAAGAATAAAGTGAAACAAAGAAAAATGTAATGTTGCAGCCACGATGCATTGCGCCAACTCAAGATCAGTAATTTAGTAAAAAGGCTATACACATTCCTCTAGACAAACTTGACAAAGTCTACCCTTTCCACACTTACAGGCGTTAAATTAAAGGTACAACAAAGATTCTGGAAATAGATTGATTCACACACAGATTTAAATCTTCATTTTTTGAATGAAAATCTCAGAGAAAATCCCTTAACCCTAACTCTTTAATCATGTTTTTGACAATTAAATGATCAGGGGAGAAAAACTGGTCAAAATTGTGAGGGAAAGATCACTGTTCACCCGTGTGGCAGGCGAAAGACTAACCAGTAACCGATTGCGCTAACGAAGGAGCTCGAAAAAGTTAACTTTTTCGAGAACACTTGACAGCTCGCCAGATCGTGCCACAAGATTTTGTGGCCTTTGGTTAGATTAACTTAGGGTTAATCAAAATTATATTTTCCAGCCTGCCATACTTATCCCTGGCAAGAAACACTGAAGCTTGCAATGCATACCTTGACGGCTTCGGAATGAGTTATTTCTCAAAATGATTATCGTTGACCTGCATGATCTGGTCACCCGATTGCATTCCTTTTTCTCCGCCATACTGTTCGGTTCAACCATGGAGATGAATATTCCCACAGAATGTTCTGCACCTCCGCGGATACTGAATCCCAGTTCTCCATCAGGAGCGTGGGATTTCTTTAGCACAATCCTTCTGAGGTCTTTCTGCTGGTCTGCAGCCCAGCTATTTCCGGTTGATATGCGTACCGTCTTCCCGTGCGGTTCCCCACCATTCCTGACAGAATCTGGGACCTTCTCAGGAGGTAAAGGCGGTTTAGTCCTCGAAGGCATTGTATCATAATAATGTTTTCTATCTCCATTGACCTGATGATGTTCAGGGTTTCTACTAGTACTACTGACATTCGTCCGTGTACTAGCAGTTCTTACTGTCCTTCCACTCTCATGACTTTGACTGTCCAAACTCTTATAAAGTGGTTCTGCATGCTGCCAAAAGAGCACTTGATCTGAGGAAGGTACCACCTTCCGAGAAGCATGTACAGTTTCTTCTTCTCCGCCGTGTCCAAAATCGGCTTTAAATTGTGATCAGCGTGTAGACATTTCGTTTTGGAGTTGTAATCATTCAGGGCATGCACGAAATAAGCTCGGTCGTGGTCGTTCAATAGTTCGTTGAGGGAATTGTGAAGTCGGCGAACATTGGCCGACATTGTCCGTGATGTTGTTCTTGTTGACATATTGGAGCTCGGCCTGTGGTGGGATTTGCGATGACCGCGATCGCGGCGGAGCTACCGGGTCCCGTACCCGTAACGACATTATTGCTCCCCTCTCGGTTTCAATCCGCTCTAACTAAAATCGAGCAAATTGACTGATGATGTACATAACCGATGGTGATGAACTTCCGCCATATGAGTATATCCATATTGTATAAATCCCGGATTTGGAATACGATTTAGGTCCTGATTGTATAATTAAATTGTAGATTTCATTTCTCTGATCCACAAGTGTAATTTTGCACTGTAGAAAATATGCACCTGCTACCGATTGTAAATAATGTCGAAGGTTCCCTGTATATTATATTACGAACTGAGTTCGTGATATCGAGCGATTCCTTTTCGGAAGCCAGCAAAACCCACGACAGATGACGGAGTTTTCTTGTAATTTGATTGGTCAATTACGTAATTGCTATAAACAATGTAAAGTGCGAATTAAATTCATGTTTTGGGGTAAAAATCCAGTATTTGTCATAAAATTGCTAGACCCGTTATGTTGTATATGACCCATAGATTGTATCAATTTCATAAATTGATATCTAGGTTATTCCGAAAAACCACAGTAGATGATTACAATTGTCCCTATCAACGCCTAATTATCATAATAAATGAGGCAATCAAAGGTCGAAGGTTAGATTGTATTTGTGTGTGACATGATGGCGCTAGACACAAACACCGCATAGTGATTTCAGACTCAAATTGAATTAATTCATGTTTTCACACGTTGAATAGTAACGTATTTACGCTCGATCAGCAGAAGGCCCGCTATCACAGATAGCTGCAGAGAAACAGGAATCAACAAACAAGCATCGTGAGTAGTGATTGTCAACAGAGAGTATAACTATAAAAGTAAGTTGATTGTTGATTATATTTAAAAAGTCAAGTAAGCTTACAATTTCATGATTTACATTGCTTGCCTAGCACTAGCAGGCCTGATCTGTTGTTTATGTTGATTGTTGGTGTAACTGTAAATGCAGTGGCTCGAGTGTCAGTGTCAATTATGATTGATCTACGAAAGTACCGCAAATAAGCTTACCTCTGAAAATCAGCCTTATTTGTTGATTTCCTTGACTTTTTAATTATTGCAATTACTAAATGAAGGGTCTATTCGCAGTACGATACTGCGGATAAGAACGGGTTGCCAGCTTATTCGCAGTACGATACTGCGGATAAGAAGGTTGACCAGCTTATTCGCAGTACCATACTGTGGATTAGAAAGGATGCCAGCTTATTCGCAGTATGGTACTACGGATAAGAAGGGGTTGCCAGCTTATTCGCAGTACGATACTGCGTACAAAAAGGGGTTTCCAGCTTATTCGCAGTACGACAGTGCAACGGTTTAAAATTACTTTATAACGTTTTTATCGGGACTGAAATAGACCTAATTTTGGCAACTTTTCGCGAGTGAGTACCCCCCCCCCCCCCCAGGGGGGTAAACTACAATTTATTTTGGTGCCAAAAGAGTTAGGGTCTCATAGTAGTTGAGAGGGAGTAAACTTCTCTGAAGTGCCAGTGACCAAAGCATTGTATATTTGCAAATTTTAATAACTAAAGTGAAAGCTCTAGAGATAGACCAAACAACATCCGGGTATTTTCCGGGTATCTGATTTGTGATTGGCTATAAACCGTACTGCGAATAGTAGACAAACTGTTATAATTCGCAGTATCGTACTGGGAATAGCCAGTTCCTTACTAAATATAATAATTATTTACATTCATCATTCATTTGAGTACTATAATAATACAATTATACACGCATCACATTGTCATATGATAATTGTGACATTGTCGTAGAATAATAATAAATAGTATTTACAATAACAATTACAAGGGCAATGTTTCGTGCCATGTAATGATGTGTACACGCCAACGGAGTAAGTGAAATGTTTTCATTACTTCATGAATAATCGCGATAGCTGCGTACCAAGTGCGTTCCAATCAAATGAATCGTTATATGAGAACGCGCACGCCGAGCGCAGGTTACTAATAATTGCCCGAAAGTACTGCGCCAAAGTGTTCCATTGTTTTGCTCACTGACCGACCAATCAAATTAACGCCTCACGCCCCTAAACTGAATATTCAATGAGTTATGAGGAAACACGATTAAAGCTTATTTCTGATTGGTTGAATGATAAAAATGTTAATGAGGGGATGACCCGACTTGGACTGTTTCAATAACTAAGAAGGGTGGACAAAATAAACAGAAAACTAATATTAGCAAGATTATCGTATAAATCAACGATCTGGATAAAATATGCATCTTTTTCAGTAATGAAAGAGAATAATGACTGCTTAACAACTGTTTTCGTGAATTTGTTTTGAAATCCTCGGGTTTTGTTCTGGTCATTCGGAATTGTCCCTCGGGGCTGCGCCCATCGGGACAACTCTAAATGGCGTTGATTCCTTGGCGTCACGAACGGGTAAGCCAAACATGATATTGTCAACTAAAGTCGCTGAGCGATCCAGGTCATTCCCGAGCGATGTGTTTACAGTTTTCAGGCGCGTAGCCAGGATTTAATTTTACGGGGGGCGCAGTGACCGATAATAATTACTATCAAAGCGGTGCGCAGCACCGCCCGACGCGATAACGCGGAGAGGGGGGAGTCAGAGGGGGGATGTGCCCCCCTCTGATGTTAGCGATTTTTGAAAAATCATGGTCCAAATGAAGCCATTTGGTGCAACATTTTACCATAATATCGGCAGTAAAGAAGCTTACACATTTGCCGCAAATTGTTTGTTTAGAGGCCGAGATCGATATGTTTTTTGTAACTTTAAACGTAATTAAATTCAATCAACAATTGTACAACACCATAGCTTACCCTGTGCGACGAGGTCGGATTCGGCAATGCGTTTCAATTACTAGTATGAGTATGTGTAGTATCCTCTATCTTTGCTTCTATATAATAATGCTGTCCCCTGCATGTATACTCTGTGCTTCGATGGTCAGGAATTCGGACGACCTTGGTCATATTGATGAACTTAACGCGTACTGTACATACTGTATGTAATATGATACTAACTAGCCAAGCCGTTTCATGGAGAGGTTTATGCCAAGCGGTGCTAGTCATGACTGTCGGGTTTTCTCGATTTCGAGTATTTCGAGTAAACGCACCTCCCCTTCACTCCTCCTCTTCCCCTTCTTCTCCTCTCTCCTTTTTCTTTTTTTTTCTTTTTTCTTTTTACGATTTTTTACGGGGGGCGGGCGCCCCCAAAGCCCCCCTGGCTACGCGCCTGGTTTTATGTCATTTGTTACAAGTTCAAATGAAGGTATTTTATGTCAATGTCTACTTGCCAAATTTATATGTGGCGAAGTACCATACATTCCTTTTGGTTGAAAGTAAAGTCGTACTGTAACTTAAGGTGCAAAGGGTGCGAGCAGGAACATGATATCCTCTATTATTATGATGAAATGAATATTTGCCAATTCTTAAATAAATTACGATGTACATGAAAGGAAACATACTGTAAATCAACGATAAACAAGCTATTACACGTATCTGTCTTTTAAATTATTTGTAAGTTAATGTAATCCCGATAATCCGAGTCTCAACACCTTCTGCATCGAAGATCATGAATTTGACTGACTAAAATTGCCTCATTGTTTTTGGGCAAGTGCCAGTAAACTAAACTAGGCCAAATAACCCACTTGAAGCGTCAGATTTCAGTCATGATGCTTGATCTTTGATGTGATAATTCTTATGGCAGGCAGCACTGCACAGGCTGAAAAAGTAGGCAATATGGAAAGCTCCTTGCAGGGAAATTTGAGCATTTGGAGGGAAATGTTACTCTTTCATTAAGAAATGCATTCCATTTTGTAGGGAAATTTGGAATTGCTTGCCGGGAAAAAAACACATTTTTCAGGCCATGGGCAGCAGTAAACAGCTAAACTGATAGGTGGTAGTGCAGAGATGTGATGTCAAATAGTAAGCCACCAAAATAAGGTGAAAGAAGTGTTAATGCTGAGCTGAAACCTTCAAAATCGGACAAATGGCAGACAAAAACTACTGAACCTGTTTATACAGTTCACTAATTAAACAGGAGGGAGAATGCATACTTTCTTTTCCCCAATCTTTAATTGCTAATGAAGCAACTGCAAATATTATGGTTACATAATTACAATGTAGGTTGGTTCCATAATCTTACTATAATTCACCGTATGTTGTATGTATGTGTGTATGTGTGTATGTATCCTGAAAAGGCTTTCTCATTTTGCATTTTAAAGCCGTGAATATTTCACTGATACTAGATGATGTCTTGAGACAGGTTATAAGCTATAAATGGCCGAAAACCGTACAGAATTGACCGAGATATGAGCAAAATTATGGCGAATTTAGGGCCTTTTCAGCCCGGCTTTTGAGACTATTTTTTACGGGCCATGTTTGTTTTCTCTGCGTACACTGTAACCATGCAGTCGGCGCGCGGAGCACATAACGCGTCGCAGTGCGCCATGCAAAAATAAACGCGCACACGCACGCACCCCTACACACGCGGGCGGGCACTTGGAGAAATACGCTGCGTCACACGGGGTTGGTTATGGTTTCGGCCTCGGGGTTGAGATGCGCCACGGGGCGGGGGCGGAGACGGAGCGGGCGGGACGCTGGGCGGGGGGGGGGGGGGGGGGGGGGGGGGGGGGGGGGGGGGGGGGGGGGCGGCAGCGGGTCATAAGGTAACGAAATAATATGGTTTCTGGTAAAACAAAACATGATATGGTGAATCTAAATTACATAACATGGTGTCAGATGTGGGATTTGATACTGTATGTGACACGCGGGTGACAAATATTGGAGAAATACGCCGCGCTACGGGAGATGGTTAAAGTGAGGCCTTGGCGTTGAGATAAGCCACGGGGCGGGGAACTTTAGGCCTTTGGGGTTGAGATATGCCACGGGGCGGGCGGGGGTGGTGACGAATGGTGGTTGTGTGTAATGATGAAATGTGGTTTGGGAGGCAGGGGTTAATGAAGAAATGTGATGCTCAATTGCGTAACGGATATGCCACGGGGCGGGGGCGGGGCGGGGGCGTGCGGGGCGTTTGGGGGGCGGGATGGTGACGGTTGGGGTACGGGAGATGGTTAAGGTTTAGGCCTTGGAGTTAAAATATTGCCACGGGCGTGGCGGGGCGGGGGGTCTTTGAATTAAAACAAAAATATTTTAAATATTGTTCTATTCCTATGTGTTTCGTTATAGATTTTCCAACATTTTGTGTTGTTTCATTTGTAGCCTGTAGGTGTTCTATCTGTAGGCCCTACTCCCTAGCGGGAGAGCCCGTCCGTAGGACGGGCGGTCCCGCTAGTATTATTAATTAGCACTAATTTTGTTCAAAGGTGGTTTAGGTTATTGGGTGAGAAGGGGCAGCCGCAGGGGCAGTCAACTACTATACATGTACAATGTACACTAACATAATGTGTGACCAAAGTAAATAACAGGTGTTTTTTTTATAGATATGGTCATGTTATAAAGGGGTCTAAATTCAACAATTTTCAGTGAAAGAGGTTTTTTTTTTCAAAATCCCATTAATATCTTACACATTCAGGGGGTCAACTTGGGGGGGGGGAGGTGGTTGAGAAAAACATTTAAAATCCTAATTTTATGGTGAATTTTGGCTTCAGGGGACATGAGTTTAGGGGGTGTCGGGTCTAGAAAATCTTAATTGATTACACATGCTTACGGCTCCGGCCCTGTTATTGGTTCACTTACATTTAAAACAAGCACAATCTTTTGAACATATGACAGTCGCCTTCGATTTGCTTTGGAAAAATGCAAATTGTGCAGAAATTGTACTGAAGAAAAAGGGGAGAAAAGATTATTTCATTTTTAATTTGAAGTAAACTCATTTATCAATTTTTCTATTTCTTATTTTTTTCAACATTGATTTGGCTTTTTAGGTCTTTTTTGTTGTTAAATGAGTCAATGATTCAAATTTGCAGATCCATTAAAAATCTTGTTTTAATGATGATGGCCATCACTTTTCACGCGGAATGTTATGACACACACATACATCTTGCGCCATATTCCAGCTCCGTGTGTATATTCCATAGTCATCATGTATTATCAAATAATCAATGCGAGGGCCTGGGGCAATGCTTTATTATTTTATTAATTTTCTACTATCTTTCATGTGGTGTGGTGTTGGTGAGTGAGATATTAAGAAATGTGTTCAATGGACCGAGTCTGATGCAATAACAATCTGCTAATTTTATCTTGTTCGTAATAAAATATTGGACTGGAAGCACTCTGATAGTGGTAGGTAGTGGGGTATGGGATCAGCGTTCATGATAACCGGTGTCGCATCGCGAAATGCTCCACACTTTTGAAGTATTGCTATTCAATTGCACAAATGTGTAGCTAAAAGTGCAATGCAAGAAGATTCCCTTTTTGATATTTGATCACGTTCCATCAAAGCCAAAAACTGTATTTTGCTTACGGGACACAGGTTATACGTGCATTACATGGTTGAACCGTGTTACGTGCGCATGCCAGATTATGTAGAACGTGCTAAGTTGATGAAATTTTAATTTTTTTACTAAAACAAATTAAGTGCTCTACAAAATTTGTGAATTGCTACACAAAACTAATAGTGCATTGCACATTTTGCTACACAAAAAAATGCTGGAAATTGAACACTGTATGGGATAGGGAATTTGCGCTTTTTAAAAGCACTCAATTTGCTGTCTGATTATATTTTTTAGATATGCCATATGGCATGCGTTGAAAATAAACCAAAATGTGTGGTTGTGTTGCATTTTTTGATGTTAAAGATTTCTTATTTAAAGGGGCATTGAGAGATACGTATGGGAGTGCACCCTCAATTTTCCTGGCAGTTTTCTTTTTGCACCAAACTAATAATAGTGAAATATAGGGGGTCGGCTCAGGACCGTCGCCTATGAATGGTGATGAGCTTTAATCCGTTCATGAATATCTTTCTCATACAATGTAGGTAATTTTTGACCAAAAGGATGGAATTCTTTTCAATCTTTGAACGTGGGGGTGTGACGGGATGGGTAAAAAAAACCTAAAACCTAGGGATTGGGAGAAATCTGGAGAGCAAAATGTTGAGTACGGGTGATAAAGACGCCTCCCCCCAGGCTTCTCGTTAGGTACAAATATTATGGGGTCCACTGGACTCCATAATCTACCAATTCTCAAAATTATGGGGTCCGAGAAGAAATTATGGGGTCCAAGTCAAAAATGTAATTTATGAATTGCGAGTTGTGACTTCGGAATCGTATACGAGTGGTTAAACGGGGACTATGTGGTTGTATGCATTCAACGGACACGAGGAAAACATATGTACATGGGATGAAAACATGGACGATGGTGGAGAGTTGTACAAGGAAGACCGAGAATATTTAATATTTCATTAATAAGTACACTTCTATTCGGATTGTCATGAAAACTGATTTTTGTAAGCTTTCACTTGTAAAATTATCTTGACACACGATTAAAAATTATTGCGTCCAGATGGACGCAATAAAGAGTCCAGTTTGAAATTTACTGCGTTTTTATCAAAAATATTGCGTCCTCAGACGCGAAAACGCAATGTAACGAGAAGCCTGCTCCCCCCCCCCCCCCCCCCCCCCCCGCACTGCTCTAGATCATAACAATATTAATTGTTTGCCTTTTCACAAAAAGCTACTAGACAGGTTTTAAAGATTACGACAGGTGGTATGTTATAGAAACAATACATATTTGATGAGCATCTCATTATGCTATGTATCCCCTGCACCAACGTTGATGTTTAACTTCTGATAGGAAAACTTTCAACATTCTATAGTATTTTGTAGATGCTATCAATGCTATTCAATCGTAGTGAGGAAAACTGGCGCCACCATACATAATTTACAATGTGTTTGTTTGTTTTTAAAACTTCCTGTTATGCAGATTGACGTTGCATGATACATAGGCATCTTTATTTCTATTTTCGTTTGAAGGTGGTTTATTTTTGGTGATTTCATGATTATCATGCATTTTGTAGCCTACCCCACTATATATAAATTGTATTTTACCCCATCCTCACTTGTCCCCAAGAATGTTATGGCACTGTGATATTTGCAATAGTTGTGATGATCATTTAGATTCAGTTTGTATGTCATGTATCCGGTATACAGTCCTCAAAATAAGTAACTGACCAGGTAATAAATATGCTCTCAACTCCAAAACTATAACTCCTACGTAAAAATATTAGACAATAAAGTTGTAAGGAAATTTCTTGTCTTCAATTTGAGATATTACACGTGAAGATTGGATGAATATTATCTCAGTTATGTGCCCTAAACCAAAACAAAGTCCGTTTTTCATTTTAACATTTCGTTCGTCTACACGCAGCCTAGGACTAGTAACAGGCAGATTATTGATTAACTTGTAGCAACAACTCACTGATCGATAGTAACACGGGGATTGGGGATGCATCAATTGGTCAATGCAACCCATACACATACCTGTCACACTGTCCCGCGTGTTCATATCCCAAGTGTTAAAATGTAAACTGCACTTTGTTTGATCCTTTCAATGTCGCATTCTTAATTATTAACCGATCTCAATGAATAATGTATCAACTTAAAGAAGAGGAATTTCTTTACAACTTTACTATTTAATATTTTTATGTAGGAGCTATAGTTTTGGAGTTAAGAGTATATTTATTACCTGGTCAGTTACTTATTTTGAGGACTGTACAATCCAATTATGCAACTTTTTTTGCGTGTGAACAGGAAAAGAGTCCTACTTCACCATTTCCTCAACTTTCTATCCAAGTAACAGACCGACCGTACATTACTAAAGTTTGATCAGTTCCAAATTGGCGAAGCCTCATAACATCAGCGAATACAGACGACAAGTGCACTGTGTATCATGCGTGATGCGTTCATGGGCAAAAACCGTGTGCGTGTGGCCATAATCGCGCAAGTACGCTTGATTACTTTAGCGCGCGGAGATAAAAACCAACTATTCGCCAATTTGGAAAACGATTAAACTATATTACAGATGGTCTTTGGCTGTAGAAAATTCACCTGCTGTAAAACTCATATGAAACGGTATTTACAGGGAAAAGTAATGAGGTTCGGGGGGGGGGGGGGGGGGGGGGGGTTG
Source organism: Ophiura sarsii (assembly GCA_035610835.1). Taxonomy (NCBI): domain Eukaryota; kingdom Metazoa; phylum Echinodermata; class Ophiuroidea; order Amphilepidida; family Ophiuridae; genus Ophiura; species Ophiura sarsii. The sequence goes on from CM069448.1 coordinate 66,084,649, forward strand.
AAATTTAAATACTGTCCACAATACACATTTTACTATTATAACCAGTGTGTTTGCAAGAGTCTAATAAATATAATAATGAGAATACCTGTCCTATATTTCAACCCTGACTATTTTATTGAATAGATAATCCATTTATTTTGTTTGTACATCCATGCAGTGCATTACAGATCTTTGTACATTTTCATTGCTCATTTTGTATTCTCTATTCGTTGAAAAAACCATTATCTAGTGATGTATGCTCATAAAGAAGATCCACAGATCAATCAATGGTACATTATCATGTGAAAGCACTCTATTGATTACTGCAAAAGTGGTAATTTTTGTGTGAATAATTGTTCACACTCTACCGATTTTGAACTGGTCTGCATGTTTTTATCCGGGGGGGGGGGGGGGGGGCACTGACATTGGAAAAGGGTATAGGTATGTGCCGCGCTGAAGACCCCCTTTTTCACCCTCTGCTGCTAGCACTTATGACCCCCCCCCCCCCTTTTGAGCCTGCATCAGTTCTTCAGACCCCCAATTTTATTGAAAATTAAAAAATTGCATTCCAAAGCCCCAATTCTTCGAAAATTTTGCATTCTAAAACCAACAACAAAAATCGAAAATGTGCGTTCTTGATAATCAAAATTGATCTACATGTATAGGGCCAGTTCTCAAACCTACTTTTTGAAAAAAAATCAGTTCCTAAGACCCTATTTTTTGTCATAAAATCCACTCAGTACAGTTCTGTAGCCCCCCTTTTTGAGACCCTGGGCGGCACACCCCTACCACAAAAAAGTTAAGTGCAAAAGTGCCCTCCCCCCCCCCCCCCCCCCCCCCGGGTTTTATATTCTCGATCTGTAGCTTCATCACATATAGACCTATACGCAAAATAGATACATTCATGTGTTATTATTTTCGCGATAGCTTATAAATTTGAGTGTGAAAAGCACGAAAATATATGTAGCATGAAAATTTCCATTTTAAGTACATGGTGTTACATTTACATTGTTATTCAAAAATAAGTGAAATTAAATACCATACAAAATTAGTTATATGTGTACTGTAAAGTAGAAAATATTGATGACTGGACCTAGAAAGTGAAACCATTTCATGAACTACAAACCATCTCAATAGCCAACCCAGTGTAGTACTGTGTGTGAACATGCAATCAATGAATTTCTGGCAATTCTGTGCATGCATTAATTTTTCCAATTTTTTGTTGTTGCTTCAAGAAGCTACTGAAATCAATTTAAAATCAAAACCATATCTTTTGTGTAAATATCTATGTAACAAATTTGTAAAATAGCAAATTTAAAATGCAAACTGAATAATTGAAAAAGCAGCGAACTGCAAAAATATTATCACACAGAAATTACCACTGTTACAATATAGCATAGAATGGAACCAAATGTACAAATGGTCTAGTAAGTTTTCAATTTGAAGTGGGTTAACTGCACCAATAAACCTGAAAAGGAATGTGGTACCTACTTTGAAACAAATTTATGCAAACTTAAAATTTGATCAACCAAAATCATTAAATAGCTCTGTATAGAAACAGATAAGTACATAATTAGGGTAAAAAGTTATTGGGTTGATGGTTGTAACTACCATTCGCCTCTAATTTTTAAAAGTGGGGGAGGGAGTTTTTTGCTACAAAGAATACCTACCTAAATTTCCAAAATCCTAGAAAATGTTTTCTCTTTTTTCTCTTGTTTGTTACATTCTTAATCGTGAACAATCATTGTTTTGCTTTGAATCTTTCCTTACTTTTGGTCAAATATTTACCAACTTGTACTAAATGCTTGAGTCCTAATATTTATAGGCCCTTTTGGTAAGTTTATATTACCCAGTGGCGTAGCTCAGGGGGGGGGGGGGAATGCCCCCCTGACAGAAAAAAAACATTTGTGCTCCCGCCCCCCCCCCCCCCCCCCCCCCACTCCCTCTAAAAAAAATTAAAAAGGGGAAAGAAAAAAAAATGATAAAAGACCGAGATGGAGTGCTGGGGCACTGGTTACGTGTGGGTATATTCAGCCCAAATAGTCAAATATAAGGCAAAATTGTGTACTGTGCGATTTTTTTTTTTTTGACCGTGCAACATTTTTTGACCTCCAACCCCCCACCCCCCACTTACGTGAAATTCACGAGTTGGTGACTGCAAACAAATTTGGGGCAACCTTTTACGAATATTTCAGAAATCTTGCCCCCCCCCCCCCTGAAAAAAATCCTAGCTACGCCACTGATATTACCCATCATAAAAAAGTTTTCCGCCTGTCCACTCTTTCTCAGGTGTGGAGGACAAGCAAACAAAAGTTATTTTTGTAGGCCTTCAGACATTTTATTCACATCAGAACCAGTAAAGTGAAGACAAAGAAAATCATAGATGAGAGTGATGGGTAATTTTACAAAAATGTTCGTTTAATTGATGGGCCAAAATCCGACTCATCTCCAGTCAACAAAAACTCCATCTTAACCTTAACACTAGAAAATACTTATCTTCTATCTGCTGTTGTTAGTGGTAGCGTGTGGTTCTTGCGTACCCAAGGCGGGCTATAATAATATGCACAGGAAAATCTTAAAGCTGCAATCCAGGTTCGATCCGTGCACCGCCCTCAAATTTGACCCGTTTTTCTCCATTGATCGTTTTATTCCCAAAACCACCCCCTGGGGTTATGGACTTACGGTTAAAATATAAAGATAGCCAAATTATTCTGAATTTATCACAACAAAAAATATCATTGATACAATAAATGCAGACACAGAAACATTGATTGTAGGCCTACACTGTTTTAATACAACATCACACTGTACAATTTGTATTTAATTACTTGATCCATCAATTATCCAATCAGAAAAATCTACAACCAAATCGGTTAATTACAATTCTTATCAATTATATAACTCATTATTAAAATCATCCGTTAGCAAATTGCCCATTTTCCCCACCTATTGTTTTGCCATTCCACATTTTAATGGATGGCCTAGCGCACCGCTATTACTCATTCATCATGTCCCCCGTGTATATCCTGACAATTACATCCTTCTTTATCATAGATCTTGAGGGAAGTAATTGGTGTGTACGGTTGCCATGCCAACCAGCTCATCAGAATCACTGGTGTAGAGACTAGAGAGTGCTGGTTGGGATGAAGGAAGCTTGATTGATGGTGTTGTTGACAGTATGTGTTTCCAATAATTATAGCTGTTATTACCAGTGATTAATTTTGGTAGTAAATAAAATCACAAGTGATAGCCTGATTTGGTATAGTATAACATACATGTATACCTTATTGAACAAAATAAAAATCCTGTATAAGTGTAGATAAACCTAAATTTCAAACATCTGAGGAATAGAAAATACCTGCAATTTTTAAAAATGGTAAATATTTAAACCGAATTTTGTGATATTTAGTATAATTTTCACTCCCCTCCCCCCTAGAACTTTTTTTAAAACTTTGTAAAGTGACAATTAAAAATTGTTAGTAAAATAAATAGCTCACTAAATATTATGATATAGTAGTAAGAAACTACACAAACATTTTTCTGCTTTGAACAAGCTTCTAACCTAAAAATATTAACTTTTGGGGACACATAAGTGTGCAGCGTGTGATTTTTTTTCCGTCTGTGTACTTTTGACCATCATAATTCCATGATTCATCTTGTCAAATGAACCGACAGTGCCAATCTCAACCGACAGACAGTAAATATTGAGGGGGGGTGAGGCGTCCGCCCCCTCTGGCTACGCCACTGATACGTAATAAACGCTAACCTCGTTGTAGCATCATTCAAGCGGCACTAGTTCTTTCCCATTGAAAAGCACGTCCAACAATTACGCAGAGCTCTGTGGTGACGTGTTAAAGATTTTTACAGGAACATTGACATTGGTATATTAACACAACAAATGCATAATTTATCTACTGAGTCACAAGATAAATATTTTCAAAACCTAATGTTCAGTTATTAATTTTTTCATTTTAATTAAGTCCACCAAGTACACAGTACAATATTATATAATTTAATCCGCATGCAAACAAACTGTTTTTCATTTACTATAGGCTTGTTCAGACGGCCACTAAGCTCGAGAATAGTTATTCTTGAGCTTAAACATTTTTTACTGCTAACCCAGAGTGTCTGTCCACACGATAAACTTAACCTCGAGAATAACGACGCTACTGCAGTAGCTTTGACACCGAGGTTGACTCAAGGTCATGCGACTCTTCATTTTGCGGTAAGACCTGGGTCACAGGTCATGAATCTCACTCCCGGTTAGCATTACGATGGATTCACACGGCGCACACACTCTCGGTTAGTGCTTCAGGGTTAGTTAACCGTAAGATCTTTTAGGGTTAACATTCAAGCTTTATACTCTGGGTTAGTTAACCATGATTGATTCACACGGCCGTTAACCAAGAGTTTAACCTCTAGGTTAGCGAATTTAACGCTAACCAAGAGGTTAGCGTCCCTAGTCGGAACGCACCTTATGTAAAATCCTTTGAATACACATGTAAACATCTGTCTTTAAGCAAATATCTGGGTCCTTTCAAGCAGAAGAAACAAACTGACAAAAGACTCATGACAATTACAATGTATGGGTTGCTATTGGACTTCACTAAAGCCTGAAATCAGTGGTTTACTGGATAAATCAAGTTACCGGAAACCATTAGACTTTTAGTATATAGATGGACTATTAGCATTTGATCAAATGAATTCTGTGATTTGATTGAGGTATGTTAATACAAATATCATATTTTTGTGCATTCATAATATCTAGAAATGTTCTATCTAATATGATTAGGGTACTAGAAATATTTGATGAACAACTTAATTTATTTGATTGAAAAACAAGTCTAATCATCAAATCAGTATGTATCAAAATGTGTATGTGTACTTAGGCAATTCATATCTAATGACCTAAATGGAAGCCTGGAGGCAATTCATATCTAATGACCTAAATGGAAGCCTGGAGGCAATTCATATCTAATGACCTAAATGGAAGCCTGGAGGCAATTCATATCTATTGACCTAAATGGAAGCCTGGAGGCAATTCATATCTAATGACCTAAATGGAAGCCTGGAGGCAATTCATATCTAATGACCTAAATGGAAGCCTGGAGGCAATTCATATCTAATGACCTAAATGGAAGCCTGGAGGCAATTCATATCTAATGACCTAAATGGAAGCCTGGAGGCAATTCATATCTATTGACCTAAATGGAAGCCTGGAGGCAATTCATATCTAATGACCTAAATGGAAGCCTGGAGGCAATTCATATCTAATGACCTAAATGGAAGCCTGGAGGCAATTCATATCTATAGTCTATCCATCTGAGACCGATCTTCCAATCACGTGACCGAGCCGTTCCATTGACTGGGAGAGGAGGCTATTTTCTGACGAAAATATCGATGGAATCAGCAGAGTGAAAAACGGCCATAATAACAAATAATTATGTTACCCACCTAATTTTATCATCATAACCCAAGTTGTGCCATGAGAGTCAGTTTAATTGACGTTGCAAAGACAGGTAGCTTTCCCTTCCAATTTCTCCATTTCAAAAAATGCTTTCAATTTGGCAAGCACTGGCTGCATCTCATCTTTAATGGTCTTATTTGGTGCCATGTTTAAGCTCTACTGTACTACATGCCTCTATGAACAGGTACATGTAGAGTGATAGACCCCGATGAAGACAACCTTTCATTTTACAAGTCAGAAAATAAACTTTATTTAGTTTGTCAACGTTCAAATTGTATAATATTTGTTTGAAAATGAAAATCGTACCTTTCAATATTGATACCATATCATTGTAAGCGTATTTGTTTCTTTCTATACTTAACAAGGAAATCTGATTGATTCGAACATGCAGACAGAACATAGGGATACGGAGATTCATATCATTTTACAACCATTTTATCTTACTATATAGGCCCGGCCAATCCGAGTGAAAATATACAATATTTACTGTTGGAAACATTACAAGATAGCAAATAAAAATTAAATGAGGCCTCCTACAATATGCTAAATGTTAAAAAGTCCATCACTTTCGATCTTTTTCAGCTTTGTGATTCTATTCATATGCCGAAATCACAGGTGACGATTATGGTAAATGTTCAAAGTCCATCACTTTAGATCTTTTCCAGCTTTGTGATTATATTCATAGGCCGAAATCACAGGTGACGATTTCAAAGCCTTTTGATTTCAGATAATGCGCAAATGGTTCGATATTTGTCTCTCTTTGAATGGTACACTAGATGTAGCTGCTATGTGCATGTGTGTGATGAGAATAATATGCATTGGAACAGTGTTGTGTGTGTTTGTATAAGGCAGCTTAGTTGTTTCAATTCACATTATAAATGAGGTTCGACCGAAGGTTGGAATAAAATGGGATCCTTCGACAACTAGCAGATATACGCCAGAAGACAGCACATCTTATTTTTACTCATCTCCCCTGCCCATCCGAGCACCAAAGATCGCTCTCAGATGGATAGACTATAATGACCTAAATGGAAGCCTGGAGGCAATTCATATCTATTGACCTAAATGGAAGCCTGGAGGCAATTCATATCTATTGACCTAAATGGAAGCCTGGAGGCAATTCATATCTAATGACCTAAATGGAAGCCTGGAGGCAATTCATATCTATTGACCTAAATGGAAGCCTGGAGGCAATTCATATCTATTGACCTAAATGGAAGCCTGGAGGCAATTCATATCTAATGACCTAAATGGAAGCCTGGAGGCAATTCATATCTAATGACCTAAATGGAAGCCTGGAGGCAATTCATATCTAATGACCTAAATGGAAGCCTGGAGGCAATTCATATCTAATGACCTAAATGGAAGCCTGGAGGCAATTCATATCTAATGACCTAAATGGAAGCCTGGAGGCAATTCATATCTATTGACCTAAATGGAAGCCTGGAGGCAATTCATATCTATTGACCTAAATGGAAGCCTGGAGGCAATTCATATCTAATGACCTAAATGGAAGCCTGGAGGCAATTCATATCTATTGACCTAAATGGAAGCCTGGAGGCAATTCATATCTATTGACCTAAATGGAAGCCTGGAGGCAATTCATATCTAATGACCTAAATGGAAGCCTGGAAGGATTTTCAAAACATTTGCTTGAAATCAATTGTCATTTTAAGCATACAAAATAGATTGCAATACTGGGCCCTACTTCATAACGTTGGTCGACTTAAATCTTAAGTTTGTAAGTTAAGAAGAGTTCCTATTAGATTCTTCTTAAGTCCATCCTTCAGACCAATCAGGTACTATAAAACCACTTAATTTCGCGAGGGATTTAATTTCGCAAGGGGTATAGATTCGCAAAATTAAATTAACGCGAAACTGACAATTTTGCATTGAAATTAACAATAAAAGTTCCAGATTCACAAACTTAAATGGCCGCAAAAATAGCAGTAAAATTTCAAATTTGTGAAATAAAGTATCCTCAAAATTATTGTATTACAGTTAGTTCTCATGGGGTTAACTCACTTATTTCCCAAATTATTCTGGCTTCTAACACCTTGCTGAATTTGAAACTGGGATCAATGTAATTAACTTTGAATTATTTAGCTACCTTTCTGCATCGATGAACTACAAATAATATTATATTTATTTATTGATTGATTTCTTTGGTTACATTATTGATTACCAGTCAGTGTTGGCAACAAAGAGATGTATGGATTTTACTGAATTTATCAGTGGAACTAATAAGATAAATAAATAAATGAATGATAAATAAATAAATAAATAAAAGAAAGACATTTAAAGAACGCAGTTTTTTTTAAGCTAAACTGGCGTTTAACTTTTACTTTAAACACATCGTTTAACTCAGGCCTTCTCAACTAACTTTTATGAAGCACCGTTTTCCAAATATTTAGTAATCAAGAAGTGCCACTGACGTTGCGAGCGAAGTGAATGGGTCCAGGGGCCCACCTTAGGGCCCTTGCCCCCTGGAAGCTCATGGATTTTAGAGGTGTGAGAGGCTTAGATGTCCTCATTTTAAACCTTTTTTGTACAAGATTTGTTTGATGGAAAAGTAATAGAATTAAAACAAAAGTCTAATTTCATACCCTAGCTGTCTGCTATTAGTGATTTTCAGATACATGTCAGGACGTTTTTACGCCCATTTATACGAATGCAAACAACTTTGACTCTCGTTTCTTCTTTTTTTAAATGTGTATGGTTGTTGGATGCATGCCAATTTGACTGCCTCAAAGCACCACAAATTGCAGGCGCGCCACCACTTCTCTCAAAACTAGCTAGCTCTGCTACAGAGCCTGTCTTAGTCCCCCTTTCATCAACACCCCCCGCCCCCCCCCCCCCCCCCCCCCCCCCCCCCCCCCCCCCCCTCACGACCACTCTTGGGACGATAATGGCAGAGTTTTAAATTGGGGTTTGCTAAACAGGTCGTTTAAAAGATAAACTCGCGTTTAAAGACACAAGTTTAGTTAGACCCAGTTTTAAGCTAAAACCGTGTTTTAGTACGAGACTACGGCTCGATGAGTATAGGCCTACATTGTTATCTAACTATTTTTTATTGGTCACCTGAATGATCTAATTACACATTGTAGACCCTAATTTAATTGGTAATACACCAATACATCAAGCGTATTAAAATTCCAAATCTTGATATATTGACTGTCTTTTAATTCCTAAACCTATAATAATATCATCATGTGTGAATATCATTCTACAGTGTGGTTCAATAAACGTTGACAGTTTTTTGAAGCCATTTTTTTTCTCGAAATTCTGTAAATTTAAAAAAAATCTTTTTCAATATTCATCAACTATAATTATGATCTTGACCATCTATGCTGAAAATATCGTTACAAATAACCTTAAAATAACAGCTATTTCAAAGATTCTCTTCTAATAGCTATCATTTTGTCGCCATAGCATTCTCAGCATAGATGGCCAAGATGATATTTTTGAGGAATATGTAAAAAAAACAATGTGAAAAATATGGCTTTGAAAAACTGTCAACATTTTATTGAACCACACTGTATTTGTAACCGTATTGTGTCCTTTGATTTTTGTTTTCATGAATTTGATTTTATTCAATTTGACACTGATGTTATTTTTAGGCCTCTCATAATATGAGATGACCACCTGCTGCCACTAACATTACAATACACCGGTATTGAAATGCAATATTATTGCTTGGTAATCATCAGATCCTTTTTCCTCTGTATAGTGAGTACATGCCCCTATTTGGCTGCAGCATACTGCACTTTATTGTATTAAAAATATATTGACACAAATTAATTTGCCCAGTGACATGAATATTTTAATGAAGGTAATTAGATGCGAAATTAAGTGGATTAATTACACACACAAAACATTGAAAACATGTATCTCTCCCACAAAATGTCTTTTAAGAATTAAAATTCTTGAAATAAGTGATATTTTGAAAGCATAATGTCTCGTTGTCTGTCCACTGGTAGCTAAAAAGGAAAATGGGTCAATTTACTGAAGCAACAATTAAGGCAAGACCTATCTACTGAAGAAAGCTTTTAAGTAAAGAAAGCAAGGCACCTCTGAGCATTGAGTCTTTGACTGGATCGGATCTAGTCAGAGGAAAAACCTTTGATTTTGATGTCTGAGATGCAGTGTTGTGGTCACTGAAGCATATTACCCTCAATAAAGAAAGTATGAATGAAAATAATAATAAATAAACGAGTTGATAGGTATCAGTGTTATAACCCTAACCCAGATTTAGGGTTTTTAACCGGGATCACAATTTTCATAGAAAAAACACCAACTAAATCGCCAGGAACCGGCCTGGAATCAATCAGGGGACCATCCGGACTCCGGCCCTGTGTCCCACCCACTAAGCAACGGCCCTCAGCTACTCGTTCGGGCAATATACCGCGCTCACTGTATAGGCTTGGTTGATTACGTCATCGAACGAAAACCGTCGGCACAGGTGCTTGGAGATGGAATAAGGAGTAGAATTTTGTAGCACTCAAGGGGTTAGGGCTAAGCAAATATCTTTCATAAGACTCGATATGAGTTGAATAAAATAATGGTCTTGACTTGACTGACCTGCTTGAGCCAACCAGTGACTGACTTTGTGACTGTCGAAAATTGATTTCTGTCAGTGACTTGACTTGTCGAGGTTTAGTGCCTGGGTCACAACACTGAGACATCTGACATTTTAAGTAGAATTGTAGTCAAAGTTTCAACACTGTTCATGGTTACAAATAATTTAGTTCATGCCCTGTCTGCCTGTGATGCTGTGCAATTATGGACATCTTTTGTCTGTAGATTTGAAAACAAGTTCCTAAATTGTCACCTGCATTTAAAGGGGAACTGAGAGATACGTATATGAGTGCGCCCTCAATTTACACTGGAAATCTGGAATTTTGCACCTACGAAATATTTGGGCATAATTATACTAACTACCAACTGAAAGCGTTTACCTTTAATAATTTGCAGTCTATCGTGTAAAATGTCACGATTTGGTATTTTGATGTAGATCACATCGAAATTATCAGCACCACCCACCACATTAATTGCTTCAACCAAATTCAACCCTTTTCCCATAAGTTATTACACTTCAGGGTTCCTACGTGTACATACTATATCCATTGGCGGAGCCAGGGGGGGCCTGGGGGCACGTGCCCCCCGGGTCCCTGGCACAAAAAAAAAAAAAAAAGAAAGAAAGAAAAAGGAAAAGCAAAAGAAAGAAAAAGGAGAAAAAGGAAGAAAGAAAAGAGAAATAGTAGAGGGTATAGAGTTCTTTTTTGTTATAGTAAGTTTCCATGCCTCCACCCCTTATTTTGTACGTTCCCGGCACAGATCCCGGCAATAATGGCGTAGCCAGAGGGTTAAGAAGGGGCCGACCGCTCTTTCTCCCCTGTCACCCAATTTTGCCATTGTCGCCTCAATTTTTGCATTAATGTAAAGAAGTCAATTTTGCGTGGCTGGTATCTCAATCGCGGCACAATTTATGTAAAATAGCCCAAAAAAAAATTGCGTAGCGCGCACGTGACATAACATTAACTTTAATTTTGGAATATAATTTTAAGACAAAATGTATCTCGATCATGACAAAATTAGTTAGTGTTGAGAAGCCAATATTTTGCGCATTTTGCCCATGTGCCTCGAAATATTTGCTTTAGTTTTTAAGCTTGTACCAGCGAAAATTGGCAAAATATGTAGAATAGCAAACAAAATTGCGCGCTACGCAGGCAAATGCCCCAAACGATAAGACTTGTGACCAATCCTTGTGTGACTTCATTTCTTGTCCGTTTCGGGAGAGCCCGAGGGCCGAGCGGGTGGGTGAAGGGTGGGTGAATGTTTTAGAACCTCAAAATATTTACATTTCTTTTTAGAAGCTTGTTATCAGCAAAAAAAAGTCGCTCAATTTATGACAAAGTTATTGAAAATATGCAATTTTGCGCGCTAAGCTCGCATGAACCTTCAAACATTACATTTAGCTTCATAACAAATTAGTATCAAATGTTGTGCGCTACGCGCTAATGTTACTTCAAACATAACCTTTATCTTTATGAAACTTTTATGAAGGCAAGCCTCAATCATAGCAAACTGTAAAATAGCACATTTTTCGCGCGCTACGCACGCCTGTTAAGGTATCAGGTCACTTTTTTCTTTACTTCGTCAATTTATAGGTATCTGATTAATAATAATTTGAAAAATATATGATTTTGATTTGCAGCTTTAGTTTTCTTTTAAATTAAGATTTTAATATTCATGAAACGTACAAAAAAGAAGATAGAATTACCCAAAAGAAAAATGTTTTTATTACCAGTAATATGTAGCAAATATATAGAATATATTAGTATAATTATGCTCAACTTCTTTCGTGCATTGATAAAAAACAAAATATTTATTAGAAATGAAGGTGGCTTTTCGATAAAATGTTGGTCAAAAGTATATACCAGATCGCACCAAATGAATTCGAAAATTGAAAAACAAATCCAATTCTCTGAGGGGGAACATCCCCCCTCAGTCTTCCCCCTGTTCGAGCTTTTGGACCATTCTATACTTAAATCAAGAATATATTCAGTATAATGCTCAACTTCTTTCGTGCTTTGATAAAAAACAAAATATTTATTGGAAATGAAGAGGTGGCTTTTCGATAAAATTTTGGTCAAAAGTATACACCAGATCGCACCAAATGAGTTCCAAAATTGAATTTTTTTCTACTTATGAGGGGGGCACATCCCCCTCAGACACCCCCCTGTCCGAGCAAAGCTCGGAGGGCAGTGCTGAGCACCGCTTCGATGGTACCTTATCAAATTCAGTTTTTGGGATCCTAAGTGCCCCCCCGGATAAAATAATCCTGGCTACGCCTATGATATCTATTGAAACAATTCCTTTTTTTCCAAATTTGTATTTTGTTTTTTCATCAATCTCTCAATGCCCCTTTAGAAGTAGTTTTTTTTATAATGCACTGTGAATTAGGAAAGCCTTCAATTACCATATTTCAGTATGAGAAAAGACATTCATCAATCCTGTTGAGTACATGCGTGAAGGACTACTTCTGTTGTTACGCTCAATTTGACTACCAATTGTTTTGGAAGGTTAGGCAAAAAAGAAAGAAAAAAGTTGTGTTGCCCTCAGCGACCGACCCTAAAATCGTAAAAACTCAATGTTTTTTATTTCTTTTTTTCCATTTCTTTTTTCTTCATTTTCTTTTTTTTCTAGATTTAAATTTGATCTTTAAGTGTCTAAATTTTACTATTTCTTGCTTGAAATGAATAAGTAAGCTTGAATAAAAAATAGACTATTTATCATACTAGAAACATTAGTTAAATTGACTTAAGGCCTATACCAATTTTGTCTCAACATAAACCTAAAGATTTCCGACCGGCCGACCCAATTTTAAAAGTTTAGCACTTGAGGGTAACACAACTTCTTTTTTTGTTTGCCTTAATAACATTCGATGTATACTGTCTCTGATGATCCTTAGGATTGGCCATTATTTAGGTCTACCATCTACATGTATGTATTTGGCAGCCACCTTTTGAAGTTCCAGTTGATCTTTTTGCCAGTTGTTTTTACTGGAAGCACTTGTCTATGTTTGACCTGAAACCAGACATTTTGGTCAATCTTTTCCTATCCATAATAATTCATTACGGCATGGTTATCAAATCAAATACATCACTTTAGTTAATTTGGCAAATACTGAGACAAAATTTTATATATATGGCTCTATTGTGTGTATGATGAATGCCATCACTGGATTGTATCGAGGCAACAATGGCACTTGATCAAAATTGTGTTACTTTTTAATGACCGGTCAATTCTTTTGTTCTATCAATTTGTTTCATTTACTATAGGAAGGCTACCATTTAGACAGCAGACGGACTGGTGAAGAGGCATAGGATACCTGGAGGCTGGGTGAAATCAAGCTTATAATCATCATCAATGTCTTCGGCGACCGTCAATAGCTCAGGATGTAGGCTTTATCCAAAAACACCTGCTGCTCGGAAAGGAAATCGACCGCTTCAGTTCAGGAGATGAGAGAGGGCGGTATCAGTGGCTTTCAAGATAGTTTGTTATAATTTTTCAATTGATTATGGGATTCTTTACCACTCATCTCGCATAAGTGGATACAATTTATGCAACTGTATAAACGGGAGCAGAATTCAACAGTCCTGCAGCCAATGTTGCAAAGCATTATGGGTAGATGTAAATTTGGACTCGGTCCAATACTGAAATAGAAGGAAGGAAATGAAAACGGAGACTAGTATACAAGGATTACCATGAGCGATGAGGGAGGGGGCAACGTCAAATCAGCCGCCATTCATCAGCGTGGTGCAGCAGCAGCAGCCCCCAACAGCCCTCGAAGTCCTGTCAAACTGGAAGATTACGCCAACATCAGGCGGCCTGCGAAGCAACAGCAACTGTTAGAGAAAGGTTAGTATCAGAGAGGTTGGTCGGTTATCAGTAGCATGTGTGTACCCCGGGGGAGGGGTACTTTCGCCAAAATCGTACGTGGATGTGTCTACCGGACTTCGAAAATGTGACTTTCCCTATACCTATTTTTTGGCTAATTTCCCACCCATCAATATACCAATTTTGTAAGAAAAGCATCCAATTGTGCACGAATTGGGCGCTTTTTCCAAAAATGCCTCAAAATACACCCAATTTATGCCAATTGGGCACTTTGTTCTGTGGTGAAAACCACCCCATCGCTATACCAATTTTTGCGAAAAGGCACCCCAAAAGGTAGGCACATATACGTATACCATATCAATGTGAGAACCCCCCCCCCCCCTAGTTATCCAGGGAAAGTGTCAAGTCAATATTGATAGTAATACACAGTCATCCCACAAGTGTGGTATTTTATTGCATTGATAGCTGTGTGTAAAGGGCAATATGTCAGTTTACACTTGACAGATATGATGCATTGCAGACAGGGCAAAGGGGTTAGAAAGATTTTAAATTTTATTTTCAACTTTAAAAATCAGTAGTCTGTTCACTATCAACTTCTGTTGACCCCGCATGGACAACCTCTAAATGAACTTGGATAGTTGATGAATAAACCCACTTTCCCTTTTATCTCAGTTCTAATGAAATTCATGTTTGAAGTGTTCGATTGATTACATGATTTGCTTGTAACCCCTTATTTGTCTATATGTCAATCACTGCTAAAGATGAACATGTGGTATGGTACATTATTTATCAGGCTATTTGGTAGCATTAAATTATCATTTTTACAATATAACAGAATACACAATATCCATTCTGACAAAAATTATATGTGAAATTGCAGATCCAGGAATACAGTTCACTGTAAGTGTAATTGCCAAAACATATGTTCCATAAGGGATTGAGGTCAGGAAATTGCAAGTCTAGATAGCAAATGATATAATTCTAGACCTGTTTATACCCAATGCCAGTCAGGATAGCAAGGGGCAATGCTTCAAGTGAGATTGATTGCACTATATGTCTTCATATTATAGCAACCAGGATATGACTTCGAAAAGGCTGATTTCTTGCGATGTGCATCACCTTTCAAGTCAGAGAGCAAGGGGCCATGTTTCAAGTGAGAGTAATTGCTCTATAGATGTCATAGCAACTGGGTGATGTGGCTTGAAAAAGGCTGATTTCTTTTGATGGGCACCACTTCCTACGGTAGTGATTTGAAGATGGGGGCCATGCTTCAAGTGAGATTGATTGCTCTATACTATAGGTCATAACACTATGCAGTGGTAGTCTTGTACTTAGAATCTGTATCTGTATCTGTCCAATACTGCAACAAACTCCACTGCGGGATATTTATAGTTGCGCTAACAGTTGAATGTCATAGCAACTGGGTGATGTGGCTTGTAAAAGGCTGATTTCTTTTGATGGGCACCACTTCCTACGGTAGTGAACATGGGGGCCATGCTTCAAGTGAGATTGATTGCTCTATAGGTCATAACACTGTACACTGGTAATCTTGTACTTAAAATGTCATAGAAACTGGGCGATTTGGCTTGTAAAAAGCTGATTCCTTCTGATGGGCGCCACTTCACAAGTTAGTGAACATGGGGCCATGCTTCAAGTGAGATTGATTGCTCTATAGGTCATAACACTTTACGTTGGTAGTCCTGACTTGGAATATCATAGCAACTGGGTGATGTGGCTTGTAAAAGGTTAACTTCCTTGGATCTGCGAACCTGAACTACTGCTGGCATTGAAATAGAAGTTTCCGCAATCACATAGAATAAGACAATTTCATTTAGACCTCATCAATGTAGATCTAAATAGATAGTGTTAGATACAAACTAAACGGATGGGAGTAGAGCTGCATTTTGGCATTGTGACAATGAGGACATTTTGTTGTGAATAGCAACAACTGATATCTATCTTGGTTTGGGGGAAATAGAAATGCGCTAACTCATCAATAATTCATTGGAATGGCATTATTATGATTTGTGCACCTGTATACAGTCTTGAGCAGGTAAGATCTATTTACATGGACTAATGAATTCATCAGGTAGGTCTAGATAAAGGTATTGCTTCATTCAATTTAATTCACTTAATCTTAATACTAACTATTTTGATATATGATTCTATTTAAAGGGGGTGTGGACTCTCAGGTACAGCCCCCGTAAAACTGCCGTTACTTAGGAGGTGTTTTTTTAATTTTAATATCTTATTTATTTTTGGCACTTTTTGGTCTATAATTCAAAAAATAAATAAGATATTAACATTTAAAAAAATACCCCTCCTAGAGAATTTTATAGTATAGGGATTATAATAAAACAAGTATGACACAATTTGACAAAATATATTTTGAGTTATCTTGCCTGAACCTAAAATGGGTCAAAAAACGTGTTTTTTATCATTTTCTCCAAAATGGTCAATTTCATGATAATGGTTGGATTCATTGAACCCTTTCCTTCAAGAAAATGTATACTTTATATCTAAGATTAAATGAATAATGAAGGAGTTACAGCAGTTTTACGGAGGCTATGCTGAGGGTCCACACCCCCCCCCCCCCCCCTTTTAAGTGAAGGTACAGTATTTGTTTAGACAATGGTGTAATATTTGGGAGAACAATGGGCAGACAAATAACTATGATTAATTGATTTTATACCTAGATAATAATACAATCGTGTTTTTTGCTTTAAATAAATCATCAGTCCTGTTTGCACCAAAATCAGAAAGTATAGCAGATGAAGTGATTAAAACCCGGGGGGGGGGGGGGGGGGGGGGGGGGCACTGACATTGGAAAGGGGTATAGGTATGTGCCGACCAGACCCCCTTTGTCACCCCTCATCTGCATGCTCATAAGATGCCCCCCTCCCTTTTATTTTAGCCTGCATCTGCTCTTAAGACCACCATTTTAATGAAAATTCAAAAATCATCAACATTTGCATTCCAAAGCCCCAATTGTTGGAAAAATTGCGTTCTAAATCTCAAATTTGTCGTAAAATTGGCGTTCTTTAACAAATTTGGGGGAAATATCAGTTCCTTTTGGGGAATAAAAAAAAACCATCAGAATAAAGTGCATGGTGAGAGATAGGTGTGAGGGTATTCTGTTGATGTGTGCATAATCGGTGTGGCTTACCTGTTACACTACGTAACCAAGCAACAACTTTAAGACAGTAAATACAAAATTACAGATAACCATGACTGTTATCTTGATCCAAGCATTACCGATATCACATGGGCATTAGGAGATCATTATCTCGATACAAACATCATAAACATTTGTAAAAGAATAAGCTTAACATTTCATACAGCAACAGTTTAATATAGTGCAAGGTCTATACCAGGACAGCATTAAATTCGTTCAGTTAGACCATGCAGAAGGCTTGTAGTACATTAGTTCAAATACAAGGGAACACAGGATGTCATTACCTCTTCACGATCATGAAGATTTTTTACACCAATGGTTGAATGTTATTGCGGGTAAGGGGAATTATTGACTCGATTGGCTATGTTTGTAGTTTGAGTTGTATTGTACTTGTTTAGTATGCGCACACATTCATCAATAGGTATTACAGTCCAAACACGTAACAGCAATAGACTGAGTTTGCAGTGTATTGGGTCACTTGTGGGTGAAGAGGGTTGTGCTTGTTCGCAAATGTTGGCAATCACATACATGTAGACTACAATGTATATGACTTCTGTTTCAGGTAGAAAATATGCTGTGTTGTGATGACTCTAAAGTCCTTGAATTGGACTTAAGTCACCATTTTTGATGACTTGACTTGAGTCACCGAGAGCTATGACTTGACTTGACTTGTGACTTGCTTTTCAAACTTTTCAAATGACTTGACTTGACTTCAGTGTCGAGACACATTTTCTTAAAACTTGACTTACGTGTACGTCCCTTTTTTAAACTCTTAAGTCATGTGCTAAACTAACTCGAGTAAGTTAAGTGTAAACAAATTTATGTGTAACTGCCAAAATCAATAGTATTATTCTGCAACTACTTTTAAAATTGACCTGAACATGTCCGCACAGGTAATATCAGTAGATGAAGCTGATAATTTTGTGTTCAATATGACTTCATGCGAATTGAACAAAATCAATGACTTGACTTGAGCCAACCAGTGACTTGACTCGACTTGACCTATTGGATTATTAACTTGACTTGACTCGATGAGGTATTTGGAGAAAGACTTGACTTGAATGGAGTCACGTCTGTTTGTGACTTGACTTGATTTATGACTTGAGATTGAGTGACTTTGTCACAACACTGCTGTGATGTATGAGGTACATAATGTATTTTGAAAGTTAATATTGCATTATCAGAGGTGGGATTGGATGTAAGGATTCTGTTCTAAAAATCAGGATTTCATGATAATAAATCAAAGCTGTCTTATGAATAATAATCACACATACTGTACCCGTACTGTAAAAATGAAGGAATGATTAATTTCTAGCATTTTGCGAGTTTTGAAGCACTTTGCTTGTTTTTAAATTCAAAATTTTTAAAAATTCCATTATATTTATTTATATACACAAAATAAATACATACATGTTTGGGTTTTTTTGTTAGCTGATTGAATCGCATAAAGTGCAAAATATATGTTGTTAAAATGTCTGTGTTTTCAGTATGGTTTTAATCACTAGCCTCTTAGAATATTCCATTCACATGATGCCTATGGCGATAGACTTGCACATCGTAATCTTGCGTCAAGTTAAAGGGTATGTTTATGCAATTAACAACCTTTAGACGCATCAATTTCCGAAAGTCCCCCTTGAAAACATGTGGTAGGGAAGTACGTTAAAGAAATCCCTGCGGTCATTATCATTACGTTATCGTTGATAATGAGGTGTCTTTGGAGCATGAATCAAATTGCATTTAAGAATTTAATGTTCTGTATTACCTATCAGATGGGAAATGAGATTTGAGAGTAGAGCTTCTAAAGGCAGTACAGGGCTGTACTTCGGCTTTGCTCCTACAAAATCACATATTTTGTGGCCATTGAGATCAACTGTGGAAGTAAGTGACTGAAATATTCTGACAAAGTATGCTGTACTTTCTTTGAGGAGTCACTATGAAATGATGGAAATATTGTGTTCAGGAGTTTCCATATATAATTTTTTGTTTTGTTTTTCTTGTCTTTGCACAGATGCCAACCAAAATGAAGAGCTCGCCAATGGGAAATCACCATTTCAGCAAGAATTAGAGGGCGCCCTCAAGGAGCGCAAGAAGAGAGGTCTGGTGACTGGGTTTAGTGATAGCGAAAACAGTGTAGATGGTACAGAAGCAGAAAACAATAATGGTGAGTTGCAAGGGCTTGAAGAAAAGAAAAATGTTGAGTCAAAATTTAGTATTGATTTGTTTGTATCTCTGGCTGTATTTGATATTGTATAGAGGGAATCCACTTCACTTTATACGTGCGTGTTAACATAAGGTTCTCGTTCCCGTAGTATTCGTTGTTCAGATCAATTCAATGCACGGCCTTCAATACAAGTGTTACTGTTCAAAGAATGACCTATACATTCGATGGGATATTTTGAAACAAGTATCCATTAATAGGTGCTTTGCTCATATATTTAGATATCTGTAGTGTTGGTCTTTTTAAATTCTAAAAAGACTAAAGTTCTCGCAAATATGGCCAACACATGAATGACCTCTATATTAAACTATAACTACTCAAATTGGAATAAAAGCTGTTGTTGTACAAAGCAATTAGATCCCAATTGACGAAATTTAACAGCCTATGGCAGTGAGATTCACCATAGAATTCACCATATACATGCTTTAGTGCATGTGCAAGCTTTAGGTCAAGGCAGAAGAAGGTAGAAAAATACTCTGTTGTATGCGCCCATCCCATGACCCATATTATTTTCCTAAATTTGAGATTTTTTGAAACAAAATTGGGAACATTCTTGAAATGTTTTTATTTTATTTTGAAAATACTGGGGGTTTTTAAGTTTGAATATTTTTGGAAACTTTGGAAATTGCCAATTTAATATAGAAATTATTTTAAAAAAATGCCCAACAACCAACCAACTCTTGAAAATAATACACAATTACCCAGATGTATGTATATCACTATCAGCATGAGGTGAATATGTATCAATGACAACAAAGTGTCAATTTGGGTCATACTCCTTACACAAGAGGGCGGTAAATAGCCTCATTTCCCATTAGCACGGTTCAATATCCTCATAGCCAACAGTGTAATCAGAAACTAGCCCATTGATTTCTGGGTATGATATGGGAAAGAAGACATGTGAATATGGGTCTGGTGAACCATGCCCTCAGGCTATATCAGTTTCTTCAGTGGTGAGAGGAGTGTGGAATATTATATGAGTATAGGAAGTATTGGACGTCTACTATGTCACAGTGTGACATTTGAGGATGAGCAAAACCATATATGCATTAATAGATGGGTGATGGCAGGATATGTGATGCGATCTGTGAAAACCTGTCGAATGTTGCAAAATGTGATAGGTATTATGGGTAAAATGTTTTTAAAAAAAGATTGAAAAAATAAGTTTTTTAAAAAAAAATTGTTAAAGATTCTTTTAGAGAATAAATGTCCAATACTTAATGTCATCATCTTTTATGAAATTTCACCTTCCAAAACTTACTTATTAACCTTATAACGTTATTATATTGAAATGTGTATCTTTTTTGGCCTGTTTTCATGATTTCTTGTGTAGATTTTTATGACATCACACCCATCAATCACTAATAACTTTTTTTGTAGTGATCATAGAAAAATGATCGAAACAGTTCTGTAATCAGCACAGTTTCAGCTTCCTTATGATATAAATATTTCCAATATGAAAAATCCCACCATATGGCGGGTTTTCACAGATCGCATCACATATACCATGTACAGTAAAAGGATTATTATTTTCATTCTATATTTCTGTGCTTTGTCAATTTTAAAACAATTTTTGTCCTTCACATTTTGGTTTATCAATTCTTAACATACACATGTGGTATATTTTGCCATTTGTTTGATGATTATTTTATGTAGATTGAAAATGGTTCTACTTTTCAGTCAGCTAGATTGATTGATTTTTGATCCATTGTCTTTTTGAAGTTCTTGTAAATCAACTCCACCTTGGAATGGGGCAAAGTATGGCAAAAAACCCCAAAATAACATTAGGATAAGAATGACACTTTACACAATTTTGTTTAGATTCATTCAAAAGTCATGGTATTCCCTACTCTTGATGCCTTATCCAATCATAACTTAGCTTAGAGATTTCATCATTACTATTTATGAAAAATTATCTGTTTCTGTTACAGTTGTGGACCCAGGCTATCTCCAAAAAGTAGACAAGAATGCTAACGACCAATGGCAAGGCAACGATAAGCATCATGAATCCATCCTGTTCAGCAACAGTGATGACGTGAGCCCACAACACAGTGAGGGCGACTCCGATGCCAGGTGTGCGGACGACGGTAACCGATCTCGCAGACGACACGATTCGCTTGGCGAGTTTGAGCAGTATGAAGAAGACCTCATGAATCATTGCTCGCAGAGTTCTGTCGGATTGAGGGATGTCCCGGAAGAAAGTACGGAAGAGGATGCGTCGGGGTACGGATCCCGTCGGAGCGTCGTGAGGAAAAGCGATCTAGCAGATGAATCGGGATTATCCGGTGATATCCTTCATTTGGATGATACGGAAGGGAGCGGATTGATGAATGAGAACGAGCTTCGTGAACAAGGTGTGCTACTGGATGATGAGCTATCGGCAGAGGAGGATGAAGATGAAGATGGTATCCATAGCAATGGTCGTCTACCACCGGAAGATCCAGATCTTGTGATGAAGATGTACATGGAGCCTTCGCCCCGGCCTCCTAATTACCCAGAGGGGGATTACAGCGAGTTGAAAGACTTCGAAGAGAGTGATGAAGATTATATCAGTGCACTTCAGAATGCTTCAGCTGATGATATTGCAAGGCTGGTAGCTGATGGCAACATTTCTGATGAGGAGGAGGAGGAGACTTCAGGATCAAGATATTCACAGGAAAGATTCCAGGAGGAGTATGAAGAAGACAATGATGCCAGTGGTCTTGGGAGTGAGCACCAAGAATACGACGATATGCAATCAAGAACTTCCAAACAGTCTTATCTAGATCATTTAGATGACCAATGTGAAGAAGATTATGAACGATCAGAAGGCTCACCTGAATTTGGCAACACTGTTATTGAAACAGGCCACCTTGATGCTGCCATATTGGCTGCCGCTTCAAAAGTGGAGAACTTTGTAGATGAACCTGAGATGGAGAGTGATGGGACTAGTGTCAGCTTGGGTCAATTTGTCCCAAATTCCGTCAGGAGAAATCGTCCTGCTCCTCCAGGTCAAAGAAGACCTAGCCTGAAAGGCTTGAGAAGAACCAGTCCTGATCTTCCAATTGATAGTCCAAATTCTGCTTCCAAGAAGCCCTCTCCTAGAACTACACCTAGAAGATCAAAACCAAGCTCACCAAGGAGTGTATCGCATAGATCATCTCCGAGAGACTCAGTGAGAACCAACTCGCAATATTCTGAGAGAGCTCGCAGAGGAGGTTCATCAGTGAGATCAAATTCTCAATATTCAGATAATTCCCATGCGGAAAGCATAAGTGATGATGATTATTTAAATGGAGTCGGTCTTCGTGAAACAAGTCCGACGCTCATTTCTGTGTATCAAAATGAACCCAATGGGATGTTTAATAACCATGGAAGACCGGAGGGAGTTCCGGCTCTTGATTTTGGTTTGTCGATAAATTCCAACGTCAGTTTTCTTCCCCGTGATGATTATCGTGACGATGAACGTGAAGAATTCGCCGAGCAGCTCCAATTGGATTACGACACCTTATTGGCCAAGTATGCACAGGCGGAGAACACTATTGACCAATTACGATTGGGGGCAAAGGTCAACCTTTTTGGCGATGACCCTGTTCCATCTCAGGCAGTGGGGAACAGTTATAGCGTGGCGAAGCAACCTCAGGTTACACATATTGGACAACCGCGGCAAGCATCTATGCAACATATTATAAACATTGTGAAGTGAGTAATATTTTCACATCAATGCTTTTATTTTGGTATTCCAGAATTATGCCTTTTAATTGGACTGTCAAACCTAAAAACATGAAATTTATCAAGCGCTATAACTTTATAACTGTTAATGTGATGTATGGCCATGCGTTTGAAGTTGGGCCGGTCTCGTGTGACGAACTTAAAATTGGTGAATATCGCGTGTATTTTCATTTGAATGGCGATAACTTTTCTATACTAGGCAATATTCCCACAAAAGTATACATTTTCTTGATTAAAATTGTCTTAGGAGTTCAAAAATGCACTTAAAATTAACATAGGATGAACCCCTAGAAGGTTATGAATTTGAAAAGGTCAACAATTTATGAAAAAAATCTGCTGAGAAAAAAAAATATGAAAAAAATTCTGCATACCCTACAAGGTTAATTATTGCAGATTTGAATTTCTGACAGTTAAAGCTTTCCAAGCATATATAACTTTCTATATCTAGGTAATGTTTACAGTATTTTGCACCGGGCTGGAAAAAATGTCATTTTGCGAAGAAAAAAATCTGACATACGAGGGGCAGTCAATAAATAATGAAATTGATCATGGTATGGGATGCATGAGTGATTCTATTGAGGGGATAATGTGATCAATACAAAGTATGAACCTTTGTCTTTCAAACAATACACTTTTGGATTTTTAAATGTGAACTATGACGTCATAGCACTGTCTCAAAGTAAGTACACTTGGGACACTGCTAAATCAGTTATTTGGCGGGAAATTTGAATTGTTTTTATGAAACATGTGGTAAGAAGATTGCATAACATGACATCAGAAGCAGGTAAATCCCGATTTTTTTTCCGCATAAATATGATACTAAAGACAATAACCTTAAGCCCTGTGTAATTTGGAATGTGTAGTATAAGAGGAAAAAGTAAAGGAGAAGCAATTGAATAAAAGGTATACAAATATCAGTATTTCAAATAGCTAATTTTTATTTAAAAATGCCCAGTCAGTGAATCACTAATATGGCGGAAAATCAAACAATTTAGGAAAAATTCAAGTAATTAACCAGTTTGGAAGATTCCATATGATAGTTAACTAATTATCTGAACTTATTCGCATGAAACCTGCAGAAAAAATGCGCATGCGCAGACGGCAGATAATTTTGAAACGGGCCCAAAATGGCTAAAATCATGAAATTTACCAGATAAAAGCTTACTGTGCCTTCAAATTCTAATCAGAAATAATGAAAAATGTTTAAATCAATGTGTAAACATATTGTGATAGTCAAAATGAAGATATACAGGAATGTATCAATCAAAGATGGCTGCCACAACCTCTCTTAGTACTGTTATCTTTAGAGCTACTAGATATGTATTGTGTAAGTAATCGTCATATAATTTCAATGGTTTGAGGAAATTTTATGAACAGCTCCTTTTGAAATCCCCACTATTATTGCTTTACATCCCACAACAATTTATTAAATTATAATCCCTCTATTGTTCTTTATCCTTTGTTGTTTTCTAAGGTATATTATTGTGGATTTTGCTAAATAAAAGCGTATTTGAGATGGTCCCTTCTTGTTCGTATTAAGGCATTCAGATCTAAAAAAGAGTGTCAAACAGAGATAAGTGTGTATTCTAACTATGTGCCAAGTGTTATCTGTTTTTATGCTTGCACTGCCGAGATATACGCAAATGTATCAATCAACTCATATTCAACATATTACATATCCAGCCAAATAATTGGCAGATTTCAGTCAGTGTCTGAAACCTATTGTGTTTATGTTAATGACGTTACATAACCAAAGGTATCTAACAATCCAAAAGTGTATTGTTTGAAAGACAAAGGTTCATACTTTGTATTGATCACATTATCCCCTCAATAGAATCACTCATGCATCCCATACCATGATCACTTTGAGACGCTGCGTCGGTACATATCCATCCAGTCATACACATGTCATTCTTCAATGCATTGCGGGTCTGTAATTATTGATTAATTCTTTATTAATTAAGGTGATTACCCATTATTAAACATCTAAATTATTCAAATCAGTTTATTTACCAGAGTTTATGTACTTAGATGCAACAATTTCATTCCATAAACATGATTTAACTCAATTGCACTGAACTGTACTGTACTGTAGATGCCAAATTTGCTGCGCCGGACTCTCCTGCGCCGGACTCTCCTCCACCCCTGATGTTGGTTAATTAGCCATTAATTAACAAAAAATGACAAAATGTTAACACATGCTAATACTTTTATCTTCTTGCCCTGCATAAGAGCTTTATTTTGATACCAAATTTAGCTATGTAGGTGGTATCTTTATACAAGAAATTGAATAGACAATGTCATTTTTGATGTGCCGATGTCACAACTCCACCTTTTTGCAGGCCCAGTTCAAAACGCATGGCCGTATATAAAACTATACATTTTTGAAAAGGAAATGTGTCAGAGAATCTATTTTTTGGTATCAAATTTCCCTAAAAATGCTGATTTTAAAATAAAATAAAACAAAATTTCCTGCAAACGTAGCAAAAATTTATTTTAGTTTTGACATAAAAATGTTTAGTTTTTAAAATTTTGAGCAAAAACTGATCTTTTGAGGTAATACTTTAAACAAATCAATTTTTTGTGTAGAAACTGGGGGAGGGGGATAAAATATGATTTTTTTTTTACCCAATTAATAGCCGTAAAATCCCTGGGATTCTACCCCCAGACCCTCCGATCACAGCGCCACGTCCCTAACCACTCGGCTAACCTACATGTACCAATGTTCTCCCCGGCAGCGATTTTGTACACACATATCAGCTTGGTTGATGACGTCATCAAATCAAATGCTGTAGCATGCGTGTGGACATTATTTTTGCCGTAGTGAATCATAGTGTCTAGGAAGGTTGGGTTAATGAAATTTACTTATTTAGTGTCTATAAAATGACTAAACAAATTCAATTTCATAATTTTAATTTTCTATAGTACTACACATCGGTCAGTAGGTGGGGAACCAACCATTGCATCAGCCACACCACATACACCATACATGCCACCATCACAGATTACTGAGGAAGGGGGCACACAGAGAACGCTAGGGGCAGGAGGCGATGAGATAGATGAGCTGAGATTCCCTGATGAGGCTAGTAGTGGTGGAAAGGCTATGGCGCTGATGTTTCAAGCAAAGGAACTACAGGAAGAGGTATATTACATCTATAGGTCAATAAATGCGTATGTGCTGTTTCGAGAAATTGGAAAAATCAATACATGCTTGCTGATGTTATTGTGTGAATAATGGTATGACCTTGAAGGAGTGCTATTTTGAGCATATCAAAATTTGCGCAAGTGCAAATTTGCTAATTTTTTGAGAAACAAAACATAAGTTGGTATTGACCTAATTCACGCACGACAATACAAATCAAACTTGACAATATTGTGCATACTTTTAATCACAGTAAAAATCGCTGAACCTGTGCTGCATGAACAGCACGAAGTTGGTGTGCGCATATGCACTGGGGAGTTAGCTCAGTCGATAGGGGCACAGACTTTGGTGCAGATTTTTTCAGGTTAAACAAATCATACTTTTCCCCCCTCCCCGATACACGCAAAAACATAGCCGCTGAAGTTAGGGTTAATACAGCAGCAGATTAATACATGAGTGTGGGCGCGCATGAGTCTCATATTAGCCAAGTGTCACACACATATGCCTGGATTACTTTTGCATGCAGAGTAAACATGTTGGTGAATGTTAACCCTTTTTGAGGAAAAATATCAAACAATTTCAAAAGTTTCCACAACAAAATAATCAAAATGTTTCAACAACAAAATTCAAATTTTTCAAAACGATTTTGTAAAAGTAACAAATAAAATTAATTGTATTCTACTCAGGTGGATGCCTTCGAAACACTCCTCAAGGAAAACCATCTGACTCCGCCGGAGCAGAAGACGGCCTATGACCACCTAAAAGTCTCCCAGGAGAAGCTTGAATCAGACTATCTGCAAGCCAAGGAGGAAGACAACGCCATGCGTAGACGGAATAGTGTGTTTAACAACGGCAATGATGATTGGTTTGATCCGGAGAGGGCCGTGGAGGGACAGATCTTCCAGATTGGAATGAAATTGGATGATCTGAATGGCATTGTCATGGTATGTATGAATGAAATAGAAGCAGATCATGGACATTTTATTGTGGATAGAAATGATAATGTAAAGACTCGGACGACACGGACTATTATTTGATCAGCTCCAAATTGGCGATGCCTCATTACAGCAGCGAATGAATACAGAAGGACGCAAGCGCACATGAAGGCAACAAGCGCACTGTGCATCATATGCGTGACGTGTGCCTGCCAACAAAAACCGGATGCGTGTGGCCATAATCCAGCGCGCATGCTTGGATTACTTTTGCGTGCAGAAAGACAAAAAACGAATATTTCTGGCCAATTTGGAACTGATTAAACTACACCTAGCACATAAAGTCCCTGACCAGGTGCTTTGAGGTTGACTAATTCAAATTATATAATCGGTACCAAAAAATGAGCAAATTTCTTCTCCGCAGTTGATACCTCATTCAACAAAATTGAATGGATACTTTTAAAGTTATGGCGATTTCAATGACCGCGCATGCAACAGAAATGTTGCACTAGGTATAGGAATCATTGATTTGTGTGTGATTACTGTCATAACTGTGTGCTATCTGAACGAGACAGATGAATGGGTCTTTAGTGATAACCGCAATGTGCGGGACAAAGGGTGTATCTGGCTGTGAAGAATACAAGTCTTAGCTGATAAGCTGTGAGTTTTTCAGTGCGTAAATCCATAGACGGGTAAAACATTGATTTTTACCGTCTATGGTAAATCACACACAAATCAATGATTTCCTATACCTAGTGCAACATTTCTGTTGCATGCGCGGTCATTGAAATCGACATTAACTTTAAAAGTATCCATTCGATTTTGTTGAATGAGGTATCAAACTGCGGAGAAGAAATTTGCTCATTTAATGTATATCTCAGATTTTTGGTACCGATCATATATTTTGAATTAGCCAACCTCAAAGCACCTGGTCAGGGACTTTATGTGCTAGGTGTATAATAGGCTTGTATTCTTGGAGCAATCGTGTGTGGATCGAATTGAGTTTCGCAGCAGTCATTGAATACATAAGTCCTCATAATTCATAAGCTGACATAAACACAGCCTCTAGGAATGGTACCTGGATAGGTCGCAAGGTCTTGGCCAGCGACCTGTCCACGGCGTCCACCCGTCTTCTGGTCAGGCAGTTCTAAAATGGACAGGTGGAAAATCCTTAGTCTCTTCTCTTGTGGACCGGTAGATTTGGAAAAGCAAATAAAAAAATGCATATCCCCAATTTATTTTAAACATACCTACGCAAAAAAGAATAAGCTTGCTCATTTCATCTGACCATTACGGCATTTAACGATCTCAAATCATTCGTGATCATCACTTGGTCGCAATATTAGGCTACTAATTCGCACCTGAGGGCGTGCGTCATATAAATTGGGTGCATAGAGATGATTACACTTACATCCGCAGTAGTATTACTGGAGTGTTCAAATTTGGACGGGCAACTTTTAGATCCTGGCTAAGACCTTGGTAGGTTTGATTTGAGACTATGTACTTTAAAGGTCTTAGTTAATTTCATTCAAACTAGTGCATTTAAGTCTTAATTAAATGGTTTTCATTACCCATATCCCTAACTCTACTACACCACACGGCAACTGTGCGGAAAAAATGTTTTTATAACCCGGCGTGCAGGTTTTGGGGGTACAAAATGGACCCAGGCTATATAACGAGGCGAATATACTCGCCGAGTGTCGACTGGCAGCGGTGGTGTAGTGGCTAGGATCTGGGTTGGGGTGCTGGAGGTCCTTGGTTCAAATCCCTGGGGGGTCGGGTGACCTTTCTGGTGAATTTTGGGTGTCGGAAAAGAAATCTGTTGCCGTGTGGTGATCTCGAGTTAGGGTTTAATCACCTTGTATGCTTTGTGTGACTCTTGTCGGATTCGCTAGTTATAGGTTCTTAAAAAATTGTGTTTCAGAACATCCCCCTCCCCCCTCAAATTTCTGACTTGGTGACACATTTCCCAAAATTTGTGGAGAAAAAGACAACTGACCGACCAACTCTACCTGAGAGGTCTCTTTGCCCGTACGACAGGGTTTTGTTTTTATCGTCGCCTTATAGGCTAACATTGATTTGCATTGAGGTTAGGACATAGCACAACAATTCCATGGTGAAATACAATGAAGAGTTTCATTGTATTTAAAGGTGTATGTTCCGATCACTTTTTTGGGGCTATGATTTTTTTTTCACATCAAGATATTTTTATATCAGAAGAATCCCCATATTTGTCTCATTATGTCTGTAAAATCTTAGGAACCAGAAATGTTCCATTTAGAAATTATAGGCTAAAATGTGGTGAATTACTGCCAAAGGTGGTTAACCACCGACCAGTTTGTGTACTACTCAATGGGCAATTTTGTTGTGACCTTGTGCTTTTAAAAATAGAACCGTTGGCGTTATGCAACTCAAACTTTACAATGCGACAATTTTAAGGATGACCTTTCATGTAAAATAGAAAACATCATGTTGAAAATCGGGCCAGCAATCGGAACATCTACCTTTAGGAATTTTTTTCTTCAAAATTTCACCTGTACATGTATGTCATTCATCTAACTATGTGACATGACATATTTAGAGCATATTTTAGTGATCAAATCAGCTTGTATGCGCATATGTCAGGATTTGTATTTGATTAATATACGGTTGTCTTGTTTCTTACAGGAAAATCTGCGCAACCATCCGGTAGAGCTTACAAGACCGCCCTCAAGGCAAGAGATGTTCCCACCGGACATAAACAATGGCACCCCCGCTGTAATGGACCATCGTGTGGGGAACGAGCAACTTCAAAGACCAGGTAATTGTGTAGAGATTGCAGTTCAAGACATTGCGATTGAGTCATTTAGATCAGGGATTCTCACCTCTTTTTTTGAAGAGCAACAAATATTTAAAAGACACATTCTCGGGACCAAATAATCCTTTTCTTGTTATGTTTTTCATTGTTTTTGAGCTTTTCAAGGGCCCAAATATTTCAAAAGGAGATAACCTATACTCTATTTCATTTACTCTGGACAGTGACGTAACTTTTTACGCACAACATTTATGCATGTGTGAATTTGGGACGTTTTACAGCTACGCAACCGGGGATACACCTGCAATTAGGTATTTCCCCGGTTATCAATTTGAATTGTTTATATGATAGAGGGGGTAAACTAACTCTATACCCCCCTATAGAGGGCGTTTGGGCATTATTAGGAATTTTACCCTATTGCATAGTTACCGACCATATTGTGTATGCGATTGGAGACACACGACCGGAATTTTCCCAGCAAAGTGGGGACATTTTTCCTCATTTGGATAGTAAAAAACGGATATCCCTGGTTGCATAGTTACCTACTTTTGAAGTGTTTGTTTGTCTCCATTTCACATGTCTTACAAACAGGTGTGTGTTTTGTGTATACGGCAGCGCCCTGAGTAGGCGCGCACATTTATATACGGTAATCAATGAATGACACAATGAAGTCACTGTCTCGTTGAGGAGAAATAAATTATAGGGCAATATTGTGTTCTCTGCCCTGTAACAAATACAGATATACGGAATAAGCCATGAACTTTATGCACGCATGTATGCGTTTATTCCATTAACGGGGGTAGCAAACACAATACTGCCGATTATAGCATCTAAAATCCACAACCAATCAACCAATTAGAAGATCCAAGCCATGTGATGTGATCAAGCAAAATGAGTCTGAAGTCAAACATTTCACAATTTTAGTTTTCTAAGTGATTTTATTGGGTATTTGCAATACTAAATTTAGCTGGAAACCCCATTTTAAACAGATACTTGATTCCAATTGAAGGGCATTCAAAATAATAGAAAACAAAAGAATTTCTACCCTTGTTTGGTTATATCTCACAATCAATATTTGCGAGGTTCCAACTCATTTTGTTTGATCACTTCACATATCAAAATAGATATTCACCTGAAATTTGTGATACAAGAAATTGATAAGAAGCCCAACAGAAAGGGATATTTGGGTGCGGCAACAAGTACAGCATAACCGATTAGCAAAGAGGACAATAATATATTTGACTGAAAGTCGATCTAAATCCCTTGATTTGTGCCAGATAATGAGATCAAATTTTACTTTATTGACCCTAACTCCCAAGGCATGTTTTTGGGAATAAAACTGTCAGGCAAGAAAAAACGGATACAATTAGGGGGAGGTAGAATTCAGCCATGCCGGCGTCAGGAATCGAACCTGGGGTCGCCTGCATGGTAGTCTGACCCCATCTAAATGAGCTACAGAGTCAGCTTGAAAAATCTTATGATTTTCCCACACTCTGATCGTGCCACAAGACTGGAAAAGCTAGCGCTACCAAGCAACCTAGTAGTGTAGTGTTTTGTAGTGATGAGGAAGGTTAAACAATTAGTCCTATTTATAAAACAAAATGAACTTAAGATTTGTTTAGACTCTGCTGCCTTTAGCGTCAGAAAGCAGTTGGTCATTGCCATGGAAACCCGTCATCAAACAGCTGCTTATCATCAGTCTCTACGGGGTTAATTAGTCGCCCTAGTTAATGTTATCATATTGTGTTTTTAAATATTTTACAATTAAATCAATCTTTTGCCAAACATGTTCTGACTTGCTGTGCATTTGAATCAATTTTAATCAAAAGCGAATGCATGTTCTGTGGTATGTTGTCAGCAAATAGTATATAGTTCATTAATTCATATTGCAAAAAGATTGGTTTTCCTAGATGAATGTATAACGTCATGGGAGTGCACAAACGTCATAATTGACATTTTGGTAAATTGGAGGAGAAGCATTCTTGTGTGTTCAATTTTGTTAAATTAATTATTGATTTTAACAAACTTAATGATTTGATTAACTCAATTAATTCCAATTTCAAGACTGGTAAAATAACTTTTAACGTGTGGATTTACGTATATTTTAAATATTAAATAGACTTGGACAAACTGGCGTGAATTAAATTAACAAAGACCTTATTAAAAACATGGTCTTTAACCCGATCGTCCTATTTCATTATCGCGGCGAAGGATTACCCACTAGACCACAAAGGCTGTGTTTACAATACATTTTAATAATCTATATTTTCATAAATAACTAATAAGTCAATTTGGCCCAAGATATCACTTATGACATCTTGCATTCCCATGGCAATATGTGACCAGTCGCGTCAAAAAGGACTTGTTGTCGGCAAACACAGTTTTGAGATAGAGGCCAATATATTTGGTGAAATTTAAAGAAAATAAAAGAAAAAATATGCTTCTTCAAATCACATCTTGTGTTAACAAAGTCTGATTACCTTCAAAATGGTGTCATTTCAAAGCTTAGAATGTGCTCTTTAAGTCATACAAATAAGTCAGATTTGACTCAGGCCTCCAACATGTCCATTTTGACGTGACGGGTCACATATGTGCTTCCAGTTGTAAGGCTTCTTTTTAATGATGGAAACCATAGTTATTATTTCTGAATGGTTTGTTGTGATCGCCCGGATACGGTGGACTGACCGAATGCATTGCGAGTTGGTTCATTAATATGTTCGTTGCGTGCATTTGTTGATGATTGTGCGTTGCCCTGGTTACGGCTTGATTCTTAAAGGTCAATAATGGCTCTCGTCTGCGATCTGGTTTGTCTAACCGCGGTATCGCTTGTTGTAGTACCAGGACTTGTATTTGTACCTGGTTGGGGTGGATTCCTCACCTAATCTGTATTACTATTAGTAGTCGCTTTCCTTTTTGTGCCCTTCTTCAGACGACCCATGTTGATGAAAAGTCGATCTTTTTAGATCCGCGATCAAATATAATGTACTCACTGTTTACTGATCGTAATAAAACTATAAAATCCAAATAAAACCACGTAGATTACCGAGGTTTGCTGGTCCAAAGACGATACACTAAACAAAAGCAGATAGAAATGGTAGCAAAACCAAAACCAAAAACCTTGTAATATACCAAGGAGAATTTTTAGGAAGCGACTAGTCACGATGAAGCCAATGAGAAATATGATCAAAACAATAGAGAGGTAAAAGCACAGAACCTCCACCAGAACCAAAATAAAGGGCGAAAAAGCGGGTATGAAAGCAAGGATGCTGATTGGCCCGATGTACGGTAACCAAGACACACAGACGCACACTGCAAAAGGGATAGCCCAGAGGGTATCTGCCCCGGTAAATAAATTGGTTTATGGAAGTAGGCCTTCCATAAACCTTATTATATTCCTATTCCTATAATGTATCTTTTTGGTTACCTTCCCTTCAAGGTTTTCATGAATGCTAAAAATAGCAATTCAAATGTCGCTTTATGATTCGAAGAGTTGGAATAAATGAATGCAATTATTTTGTTCATTGAAAGGGGGAATCATATTTCAATACATTTTCAGAAATGTTGCCCTATTTTGAAGTTATTGATATGATTAGAATTATTGTGTCAGCCTACAATCATAGAAAAAAATGTGTGCGAACACTGACCCTAATTGCCATGCTGTTTTGTACCATAACATGCACGCTAATTGAGTCACGTTAAAATCGAAACTTGTTTATGGTAGCTTGAAGTATCCCCTTCCTCATACCCCATCCCCTTCCCCACCGATCAATGTTGCGAGGCCCTGTGCTGATAGTGGACAAATTGTCGGATTCAACATTGATCAGGGGGAGAAGGGGGAACGCTTTACATTTCACATACAAAGTGTTCGAACAATATTTTCTAACATTGTAGAGTCAGTCACATAATTTCTTGGTTTGCAAAGAAAATCATCGAAAAGTTGCAAAAATATAATCTTTCCTATAAAGTATTTAATCACATCTATTATTTTTCACCCAACATCTCGCTCATTTCTCTCGCTATGGTTTTGTCTATTCCAGGACATCAAACGCCATCACGCATTCCAGTGGTAAACAGAAGGGATTCACCTCCACCAGAAGAACATCCACCTGTCATTGAAGATGCTGGAGATGAAGATCACTTCAGAGATGACGTCAAGGCAGAAGAGGAAGACGAGGAGGAGGAGGATTCTCCATCTCCACCATTCTCTCCGCCTAGCTCTCCGGAACCAACTATGATGTACAATGGTAAGGCCAAAAACAAAACAAAATTGACTTGCCCTTTCAGGGCCAGAGTCTGTGTCGGACGGTCGGATTTTTTTTGTTTGATTTTTAAAAATTTAAACAGGGAGATACTACACAAAAACACGTTTTAAAGAAGAAAAAAGAATGGGTTGTTTGGTTTTTTTTTAAATTTTTTTTTTTTAAATTTTTAAACAAGCAGATACTACTTAAAAACACGTTTTCATCTTTCTTTATTGTTATGTGCTTCTTTTAATTATTATTATTTTTTTTTTTTTACTTTGAAAAGGAAATAAAAGCCTGACCAACCCATATATTTATTTATTTTTTATTATTTTTTTTAAACTATTTTTTTCAAAGATTATTGAAAATTGACCAGATGTGGGGATCCCCACAGCAATATAATGAGAATGATTCCAGGCAAAGAAAATTTCTTGATGCACCCCAGGATGCTTCACTTTCATCACATGACCACTGATTTCTGTCACCAGTGTCTACTGGTTCCCATCGAAATTACTGTGCAAGGAAATGCTTATAAAGTTGTTAAACGAGGGTCTTTAAGAAAATCCTGTTGCAAGTAATATGATTGACGTGTCTTTAATACAGTCCTCTCTTGATTTTCTTAAAGACCCTATATTTTAATAAATACAAGTTTTAGTTGGGATTCAACTTCTTTCATATTTGTGGCCAAGTTTACCCTATCTGCACCATGTATTACTATGGTAGAGGTCAGACGACCTCCAGCTGTTAATTACTTTGACACATGTGTGGTACTGATTGTTTTGGTGATAAGCCCTGCTGGTACTGTAGGGGCGCTAAGCATGATGGGGGTACATCAAGAAATCTTCTATGGATTCTAGGCACTTAACTCCTGTGAACACATGATAGACCACCTTTACTGATACCCTTCACATTCTAAAAGATCAAAATATCACCAAAGATTTCTAAACAGTAACTATACAACATTACACATTCTTTATTCTGTGTATCTACTACAGGTCACTCCAAGGATCATCGTAAGCATCAGAAACCTGCAAGTGTGACGTCTTCCTCACCAGAGTTTGCAAGGAAACCACAGCCAAGCGGCAAGGTAGGTTATTGTGTCAAATGATAAGGCTATATTAAAAAAAATCATTTGTCTCAAAGCTCCCGCGCGCCTTAGTTAATTGATGCGCGTTAGAAAAAGTTATGATTTTCTTTTTCTTTTTCTTTTTTTGTGAAAACAAATCCCAAAATTTCACAATTTTTTCAGATTTTCATTGATCACATAATTTTAAAGACAAAAGTTCACTTTTACAAGGATTTCAATATTTTATATTTATAAAAATAAAAAAACACCTTAAAATAAATCGCATTCCGCATTAGGTTTTGAAAAACTGAAGAGCTTTGAGACAACAGATTTTTTTAATATAGCCTTAACTGTGTGTATAATGCAATGACCTCCTTCCTCACCCTCCTCAAGTAATCCATTATCTAAAATGAAAACGAAATACATCTCCCCATGAAGCAAAAAAATCCGGAATTGAATGATGATATTTCAGCATAAAAAGTGGCAAACAATTTGTTTAGGACGGTGATACCCTGTAGCCTATTCCCCAGACGAGCCCACATAAATGTTCAATGCCACGCTCAAGCCCTTGGGCCTTCTGGCCAAGCTTGTGTAAAAAGTTCAGGTAATTCACTTCCCTGAAAATTAATTTGTTTATTTTTTATTTTTTATTATTTTTTTATTTTTTTTAAATGTCTAAATTTTATTGTCATCGCAGTCAACCGGCTGAATTGTAACAACATTACAAATCAAATACATTATTAAACAATGCTACGTCCAGGCAGCAGCTAAATCACCGCCAAGTTGCGACATAAACCAACATAACCCCTATAAAGTAACCCCCTAATAGACAATGTAGACTAAGTGCCTTGCCCAAGGACACAAACACATTGGCACCAGCGGGGCTAGAACTCACAACCTTATGATTAGGAGACCGGCAACTCTTCCACTGGACCACACGTGCTCTGTATGGCCATCTGCAAGTATTGAACAAGTTTAACCATCCTTTCTTAATCCATCATTCTTCCCCAATAGATACATCCTAGAAGACAATCCTCTCTAGCCAACAACAATCGCTCTTCCACAAGTCCCAGGACGGGCTCTAGCGACCACCTTGACAATGGGGGCGCCATACATAAATCCCCCGAGATGGACATGGAAGACAGTGGCTTCATGGGATCAGAGAGCAGCAGACAATCCAATCAGAAGAGGCCATTTGGGTACAAGAGACCGGGAATGGATAACACAAGAACAAAGTAAGACAAAAATCTTTTTGTTATGTTGTCCTCGACCGCCGCTTGTCAGTTTAGGGCCGCTCAAATTTTATTTTATTTTCCAGATTTTTTTTGATTTTTCAGATTTTTTTTGATTTTTCAGATGATTTTTCAGATGATTTTTTTTAATTGATTTTTTTAACAGTTTTAATAGCATTGAATATTAAACGAAGTGTTTATAACATATATGTGCGACTCTTTGTGTGAGTTCAACTTCTTGTTGGCTGAACTTTGAGCTTCCACTGGTATACGAAAATTAAGAATAAATTAAAAAAGTCACCCGCCCGCCTCCTCTCTGAGAGCTGTGGAGGACAACATAACTTTTTTTGGCCGAAGTCATCTTTGTTTGTCTTTATTATTCACTTTGATGGTTAACATATTCCATGCGGCTATTAGTTTTTCAGAAACCTCTCTCAACTTTTAAAGTCTATCTCAAGAATTACTGAACCAATACTAAAGGCATGTTTGTAATTATTTTAATGCATTTTTCATGGTGATTCCAAATATGGAGATGAAATTCAATAATGTTGACTCTTTTGAGACATTTTGTGAAATTTTGGAATTGTCATCTGCAGACGACTGCCACGTGGAAGTGTTAGTTTAGATGTTGAAGACATGTTGGGACATATTGGCATAGGAACTAAGATCAGTGTTGCAGTATGTAGACTGATAATGGGCTTGATCATGTTTAAATGATTAATTTAGATATCTTTTTCGAGCCATTGGTCTGAGCTCTGTAGCTTTTGGGATCATCACAATCCCTTCATTTCATTCAGCATAGTATTTACTTGACCCTCCATGATCCCGAAAGCTACAGAGTTCAAGAACAATGACTCGGAAAAAGGTATCTAAATTAATCAAGATCAATGTAGTTTTGTAAAATTTGTGTCAATTTGTTTATTTCTTCAAACTGATATTCCTATGGAAGCACACTGGCTCGAAACAGAGCATAAACATATGGCATAAACATCCATATGTTTTAGTTTTCTATAAACCATCGCTGGCTTTCTTCCAAAGACTTATGTTTTTGAACAAGTTTCACACAAACAATTCTATTACTATTAGGTTTTATACTACTCAAGTGTTCATGTGCATACTGCTTAGGGAAAATATTGACCCTTTTTAAAGATTTTAGTTTACATACACAAGGGTAATCTTATCATTGCTGCAATTTACAAGCACTAAATGCAATATTCTTCTTTAAAATGATACAGGACCAGAGAAAATAGAAGAGCAAATAGTCAGATCCCTCAAGGTCAAAGGTCACTTAAAGGTCAAAAACCAAGTCACGCAGAGGGCACAGCAGCCAGGTGGGAGAGTCCTGTCCATTCCGAGGAGGGGGTGGTCAGCCAGAGTGAGGAAGAAGAACCGATTACACACACGCCTGTTGTGAGGAAGCACAGTAAACATGGAAGTACACCAAGGAAAAGTGGTAGGTGCAGCATAAGGCAAAACCAAAATTGTTGTGTTAGGGTCGTCCAAAATGATCGCCATTCTCACATACGGACATAGAGCGTACGTAACTTACCCTCCCACCTCGAGTTACGTATGCAATAAATGGCGAAAATGTCATGGCTTGATAAAAAAATGATGGCAACCCCTTACCCTTAAGTGCCAAAAATCTTGAAGTCGGTCGGTCGATTTTCCTTCTTTTTTTCTTTTTTTGTTTTGTTTGCTGACAAATATTCTGACAGACCGTGGTTCATTACAAGACCAAATTGGTTGTTTTCAAATTGACTAATGTTTCTAGTGTGATAATTTTTAAAAAAGAGGAAAAAAATGCGAACCTGATTTTTATTTTAGGGTCGGTCGCAGAGGGCAACACAACAATTTGGTGTTTTTTTGCCTAATTCTATTATCATTATTATTCATGGTATGATTTATTGTCATCGCAGCCAACCGGCTGAATTGGTTGGCACAATGTTACAGTTACAAGTATTACAATTTACATTAAAAGGCAAGAAGTATTTACATTAAAAAGGCAAGAAATACAAAAATAGACATTAAAAACACTAAAAATTGTACCAGGTTACCACAGATAGCACTTAAAAACACCAAGATATACGAATAAATAGAGGTGAAAGATTTGAACATTAATGTTTGGTCAAGTATATGTTCCAACAAGGTATGGCCATGACATAGTTTCAGTTGCAAGTCGCAAGCTATGTTAAGTCGCTCTGGTGAACTATGAAACACAAATTGCTTACATCAGCTACTTGAATGACCAGTCGCGCACGAGTTGACTGCAGCAGTTCAGGCCTAGCGACCTTGTCCCGACTTTTGGGAAGTCACCGCTGACTGAAATGAATATATGCAATGCCCATTAGCTTATCACTGCCTGGACATTAATATATTTTGGAGGTGGAAGCGAGTCCCGAGAATTCGGCCAAAAATCACCTTCTCGAAACCCGAAAATAAAAGATCGGCAAAATAATAATATGAAGCTTACTAAAATCGTCAGCTAAATTCTTATTTAATGTGATATTAATGTGATATTCATTTGAAATGGGTTTATTTAGTCAAATTTAGTCGTATTTTCACTTCCAGGTTTGCCGAGCCGCCATCTTGGATTTGTGGCGCTCTAACAATTGGGAGATGTTTGGAGAAATTTGGGAATCCCAGGTCCCGCCAGAACAATTAAAATTAAGTCTCGGGAGCACAATTTCCTGAACATTCCAGCCCTAATATTTATCAGTGCCAGTTGCTAAAAAGTTGAA
This sequence comes from Ophiura sarsii, assembly GCA_035610835.1. Classification (NCBI taxonomy): domain Eukaryota; kingdom Metazoa; phylum Echinodermata; class Ophiuroidea; order Amphilepidida; family Ophiuridae; genus Ophiura; species Ophiura sarsii. The sequence continues at coordinate 66,123,747 of CM069448.1, forward strand.
TTTGTCTAGGTAAAGTCTTGATACAGCCTCCACTTATGACACTGTTTAAAAGGCGAGGAAAAAACACCCTGTTTGAATTTTTTTCTCATATCATGTAAAATCAGCCGTTTTTGGCCGAATATATGTTGAAATTTTTGTTCACAATTTAAAAATAAAAAAAATAAAAAATAAAAATAAAAATAAAACCTGACTGACCTACTTGACAGGTCTGGCTGCCCGTAAAACAGGGTGTGTTTTTTTTGTCACCTAACATAGCTCAGATTCATTACCCTTTATATCGTCCCAATGTGTGGAGGTTGAACTGATGCTTTAAAATGAACAGATAAACAGTATAAGGTTTGAATAGATTGTTATTGAAAGGGATACATGTTCCATGAAACACCTATTTTGATTTTACCAGAATATATCTCTTTTTGATTTTAACAGGTTTACCCAAACCCAGTTCAGTACAACACGAACCACGGGTGAAGAAGGCGACAACAAAATTAAAACATACACCACCACACCAGAGCACACCGCCCTCTAGCAAACGCCGTCAACCCGTAATGTCACCACAAGCGCTGGAGAAGCGTGATCAGACACGGACAGATCCGCCGACTCCTCGTCAGTCGCTAAGGGAACCGCATCAATACCAGCATCCGCACGGAAGTAACCGTGGTAATGGTATAGATGGTTTAGACGATGAGTACTTTGTGCCTTCATCAAGACTTAGTAGTGCTAGCAAGCCTGCTGGTAGTAGACCAACTAGCAATAGGCAAACGAGTACACGGCCAGCTAGTAATAGGGAAGGTAGTGCTACAAAGCCGAGTAGAGCAAAGACTCTACCGCACAGAACTGTCCCAAGTATAACCTGCGATGATACAGGGTCTGAGATGACCAGAAGCAGCGTCAAAAGTGAAGCGCTACGTGCCTTGCAAGATCAAATGGACGAGATGAAAAAACAATTGGCAGATAGGAACAAACCTCAAGAAGGGTACCATGAACAGTTGTTAAATGATAGTGTTAGTGGTAGAACTCCTGAAAGGGAAAGGTTGAGGTATGGAAGGCCATATAGGAGAGACTCAGACGCAGGATCAAGGTATGGCAGGCCAAGCGTGAGGAGAGAGTCTGATGCAGGAAGTAGGAGTGAAGCTTATCAGGTTTTGAGGGAAGAACTAGAGGAGGTCAAAGAACAGTTGAGGCAAAAACAAACTATCCCGCCTCCTCCTCAAAGAGATCATAGACTATCTTCTGATGTTAGGACGCCCTCAAGACATCCGCCGGCACCATCGCGAGACAGTTTACGTGAGACTCTGAGAAGTCAATACATACCTCAAACTACACCCTTAAGAGATTCTCAGACCAGGACTTCTGTGCCTCAAAGTCCATTGAGGCAGACGTACAGATCTCAAATTGGACAAGAGTCTCCGTACAGAACTACATTGCCGCCCAAATTACATCCGTCCGATTTGGATCATACCCCTCCTCCCGCAGTGCCGCATGCTGCATACAGGGGAACAGTGGGCAGTCCCTACATGTCAACCCGTAATGAAGCGTGCCCTATGTGTGGAGGATCTAGTTCTCACACACATGGGGAATATCAATACGCTGGGCATACACCTTATCCGGCCCCACCCCCATCCCAGCCTCAATTCCAACCCCAACAGACCATCTATTCACCAATGCAAGCACCGTCTTCAGGCTACACTCTCACACAAGGACCACCTGTTGTTACGAGTACACCAATTGTAAATCCCATGGCTCATCAGTCTCTGAATCAAAGCTATGCACCTGCACCAACTCTTCCACAGACAGTACCTGGTCACCAGTATGTAGCACACAATGGAACCCAGCCAGCCTATGTAACGTCTGTACCATCACAGCCAACGGCAGTTCATACCAGGTATGATATGTTATTATCTCTGTTTTTTAGGTAAATTTAAAACAACATCAACATGAGTAATAGTGTTCATGATATCATACGCTGTTCCCCACAATCATTGAACCCATAGAACCACATAGATCGAAGCCAATATGATACACGAAGCCGTGGCAAACACTACCGCTCAGCGATGGAGCGTTATGGAGTATTCTCAGCTCTTTAGTCTTTGTTACCAATCTTACATCAATTCAATAACTTTTATACTTGATAGCGATGCACCATCCTTATTGTTTTGTTTTTTATCATGCAACTGATTCATAAAGTGTACCTCAGTGAATTGAGTTTGATCCAGAGCTAGTGTTTCTAGACTGTTTCTTGATGATGTCATCGTTGATAATGACGCCCTCTGGATCCATAAAGTGTTCTTTAGAACCCAGGAATGTGTCAGTTATATGGTAGGAAAAAAGAACCTTGTTGTAATTGTGTGATGCACTTTTAAGTGCATCAATTAAAATTCCGTCAAAGACTTGATGCTTGGCTGGGACCTAAAGGCCAAGTAAAATAAATTAGGTTTTGCTCGTCCCCGCCCGCCTCCTTTTTGGTCGCCGCCTCCTTTTTTTACTATTTACTATTCAAAATACGAAAAAAGGGCAACAACTGTTTTTTACTGTTTCTGAAATTAGAAACTTGCTTTAAGTGGACTTAAATGAAAAAAATCATTTGTTTGTCATTAGATTGCATCAGTAACTCAAACATTACAAAAAATAGCAACAAATGGGAAAATAATAAAAAGTAAAGCCCTGCCTCCTCCTCATTAAAGATGGCGGCTATTTTGGAATAAAAATAGCAACAAAATGGGAAAATAATAAAAAGTAAAGCCCTGCCTCCTCCTCATTAAAGATGGCGGCTATTTTGGAATAAAAATAGCAACAAAATGGGAAAATATTAAAAAGTAATGCCCTGCCTCCTCCTCATTTTCAAAATATGAGGAGGAGCAACACCTAATTTATTTTACTTGTCCTAAAGAATATTACTTCCGTTTTAGGTAGTTGACAAATAAAGCAATCATCAAATTAAAAATGTTCTATAAATATGCGACTGTACACCATACTTGCTATTATCCAATCATTGAATAATTGTCTTTTCTTGCCAGGGATGAAACTACCCCAGTAGTCATGGTAACACCATCATCATCTTCTCGAAGGAAAGTCCGATATTATTCAAGGGAGGAATCATCTAATAGCTCTAATGATGACGATGTGGAACTCTATTATAGAAGGTAAGGAGTCAAAACCTGGGGGTTTATCATATAGATTTAGTTTGAAAAAGGGTCTTGATGGAAAGTCAGATATTGCTACCCCCAGTAGTCTTGGCAATACCATCTTTATCTTCTTGAAGGAAAGTCAGTTATTATACAAGAGAAGAATCATTCAATAGCTCTAATGATGATGATGTGGAACTCTATTACAGAAGGTGAAGAGTCAAGACAAAACAAATTGGTATTCTATATTATTAAATCCATGTATTTCTAAGATAATTTTTTGTCTTGTAAAAAATGTAATCAAAGTTGGTACAATTGATTACATGCATATATGTGTATGGTATATGTATAACTATGTATAACGGAATAATCATCTTAATATAATTTATTTCAATTACTAGAACACCAAGATCCTCCTCAAGATCAGCCTCCCTGACACCAAGAACGTCCAGAGTCAGCAGGAATGTCGGCATTCTGAAAAAGAGTCTGCATTCCGAGGTATCCTACGAAGATGATGGTCTAGACAGGTCATTGGAAGCGGCTGTTAATATGGCACACAGACTAAAACATGCTTCAAAGAGAATGCTGTCATCGGTCAGGAATGATGCTTCTCGTAGTGAGACTTGGAGAGAGACTAGCTTCTACTGAAGGGTGAAATATAATTGTGAGGAGTTACTGTGTCCCGCAGAAAAATTACAATGTGGCTACTATAGATAATTCCGAATTATGATTTGATTTTGTATCGGGCTGATCCGTATTGATTCCATTATGATTCTAGAGTATAGATGAGATGACATTTGTTGACATTTAGGACACCCTCTGTTGGTTTGAGACAAAACACACCGGGCAAGAGTTCCTATAGTTTACATAGGCCAGATCAGGTTTTCTAACTAGATTGTGGTGTCACAGCAAATTGTTATCAAAACTGTCTTTAAACTTGCTTAGGAATGCTATAAGCTATCGCATTTCACAAAAAAAACTAAAACTGAATGAGTTTTACAATTCATTAGAAAGAAATTTCATGTTGTCTTCATTAACTTTACTGTATATTCTGCCTGGAGGGAAACAACAGAGGGTGTCCCATTTGTAAATACATGACATCATAGGTCACCTCATCTATAGTATATCTAAATACTGAAATCAAGCTTGTCTATTTATGGTCTGTCCTCCAATGTACGGAGTGCATTCAGTAATACATGTTTATGCTTATAAATTATATACAGGGGATATGAGCTGCTCAAATGTTACAGTAAGACTTGTTAAATCTATATATACACACCAATGGAAATAGCCACATGACTGTCTACCCGGGGTTGTCTAGGTAGGAACTACACATTTTGTGGACTAGGAATATTTCTAACCCTAACTTTTACAAAAGAAAATAAATCAGTTGAAAAAGTGGTCCTTGTGGGAATCGAACCATGGACCTCTGCGCTAGACTATCAAGGGGTGAACTGACCAGGACATGATTTTAATCCGACTTAAACATTATGGAATAAAGCAATACTACTATTATGATCAGCACGCACAATAGAGCTGTGACACACATGATCGTCCACCCTGAGTCGACAGTCATGTGGGTATTTCCATTACTGCCTATCTATACACATGTTTTATACAGAATGTTTTGAATTTTCTATTTTCTGTCTTCCATATTTTCATATTTTATATATTTCTTATACCGAATTTTACTCATCACAGAATAGATTGTAGGTTAACCAGGGTTCTTAAACACCGTCCTTTAAGCGTTGACATACCGCACATTTGTAACTTATGGTTACTGGTTCAAGCCTGGGCCTTTCTCTGTTCCGAATTAGAATACTGCAATAGATTTTGTATTATGATCAATGCGATCAGTGGTTCGTAACAAAGTTAGTGTGAGGCAGTTGATCTGGCGGCAACAGTTACATTCTTATGTGCACTATGCCAGTGAATAGGTTATATACACTGATCATGTCATGTATGTAAATCAATTACAAGACAGTATATTCCAAGTAAAGAAGATAATTGAATGTTGGTCTTTAGTTTTACTCAGTTTCAAATTGGCTAGAAATGTTTTCATCTCTGCAGGCACTAAAGTGATTTTGATCCAAGCGTATGTGCGCAACTTTGAATTTTCGCATGCATCACACTTATGATGCACGGTGTGCCTGTTATTCTTATGCCCATCCGCACTCCTCTGGAACAATTCTCCAGATTCACAATACGATGCTCTGCCAGCAGTTGCTTGGGAAACGGCACAAATATGCAGTACATCATGGGAAAAGTTGACATCCAAAGATAATACAAATACAGTATCCCCTGCATAGGAACATGTTTAATTGTGTGTTTAATGGCAATATTTTGTTGGCAAATGCTTGTTAAAAAATCAATTCACAGCTGATTTTATTTTATTGGGTACTCAAACATACAGAGATAAAAATATCTAAAATACAAACATGTAATACATGCATGCACATAATTAAAATTGCACCAAGCGATTTGAATAACATATAGACATAATAAAATATGAGCAAGAGTACCAAGGATAGCCAAAAAAGCTTTGAACAAAAAGCTTATTTCCATTGGGGTCCTTAACCAGCATAGAAAGGCAGAAAAAAATAGAAATACAAATGAAAAGCATGAATGAAGTACAATGCCAAACTAAAACAAGGACAAAACAAATAAAAACAGGGCACGAGCACAAAGTGAGACCAGCTCAAGAATCAATTGAATCATGACTCGCCAAGTGTCTTTTAACCCAATTTTTTGAACAAACTAAATTGTTTGGTGTTCTCGCTCGGTAATGAGTTCCAGTGATGAAAAGCAGTATTATAAAAAGTAAATCTAGCTTAATCCTTTGAAGAAGGAACAACCAAATTGAATGGGCTACCCCTGGTACTATATTTATGCAAAGATGACACTCTGGTGAAATACAATTTCAAATAATCAGGAGCTATAGTAGTTCTATTGATCATATGGAATCCATGAGCTGTCTTTAACATTATTAGTATTACACTTGCGTGACAATCCAATGGTGGAATGGTGATGTCAAGACTAGAGGTCGAAAGTAAAATTAAACTGGCAAGGGTGCAACCTCTAGTGGCGCTTCGCATTGTGAATTGGGAGAATTCCCTGCTGTGTGGATGCAAACCAATTTGGAGCTGATTAAAGTAAGGTGTTATGATGATTATATTGTTATATTGTAGCTACTTTCCTTTTCCCTTTAATTTACAAGTCTTTCTTTTTTTCATATTCCTCATAGAAATAGAAAGGAGAAACTGCTTCCCGCCATACTTATGTCATCTTTCATAGAAAGAAAATAGGGAGTTTTCATACTTATATTTTATCCATGCAATTATTTACTCCTTGGAACTATTATTCTACTCTTCACAGTGGCGACAGGAGCATCAGAATTCAGGGGGACGGGTACAAATTAGAGGGGATGGGGACATATATTTAAGTCAGTTGAAATATTGATGCTACTTATAAGCCCAGGTCTTAGCTAGGGAACCAGTTTGCAAATTATCCTAGTCACTTGTACTTTTCCTTACAAATGCCATCAAGTTGTGATCTGATAAATAAACCTTAACCAATGATTACAGACAGAAGTTTTCCGTTTTACCGGTTTAAAACACAGAATTCAATTATTTTGTTGCAAACAATTTTTGGTTCATAATTTTTCAAAAAATACATTGATGAGGTCATTATGCTTTTTCATTGGTCTTAAATAACTCCAAAAATATGCTTCATACAATGACCTGCCTCTGTTGAGGGTTGTTATTTTATAATTCAAAACCCAAAACTGGGGGTATTTCATTTACAAAACTGAATTTGTATTTTAGAAAACGGAAATCTTGTGTCTCTACCAATGATCTGATTTCTTATGCATCATGGACTTGAAATTATGATCCCTCTTTGTTTCATTCAATATGGTAAGTCACACAAGTATGGTGGCGAAGTATGCATTCTCCTATTTATATCTATGTTATTCTTTAGCTGACAAAACTATTTTATTTATTTACAAATTATGAATGTAGTATTGGAATATTTTTGATAGGGACTATTTTTATACTATACTTAATGGCGCTTTCCTTTGATACACTTATGTTTTCTATCATTGCCAATAAAATAGATGTTGCTATATGTATCTTATGTCTTTATAGAAAAAACAGTAAGCTTTGTTTGTTTATTTGATACAAAGCAAATGTTTACCTTTTTCTTGAGGGAAGAGTTGAAGGGAAAACAAAAATACCGGAATTTGTTATTTATTGTTAATGATGATCGATCGATATGTTTGTTTATTTTATCTAGATATTTTACCTTAGTCTTATTATAACATAAATGGTCAACCTGTTCACCTTGAAGATAGCTGTGTAATATGCTTATAATATATAATGTACTTATGAGGCTACTGCATTTCATTTTTATATAGATGCGACGGAAAAGGTGTACTTTAGGTCCCAGATTCTGGACTGTACCAGTATCATCCGATACTGGAGTATCTAGTAACGTTCGATACTGGTACCAAATCAGTGTTCCAGTATCTGACGATACTGGCACATAAAAAATGTTCCTGTATTAGGCGATACTGGAACACAATTTGGTGTTCCAGTATCGACTGATACTGGAACAGTAAAATTGTACCAGTTTCGAGTGATACTAGCAACTTTTATGTTCCAGTATTAAACATTACTGGTATACCAGTATCTGGGACCTAAAGTACACTATTTCTGATGTGACATTCCAGTTTTTAAAATGTTATGTTCAAGACTGATGTTGTTGAAACAATATGGGATCATAAAAAGTAACAGTTTTCTTTAAAAAAGCCTTTTTGTAGAAAGTGGAAGAATGATTTTAAGAACAGCCGGCCTGATACGTGTTTTAAAATCTGGATTTTCAGGGTGACACATAGCAATGGTGTACCATTGTATAACAAGCTACACACAGTACATGCTGCATTTGAATTATTCTCTCCGATGAAGCTCACATTGACAATTCGGAAATCAGATGATTCGACCCAAAGAGCTTGCTTGAGTAAACACCAGCAGTGAAGAAAAACAGATCTGATCATCTCTCATGCGTAAATGCTGCTCAAGTTTATTGGACATCATTCTCTTGAGAAAATTCTTCTTCATGTTATAATAAACAAATAACCTTGAAAATACCCTACCTCTCTTTAAAGTTTAATAAATAGACAAAACTATGTAAATGTATATTCTCTTAACTAACAATCAAATTCTTAAATGCCATAAATCACTATTGAAATTTTCATCAATTTGATCAGCCATTACTTACTCAGTAGACAATCAGTCATTTTTTTGTAGGCTAAGTTATATAGCCACTTTGATAATTGGTGACAAGGAGGCAATAGTGCTGTATCAACAGATTAGCAGATAATCTGATAATTTTGTAATAGCATTTATTATAATAATAATGTACTTAATGAACTCCCAATGGCAGTGATGACTCTGGTGTCACTGTCATAATGCTATGGACAAACTTGCAAGCTATTTCATGCAAACGTGTGTTGTTGTTGCTGCCTCCAAGGCTCAAGATAAGCGGGCGCTGGGCGATGTTTACCCCTCGGTCCTCCTGCCATAGCGCCCGGTAATGCTGAAAAATAAACAACCGAGCGCTGATATTTAGTTCAACCAGCGCCCGTTGACGATAAGGAAGCTTGCCAAGACATCAATTTTCGATTTGACAATGCTGCCACGCTGGATTTAATTTTAAAAATTAGCTCCTGGTAGACTGAAAGTAGCTCCCGGTTCTCAATAAATCCCATGATCCAGGCACTTGTTTTGAAAAAAAGTAGCTCCCGGTAAAAAAAACTGGGAGCCTTGGCTGCGTCCAGATGCATGAAATGCACGAAAAACTATGCATGCATGCCATGCGCTTGATGATTTCACGATTGACCAATCACGCATGGTCATATTTTGAAAGCGTTTGATACGCACTTCCGGGTTTAAGCTTACATGCACACATTGGTGGAATTATGTCCATAGCCTTATGATGCTGACATGCTTATTTACTGTTAGTATAAAATTCACATGTCACTGCTAGTCCAGGCTAGGTGTTAATTTAAATTCATATTGTAATCTTGTAGAACAACTGCTCAGTTTATGCCTCTCCCTGGGGCGTATGGTAAGCCAGTTGTAGCGTGTGCAGATGAAGCAGTGGAGTAGCTGAGGGAGGTGGGGGGGGCAAAAAATGATATGTTGTCCTCGACCACCCGCTCGTCAGATTTAGGGCCGCTCCGATTTGGTTTTGTTTTGTTTTTCAGTTTGGGGGGGGGGGGGTTCAGATTTTTTTTTTTTTTTTTACAGTTTAAATAGCATTGACTATTAAACTAAGTGTTTATAACATATGACTCAGTGTGATTTCAACTTCTTGTTGGCTGAACTTTGAGCTTCCGCTGGTATAAGAAAATAAAAAATACTGTCCACCCGCCCCTCCTCTCTGAGAGCTGTGGAGGACAACATATAAATTTATTTTTATTGGCCTTATGGGCGTATTTATTACCTAGTAAGTTGACCAGATTTATCAGTAAGTGTATGATCTATGTTCTTTAATTAGTTGGGTGGATTCTTGGGTGCTAAATCAAATGGCTTTGTGTGTAAAGGCTTTTAGATAGCAAATCTAAGAAAAGATTCAATTATTACAATGTATACGGTGTGTCATATATTCGTGCACCCCCACAAAAAAAAATCACATATAATGATTTAAAATTAAAGTTACATTTTTTTTCAGAGTATTGGTTTATTCTTTGAGGTCTTTAGAGTTAGTAGAGTCTTTAACATCCTTATCCTGCTTATTTATTTAAAGTTATTGTCCCCATGGTGTTCGATCACCTCCGACACTCATTCTGTCCAATTCTTGTCCACCAATGAAGCAAGAAGATCCTTGTTCTGGTCTAGTTCCTGCCAAACACGTTTGACTCTAGCTATCAGCTGGGGTAGTGTAGTGCAGTAGGGTGTTGCAAAGACTTTCTCTTTCAAAATTGCCCACAATTTCTCCACTGGATCCATGTCTGGAGAGTTACCAGGCCACTGTTCTTTGGTCTTTGTATGCGCCATTTTTTTCACTGCCTGAGGTGCATGGTTTTGTGTATAGGTGATATTGCGTATCCCCAGGCTATGCTGCTAGCGGTGACATGATAGCGCCGTCTATTGATTATTCCCGTGAAGTAATAGCAATACGCAACAGCCAGGCGGAGTATTCAAGAGATGGCGCTATGCTAGAATTTTTTACAGTCAGATGCGTTCGGCCGAAAGGGGTGCACGAATATATGGCACACCGTATATTTAGGCTTTCTTTCTACGTGCGCTGCTTATTGTATTTTCATAAAAAGGAAAATATACTATTTATTATGAGAGAGCCTGTATGCTTGCTTGCTCCAAGCAGGCCGTAGAAAATATGAAATACAATATATGTGAAACCATTCATACAAGGATAAGGTTATGAGATTATATTATTAAGTGCCCAGTGTTTTCAGTAACACATGATCATTCACAGAGGTTAAAATACCCCTTATTTGATGGCGTTTCAAGGAGAATTTTGCTCATTTGACCCCTTTTTCGTGCGAAAACAAGGACATTTTGTCTGAAAAACACTTTTTACCATTTTAAGGACACTTTTTAAATAGTCCTTTTTTTTTGCGCAAAAAAGAGGACACATTTGGTTCAAAATACCCTTTTTTCCTATTCCAAGGACTATTTGATACATGACACAATAACTAGTAAAAATGTATTGCATCACTTTGATGAAGTGGTTTAAAGCTTTGGGTTACAACTTTGAAATATAACAGCCTAACAGGCTAACTTTTTCTTTCTTTTTGCGGACATATCTTTCAAAAACACCCTTAATGTTTTTGTCACCAGTGTCTACTGGTTCATTCTCATTTACATTTTATTGCAATGAAAGCCATATCATGTTGTTAAATGAGGGTTGTTAAGAAAATCCTGCTGCAAGTATTCCATTTTAGTTGGGATCCAACTTCTGTTTTAAGCCTATCTGTATCATGAGTTATAGGGTAGGCGTCAGATGACCTGCAACTGTTAATTACTTTAACACATGTTTTGCAATGTACGTTTCGGATTGCATAAGAAATCTTCTTTGAAATTGTTAGAAGCCCGAGTTTCTGATCTTAGCAGGATCTTTATCAAAGGCAGAATCTAAGAAAACATATCAAATTATGAAATGTAGGCATATGATCAAATCAGGTTGATAAAATGGCCGTTTTATGAAGGTACAAAATATATTTATTTTTGCCAAATATCATGTTACTTTTCTTATTTTTTAAGTGTACATTTTCTAAGCATAAGTCTTGTACATATTTTAAATTAATAAGTGCTAAAGTTTGTTTTTAGAATATATTTCTGTATATATCGATCGGGTTATTTTTATCCAGCGTGTTGTTTTTGTTTTGAAATCGAACATTTTTTTTCATGTTGCTATTGTCAAATATATTGCCCACTGAAATATGCAGCAAAATCTTGATTGGTGACCTGGGATGTCATGAATGGAATATTTGGGTTACTAAGGCCAACAACAAAAAATTGTTATGTTGCCCTCAAAGTGCCAAAAATTGTGAACTCGGGTCGGTCAATTTTTACTGATAAATATTACTGACAGATCGCGGTTCATGACAAGACAAAATTGGTTAATGTCCAATTTGACTAATGTTTCTAGTGTGATAATAGTTTTAAAGCAATCTATTCAAGCAAACTCATTCATTTCAAGCAGAAAATAGCAATATTTTGACAAATTGGATAAATTTAAATCTTTGATTTTTGAGATTTTGGCGTTGGTCGCTGAGGGCAACACAACAATTTTTTTGGTGGCCTAATACACAGAAGATGAGAAAAAATAACACTTTTCTACGGATTTCTGGACCTTTTTAGGTTGGGTTGGTTAGTTGGGTGGGCTGGTTTTGTTTCAAAATGTTGGTGTATTTTCAACAATGTTTTAATAAAAAATAAAATTGTACCAAAATAAATTCACAAATTAAACAATATGGGCCCGAAGAACAGGTTTATTTTTTCCTTGCTTGGTTGGTCTAAGCTTCAAGGTCCCAAAGGTGGACATTGCCAATGAGTTTTTATGTGAATATTCAACATTTCAAAATTACATTCCCTTCAAAAGATGTTAATTTTAACACAAACGATTATTTTTTTTGCAGTTTGAGAACATGTATACAATATGAAACGTTGATTTACTTTAAGACCTAATTAAAGAAAAAATGAAAATTTGGAACTTTCCTCATAAAGCCCCAAAATGAACTATGAATGAAAAAATGTACAGGCAGTCAGAATTTTGAAAAAGTTTGGTTTATTTTGAGAAAAGTGATTTAAAAAAATTTTTACTTTTTTTTTTTTACATAAAAATTCAAAACACTGAAGGACTCAAAAAAGAATGGAGGAGGGAGGTAGTTTGCAAAATTGTCAAAATCATGGGACTTTCGGGCCTTAAAAGAACACTGCTATTTTTTCCATTTGACCTATTGACCTAAGCATGTGATTTTATTTTGTTTTATCTGTATGTTCTGTTTTGAGAAGTGTGGACACTTCACCATGCACCAAGTAATAAAATGAACCCATTAAGAGGGGCTACATATCAATATCTTGTGATAGTTCATAATTTTATTTTGAATTAATAACAATCTATCATCGATGGTGATACCATGAAGAGAGTAACAAAAGAGTACAGGTCCAGGAGGGGACAGCACTTGGAGGAGCGGGACAGCGCTTGGAGGGGGACAGCGCTTGGAGGAGGGGGACAGCGCTTGGAGGAGGGGGACAGCGTTTGGAGGAAAGGACAGCGCTGGGAGGAGACGTTAGGGAATTCGGATCTCACTTATTATTCTGGCACAGCAAATATGATAGTGTAAGCATGCATGATCAAACGAGGGCATCAATGATGGAGATCCGCAACATTTTTGCAGGTTTCATGTCATGGAACAGCCATTTATTTCAGAGGGAGTAAGTTGATTTGATGGAATAGCGATTTCAGAGGGGGTTAGTGTATTTGATGGAATAGCCATTTCAGAGGGGGTAAGTGTATTTGATGGAACAGCCTTTTATTTCAGAGGGAGTAAGTTGATTTGATGGAATAGCCTTTTATTTAAGAGGGAGTAAGTTTATTTAATGGAATAGCCATTTCAGAGGGAGTAAGTGTATTTGGTGGAATAGCCTTTTATTTAATGGAATAGCCATTTCAGAGGGGTAAGTGTATTTGGTGGAATAGCCTTTTATTTCAGAGGGAGTAGGTTTATTTGATGGAACAGCCTTTTATTTCAGAGGGAGTAAGTGAAATTTGATGGAATAGTCTTTTATTTCAGAGGGAGTAAGTTTATTTGATGGAATAGCCATTTGAGTGTTTACCACGGCATCAGGGGTGTGCCAATCAGCTTGCCGATCGGAAGCCACTTTTAAATTAAAATTTGGTCGGCATAGAACTGGTGGCGCTATACCGATCAGGCGTGATTCCCTGGCGTGATTGTAGCAGGCGACGCTGGCCACGCGTCTCTCAGACGACCCAATATGGCAACGGGAGTGCACCATTTTGAATTATTTTTAACAGTCATCGCCCGGTTAACGATGAAAATTCTTCTATTATGATGAATTTGTCAAAATGATAAGATTAACATTCGCGATTACGTGTTATTCACTACGAATTCAAAATTAAGGTTTCGCGTGGCCACCGTCGTCTGTGTAAATCTCCAGCGCCCCCAAACCTATGCCGACCAAAAATTACGTTAAACCTGGTTAAACATTGTTAAACGCCGGTCACGGACGCATTCCGGACAATTACCATAGCCTCGTAGTGCGGGTACAATAGACGTTATTCGTAATTGGCGATTTCATGTCAAAGAGGGAGACATACTCGATGTCACGCCGATAAACATACAATCTCGTACTTTTACTGCAATATAATGAACTGTGAACTTCTACATTTTCCTAGATAGTGTCGGTTACCAGCAAACATTTCGTTTTAAACTAGTGGAATAGATAGTTTATACGTTCAAGTTTATTTCACAAATGTAATAAGGTCAAATATTGAACAGCTCAGAAGTATGAAGAATTGTATGATTAGTGCAAAGTTCATCACATTGAAAAACTACATCAGGGCTACATCAGGACTACATCAACTACTTTCATCTCGGCTACATAACTAGCCTCGTTTTTGGAGCACTAACTTGCTCTGAGCATGCACAGTTGGATAGCACGGCCCTCTTTTGACGTAAGTGCGCCAATTACGAATAACGTCTATAGCCATAGAATATATATGACGTATTTCATGACTAAAATTCACATTACATTTTTATCCAAATCCATTTTTCAAAAAATTGTCCCGTCCAATCTAATTAAATAAGGTCCACAGTATTCGCGCAAATTTTGAGTGATAACCATACGCTAACGAAAAAGTTTTTCCACTCTTCAAGTTTAATTACAGGTTACTGGTATATTAAATGAGCCAAAGGTGGTAAAACATTGTAGTAACTTCACAAACTAAAAATATTGCACAAATGAAATGTTCTGAAGACACTTTGTTTCTTGATAATTGCACTGAAAAATCATTCACATTTGCCTTTAGGGTCACACGGTATGAGTTACGGTCTTCTGGTAAAGGTGTTTTTTAAGGCATACAATAAAATGTTAGCTTCCTTGCAATTCAAAATAGAAATCATTTAGTTGTTTGCTGATATTAAGTTTTGTTAATGAAGCCTACTTCGACATGGCCACCATTTTGCTGAAGACATGTGTGTGCCCTGTCCAACATGTTGCGAACAGCTCGTCTAACTATTACCCTGTTGCGGTGTAGCTCACTTCGGCTCCGACACGTGCCTCCGCTTCTTGAAGACGTCTTGCCTTCTTGGTCTGTAACAGGTGATGCTTGTATTCAGATTTGCCTTTTCATTTCACAACTCAGTATCAGACTATTAATTACTTATCCCAGAGTGAAGTTTACAGGAACATTTTGACAATCAATGTGATAATAATGACCATTTTAGCAAAACCAATTTTATTGTGTGTAAATCCCATTGGAATGACGAAAAACACAGTCAGTTTACGAAACTTGGCACAGTTTGCTTATTTTTAAGTCGATTACTTTCATACTTTGGGAGGATAAACTAGATTAACAAAGCTTTATACAAACAACAAAAATTCCATGGTTCAATGCACGCATCAAGGTCAAATGGCCGCTTCAAATCATGCACTTTTTTTTTGATTCACCCTGTCTGCATATATCGCTTATCGCGGTAAAACGTCTTCATTTTTCTTCGGAAACTCAAAATATGTGTTGAACGAGAAGGTCTATGCAGCATTTGCATTAAGTGTTGGTCCGGTCGCCCGAGACCACCAAAATTAGCACCGGGCAACCAACATTTACTTTTGCAGTTGCCCGGCGGGCAACCAAAAATCTTACTAGAAGTTAACACATGAATTTAAATATTTTACAGAACTGTGAATGAAACAAAATCAGATAAATAATAATGATATAATCCACGTTTCATACGGAAAAAACGATGCAGAGGATGATTGTAGATCATACTGATCCCATCACTCCACATGCTAACAAAGACGATGATGATGATGATGATGATGATATTGATGAAGATGACTAGATCATGATGTGGAGTGAGAGTGATCAATCAGCTTCAGAGGTGGAGGATTGAAGGCTGATTCAGCAGCAACAACAACAGCACAGCAACACTAACTAACCTTACTTACGTGTACCTTAACAATTGCAATATACACTCGGCAAAAGAAGTTCTTGGACACTCATTGAAGTTCAAATATTTCACATAAATATTTAATATAAATTTAACAATTGCATGTCAAAATAAGCAGACAATAATTCTCTATCATGTCTGTATGAAATTAAGATGTACGCATTCATGCATGGCTGAGCACATTCATTAAGCAATGGTAAGGTGCGTAAAAGGAAATTGCAAGAAATTAGCATTTACAGTCATTTGAATGGAGGGACTATCCAATTTTGTGCACTCTTCTTGCCATTGTCAAGTGAATGGGATCTGCCATGCATGAGTGATCATGTCTAAATTCCATGTTAAGCTGTTAGAGGATTACTTTCTGCTTATTTTGATTATATATAATCATATATATAATTATATATATTCTATTAAATATTAATTTAATTTAAGTGTCCAAGAACTTCTTTTGCCGAGCAGTCAATAGTTAGGTCACCCAAGCCCTATATGAAAGCTATGAAGATTGTTAAACGGGGTCAGTCGTCACAAACATGCACAAACACAATAGTCAAACGACCTTGCTATTGTCATGCTATTGTCAACACTCCCTACACAGAGGTCTGCAGTGCAAATCTGTACGATTATCGCCATGTAATGTCTATGGCAGATTTCATTCCGTGGTATAAAACTATGAGGTTTCCGTGGTCTTCGCTATCTCCAAGCAGATAGAGCAATACGTACATGGACTTTTTTGTAGACGAGGGTTCATTTCATGATTTGGTGAGGTTTAGAATGAGTTAGGATTCCTGTAATTTTGAAGACCACGGATTTTCAAAACGTGAATTTTCCGACATTGTACGATATAAATTTGGTCACCAAACGTGTTTAAAACTATACATTTTACCGTTCTGTAGATGTTATTGACCCTCCTCTAAAATTCTACATGATTTTTAACACGTTTCTTAGTTTTTGAGATGCCCAAATAGACCATTTTCAGAAGCTATTTCTAGCAAATATTGCAGTCACTAAGACTCCATTGTTTTCTTGCGTATAACAAAATATGACATGCAGCGTGACCTCCCTACTGGCTGCCGAGTGTATAACCCAACTTGAATTGTCAACTCAACATTTACACTTAGGGATCACGTCAAAACTCGACCGCCCGGCAACCACCGGTTACGGCCGGTTCCGCCCGGTTCTCACAAAACTTGTCGTCTGTTATAATATACACACATAATGAGGTCAAATAGTAACACTCTGGTGAACACGACCGGTTTATAGTGCCTCGTCACACGCGTGAGCAATAACATCTTGAAGTAATGGGCTCTTTTAAGACTTAAAAGTCTCAGTTGACAACCAGTACAATACAGCTATTGATTTTCGCTGGGGTTGGCTTTTTCAATCTGTTTATAGCTCAATTAACTTTTTAAAATCAATACCGAAAGTCTATGAATGGTTTTTTTTTATAGAACGATTATAGAGAGAGCTATTATGACCGCAAAGTAACAGATTGATAGTGTAAATTGGTCAGATTACAGCATTAAGTCAACCGGCGGTTGTTCAGTGTTGCATGCGCGAATATTCATATACCAGTAAAACATTTGACCTGAAAGAACCGGGCGGAACCGCCCGTAACCGGCGGTCGAGTTTTGACGTCTACCCTTATATCATGTGATACAATGATCTATATTAAGAACATGTACACTCAAGTTCAAGTTTTTTGTGGCCGAGATACTCAATCTCAATATGTTTAAAGTAATAGCTCCAACAACAGAAACTTCTGAAACTGAAAGAATAACAATTTAAAAATAACAAGATGATGGTGTGAGTGACTGTGATGTGATTACTAGTTATTAGCAACATATACATGTTTTAAATTACTGTCACAATTGTGTTCAGTATCACAACTGTGACGTCTAGCGCGGCCCATAATCGCATTTGGTGTAGATTACTAAGTTAAACAAAATAAACACATAAAATACGGGCAACCAAAAATTCTGCCGGGCAACCATAATTTCCTGCTAGGTTGCCCATCGGGCAACCAGATTTTTTGCCTTTCTTCGGACGCTGGGTGTATGCACCAAGCAAAATCAGTTTGTCCAGATAGTAAATGCTCATAATTTGCAGTGTTATTTACCGTGCGGTGCGTTATCGCAATGGAGTTAAAAAGTTTTCAACCGCTATTGCGGCAGGCTGCGACGCATTACGTGTGTAAATGAGGCACAATGAGGAACATCATTCTGGTACAAAGTCAATGTTATATCATACAGGGTGAGTCAAAATAGTCAGGTCCCGATTTCACAGATTTTTTAAACCATTAAAAATTCAAAAATGAATATATTTAATGACTTGCCTAGCAAGGTAGCATTACTAGCTATAACCTAAATTTTATTTCATTCAAATTGGTTATTCGAAACGGGAGATATGATATTTTTTCTAAATTCTGTGAAATAGAATCTGTTCCAACTTATCTAAGGGATCCCTATGGATGTTAACGTTTAACGCGCGCCTTTTGAATAAGTCAATCAAAGGCGTGTTGGTATTCACAGCAATTACATCAGGAAAAGAGATTCTATTGTCTTTGCGGTTATGTTTCAATAGTTTTCATGCAATCAGAGATAGCCTATAACAAACATTATTGAGTTTTAACAAAATGTTGTCCAAAGTGTTTTGAAACTTGTTAGTGAAGTCTGAAAGAAAACAGGTTTTATATCTTTAAACAGTTTGTGCTTTAGCAACTTACCAGGCAAACTGCATAGTCCATTTTTATGAATATATTTGTGCAATACCGAGTTATATTATAATATATTTAAACGCTTTGCGTGCAATATCGTTTAATTTATCAGCGATTCAACAAAAAAAACATGATATTTTGGAATACAAGTAAATTGCAACAGTTATACAGTGTGTTGTGTTGTGTTGTATGAATAACTAGTATTACACAGTAGTATTAACATCCACCACCAAACTTGGAACACTTTGGAAAACGAATCTTTTCGTAAATATGTTGTAAATCTGGCGTGGAATATGATATTGTCGTGAAAACATCACTAGGTATGAAGAAGTATGTCTACTCTCATAAACAATGAAAACAATTACCAATTTTGTAAAAGAAGTATTTTTCTTGATTTTTTTAAAACGGGACCTGACTATTTTGACTCACCCTGTATTCCTAACCAAGGTTACTGATTGTTGAAAATTACTTGTGTGTCTCAAAACATCAAAAATACAAATTGTCAAGTCATGGACATTTAAACTTTTGATTTTGATAATAAATCAATGAACAATACCTCAAAATATAGTTTTATTCTTTCATTTTCATGTATATGAGTCTGTGGTTGGATACAAGATGTATCGAAGATCATAAAATAAGGCATTATATGAATTTGACTTATTATGACCGTGTCCCACATTTTTGCTCTTAAATCAAATTAGCTATAATGTCTTATTGTGCCTCATTTACTCATATTGGGTCACATTAGGATAAGAGTTTTAACAGTTTCGCCGTCAGACAAGTTTTAAAAATGTCAAGCTTTCATCAGGATTTAGCTCCGACTTCTTCTGGACCAAATTATTATAAGCAAAACATAGCAGGGTCAGAAGTTTGTTAAAGCTTGCGAGAATCCATTCAGATTCTTGCAAAGGATTTTGCGAGAATCCATGGATTCTCCGCCATTCAAATAGTTTGTTATTTAGACAGAATACCTACAAAAATCAACTAGGATTCTCCTAACTTTACCAGTGGGAATCTTTGCGAGAATGGATTCTCGCTCGGATTCTCCTCGAATTTCTGACCCTGCTATCATAGAGACTGCCATATTTCGATATATTATCATCATTTGGGCTGCCCCTTGACCGATGATTTGAGAGCAGGTGTCCCTTTCCTACTTGCAAAATGAGTGGCTCTGAAAAGTATGTTCCCTTCATGGTTTCAAGAAAATCTGGAAGACCTGCCCTGACATTTATCGACATTGTGAAGCAAGACACTGGATTGGACACCTGTAACATCAATACAGCAATGAGAGACCGAATAGTGCGGAGAGCCATCGTAGATCAGGGATACCACCCCAGTTAAGCAAGTAAGCATGATTTCATTATAGGACGTCGGGTCAACAGCTTCCCCACCTGACTTGATGTGTATAATATACTCATATTGACCAACCCCATAATAACTTGCTTTAAATAGGGCTTTTTGTGTGGAAGGTTCGATGCTGTATACGCTAATGGTGGCCCGTGCAAAAAGTCTATACTTATACATAACTTGGGTTGACATTTGGCTACACTACTTAAACTAATTGATGAAAAGTTATCTATTAGTTTATTTATCAGAACAGCTTTGTGTTTTTCTCGTAAAAGTGTTCTCTTCATTTTGATCTACATGTACCGTGTTAAACAAGCTTCGATAGGAATCTTTCCTGACCAACAACATTGTAATGGAAAATGAAAATTTCACATTTTTTATTAGAATCAAACCAACCTTCAAATAGTATCTGAACATTCAGTATAGCCCGTTATTTTGGATTTTACATTTGCATTCTGACAGTAAAAATGTTGACTTGTATATTTTACACATAGGCAGTCCTGTCCTGTTCTGGTTTTTTTTAGGGGTGGTGGTGCACTCCAATACTGCCATGGCAAATCAAGTCAAATTTCTTCACTCCCATATATGGTTGATGAGATGAATTTATTGAAATATCATTCCCTGATCTTTAAAAAAGCGACAGAGAGACATATCTACTTGTTTGGGAAGTTGTTCTGTTGTGTTCTTTATCCATAAAGTATAGAGACTAAATAATTCCTTTTCTGAAAAACAATTTACTCATGATGTTTTAAATCTCCAGATTTTATCTTTCAAATACCAAAAATCATTTCACCCAAAAAAATTGTTGATATGGTTTTAGATTAAACCAATTTGGAAACCCCAAAACATGATATTCCAAAAGTACATGGAAACCTCTCTGATCCCTTATCATGTCGCATCGATAACTTAACACTTTCCACATGGCAGGCAAAATGTATCAAAAATTCAAAGATTATTAAATTACCATATTTGGATTCACCATGAGAAATGCATTGGAATAAGTACAAACATGCCTAGTATTGGTTCAGTAATCCTTGACATAGACCTTGAAAATTGGAAAAGGTTTCTGAAAAATCTGTTTGTATTTGGTAAAACTAATAGCCACATGTATGTAAAGTGTTAACAACTTGCTAAATTGTAAGGCCAACACATTCCTGTGATCATCACATTTTGCTCAGTCTTCTAGTAGTCCGTTTTCAATCCACTCTTTCCTCTTCTCTTTCCCGCGTACCACCGCCGTCTTGAACAGTCTACAGTAAAGTTCCAAAGCACATGGTGTATCATCATTTCCCGGCACTGGATAGCTAATCAACCTAGGGTTACAATTTGTGTCCATGATACCGATAGTAGGGATATTCAACTTGGCCGCTTCCACGATACCGATGTGTTGGCTAAATAGATTGTTAAGCGTGTGCATGAATATCATGAGGTCCGGCAACCGTGACCCCATGCCGTACTGTAGCCCCGCGTTGGTGAAACATCCCCGTTTCCATTGCCTGGTGTGCGCATACTCTCCGCACTCCATCGCCGTCTTCTCTATCAGATACACGTGTTGGTGTGCGCTGCCGAGGAACACTATGATGCCGTTGCGAAAGGCCACGTGTGCCGTAACGTTCAGGGCTCTCTGTAAGAGCGCCACCGTTTGCTCCAGATCGATAATGTGCTGCTTTTGTCGCACTCCATAGATGTATGGCTTCATCCTGAGATGCATCATACCTTCCTTGTGGCCGAGGTGTATCCTAGCGTTGAAAAGATCTTTCAGTGTGAAGAGATTCTTTATTTGGAAGAAGTCTGGATCCCACAGTGTATCTTCCAGCGTCACACGATCTGGAAACGCTATATAAGGGATAAAATATATTACTGTTAATTGTAATTTAATTCACTAATACTAAACATTGCATTTACTATCCATACTTGGCACTACATTTTTAATGTTATCAAAGGGTCATTTTAATGTTATCAAAAGGTCACTTCACAAATCTTTGTT
Source organism: Ophiura sarsii (assembly GCA_035610835.1). NCBI lineage: Eukaryota > Metazoa > Echinodermata > Ophiuroidea > Amphilepidida > Ophiuridae > Ophiura > Ophiura sarsii. Next base: position 66,145,634 of record CM069448.1, read on the forward strand.
TTAAATTTTGGCATGTCAATAAAGATAGGGTCATGTTTTTTATACTGGGTACAATTTGTGTTACATGTCCCTTTTTCCATAAATTAGGTTCCTTTTTCAGTTATTGCATTATATCTGAAAAAGTTTACATTTTAAGTTGGTAAAAGTATACATATTCTGAAAGCATATACTGTAACGGATGCAAATAGCATACAACCAAGTTGATTATACAGGGTGGCCCGAAATTGTACAGGGTGTAACAAGCAAAATCTTCTAAAAAAGAAGGGTTTCAATAATTACTTCCACTATGCATATGAAGTGATGAGAGAAAAGTTCAGTACAGATTTAAAGTAGTTTAATAAAATACCCATCCAGACATATGCAAATTAAATTTCATTATGAATCTGAAATTCTACATACAGGGTGTCTAAAAATGTGTTTATTTAGTTCTGGAAAAATGCTTCTATTACTACATACATACATACAAAGACTAGTATTTTAACAAAATTCAAGTAGATTTCAAATACAAATGCATCAATTACATTTACACAAAGATTGATTGATTTTAATTTTAAACATATAGGGTGTTTAAAACATTAATTTAGGTATACGTGATTATCCACAAATCATTCATTAAATTGAATGAATTTAAATTTGCATCAGAAACATGATTTTACATTCCAATTTGAAGTGGCAAATGCTTAAAGTGGTATGAGTTTCAAATAATGTTCAATAAAAAGGGGCCCTTTAACTACAGGGTGATTTAAATTTTCCCAATGGCACATGTTTAGTGGCATACAATCAATTGCATTCATCCTTCTTGCACCTTCATGATGTGCAAAGCACATTCAAATGAACAAATTAGGTTAGTTTCCATAATGTTTGAACCCAGTATTCAAATTTCAAGAGTCTGATTTAAGATTGAATTATAAAATGTTATCGTTTTAAGTTGTATTCAACATATAGGGTGATCCAATGTTGATTGGCAAACTAGTAGTCACTAGTATCGTATCAACTTACTTTTCAGTTGCATTCCTAAGAATTTAATCATTCTCCTGAGTTTACAAGCTTGATGAAAACCAGCAGTTTTTTACTTATTTGGTAACACAGTTAAAAACATGTAATAACACCACACAACGCATTTAACAAAATGTGCTAATTAACATCCAGACAATACAGAATACATGAGGTTAATTACATATCTTCTTTTAATTTTTAATTCAATAGTTAAATTTATTTATTCAAAAGGGTACCTCAACCTTTCTATACTTTTAAAATGGACAATGTTTGCATACATTTGCAGACTGCGACTAACTTACGTTTCTTAACAATTTTTTGAGCTTCTTAATGCTAATTAATGATTCCTTAAGAGAGCACCACACCAAATCAATGCGCAATTCGTGTAATCCTGCAGTTAGTTCCGGAAAAGCACGAAGACTAGATTTGTTAATGTGTGGTTTTCGGGCAATTTGTTTCTCAGGGGATGGTATGTTTGTATTTAAATGAACAAGTGGGACCTATCCGTTGGACCTACAATGATAAAATACGATATTTTTTAATTTATCGACCTAAATAGTGCCCAGGGCGTAAGCACCTGCCTAAATAGTGAACAGGCATGCCAGAAAACGTGAAAAAGTGAGGGCGCTGTGTGCAGGTCCGTAGCGGAAAATTTAGCTTAATAACCGCTCATGAAACGAGGCTTAAATTAAAGTTGAGATGTTACTGAAAATGGTCATAGGTGACAAGTATGCAATAAATGTAACTGGAGGGTAGAAAAGGTGTCTTGAAATATGGCACTTTTACACGTATTTCAATGAGAAAGATATTTGGTGTGGTGCGCCCTTAATTAACTAATTATATTTTTAATTCAAATATGCTTCAATAATGTTATGTTTTCAATATAGAATTGTACCAAGAGTGAAACAAGTGCATTTTATGTTTGCCCAATGTATATTGCACCATACTTGTTCAACTATGCACTCCTCCTCCTCCGCATACTCCTCCTCCACATACTCTTCCACCCCTGACTAATGAGGTTTAACGAACTATTGTAATTAACAGAACCATGGTAGTTTATATTTTTCTTTTTAAAATAAAGGCCAAATACTTTCTCATCAAAATAAGACCAAATTTGAGTATGTGTGATAAAGAATAGCCAAAATATATGCATGCAAAGTAATAATATGTAGTGCAAATGTAACAGATCCACCTTTTTTGGGTACCCAGTATAAAAAACATGACCATAGCTGCAAATGGTTCATTGCAATTTACATATCAAATTTTGACATAAGATATCAATTTCAAAAATAGTCATGACTTGCAAATCTCCTTAGCTGGAAGATTCACCTGTGGGAGTTATACACGGTTCAACAAAAATAAGTTCCCTTTTAGATTATGTCTGATATCAGACTTTAATCTCAACCAATCATCACTTCTCTTTACATACTATCACACATTCGCCCATTTGCTTATGTTATACATGTATATCTATTACAGTTTTGTTAATTCTGATGTTCGAATATGACAACCAGACTTCCTTACTGAACCAGGTCGTTGATTGAACAACGCACAGGTGTTGTGCTGCTTGAATAAGCACACATTGACTGGAGAAATACCTCATTTCAAAAGATGAACAAAATGCGGTGTTCAAGCAAAGACCCTGGTTCAAGCTGCTTAAAGGGGCATTGAGGGATGCATCGATATACTAAATGAGCAAATAACGTAAAGATAATCATCAACATAGCCCAAATCCAAAATGTCATACAATTCCGACATCGCCTTCATGCCAAATAAGCATATAACGGCACTTCCGGGTTGAGATTTACCGCGAAAGTCTGTGTGTAAAACGATAGCATAACTTCCGAATTTGGCACCTAGTTTCGATATGATCAGATCGAAACTAAGAAAATCATGACATTTTATATGATAAACGGCGAATGTTGGTAAACTGTTTCAGATGGTAGTAAGCATATGCCTAATTATTACTTTGATGCAAAAAAACCCTGATTTCCAGGATATTTGAGGGCGCACTCCCATTCGTATCTCTCAATGCCCCTTTAACCATCCTCCTTCAATACATCATTTAGCAACTTTTGAATTGAGGTATTCCTCCATTCAATGTGTGCTCATTCAAGAATTACAACACCTGTGTAGTTATAGCCCCGTTCTAGTGTTGCTGTGCACATACATTATGTGTGCCAAAAATCATTTCGATGGAGAAACTAATTTTAAAAATATCAGGCATAATTTAAAGAGGAACTTATTTTTGTTGAACCGTGTATTTTCAGAATATCTCTTTAATCAGCATATGCAAGAATATCTTGTAAGGAAGTCTGGTTGTCATATTCGAACATCAGAATTAACAAAAGTGGATATATAATATAAGTAAGCAAATGGGCGAATGTGTGATATTAATATCACTGTCCGGACAGGGGTCAGACCCCCACCCTTTTTATTTTACCCCCACCCTTTTTACAGAGCCACCCTTTTTATTTGGGAATGTTCAATTTGACCCCCACCCTTTATACCAAAAAGGGGACATTTTGGATCCCAAGAGCTTTTTAGGGGTCCATCAAATTTGCGTCATTGCATGCAATGTATTATTAAGCTAAAATAGTGTAATGCTTCCGAATTCGGAAGTTTTCGGAAGTTGATGATATCAAAATACTACCTACTTTTGGCACATTTCCATCATCAAAATAAATAATTCTAGGGCACAACAGTAATATTTTGGGTGGTACCAACATAACAAATTAAAAGCTGGCTTTGAAATATGGCAAAATAGAGTAGAAATCACACAAGCGTCTAGCGAACGACCTTGGTAGCACGCCAATCAAATGCTTCAGCTATTGTGTCTTTCAACACAATAGATCCAGTGATCGATGCAATATCGACTTATTCCCAATCGACTTTTCCCCAATGGAAGATTGATGATGCATCCACACACACACGGTCGGCCAAAGCTCTGAATCGATCACCGATTCTGTTGCGCAGGCGCATAATTAACACTAGGTCCCTGGCTGTTTTGTGTCGTCAATTAATATACAGGGCTACAAATGAATAAGATAACCAGCAAAAATAACTTTTACTCGTAGTTTTCTGGCCTAGACTTGTGATTTAAAAAAATCTAAAATCTAAAAATGGACCTCGGTAGACATTAATTACAAAACCTAGTTATAAGATTATTTTATTTTTGTTTTTGTTTTGCTTATATCATGTTGACTCTGTCATTAATTAAACAGGACTCTGACTTACCAGTCAACTATTTAATAAATTATGTTTTCTGGGCACAGTGCTTGCATAGGCAATGAAGTTTGAACAAGACATTTTACTTATTTATTCTTTCACCCATCCATTACCTCATTGGTCAATCTTGAAAATAATATTCGTGTATTCTATTCCCTCTTTTAAAATTGGAATATCAAAAAGGGACATTTATAATGTTATTTATATATTGCACGACTTTTTGGATAACGACCTTAGAATTTCTTTGACCATTTTGCACTTCGGATTTTATACTTGGATATTACTTTTGGTTCAGTATAAAATAAATGTTTAAGATAGATCATGAAAGTTGGGAAAGAATTCTGAAAAATCTGTTATGTATAGGCCTAAATGTCAAAATAAATAGCCGCGTGGAAAGTGTTAGACTTCTAATTTCGGAGTACCTGTGTGCTCGCGCAAAACGAAGATAGATAGATATCATGAAATAGATAGATTGATTCACGCAATTATAAACCTGTCTCTATCAGATTGAACACTACACCCCATGTATAGTTTGTGAAAACTACTTTATTATGATAATAAATAACTAAGCTTAATTATGAGACGAATCAAATAAACACGGTTTTTGTGTCGGGACCTTTTTAATAAACAACCCTCATTTAGAACTTCATCACCCTTGCTACCTTGAAGCTTTGGTTCGTTGTCCTGAAGGGTAGCAAATCTGTCATAGACATCTAAACTCTTAAAAACATTAACAAAAAGGTTATGACTGCTGAAATACTAAAAAAGCAAAGAAATGTGTGTCCCCAAAAGAAAAGGGTATTTATTTTTATTTTTAAAGTCATAGATGTTTTATTAAACTAAAATCGAAAATAAAACACAAGTTCGTTTTATTATTTAAAACACAAGTTCGTTTTATTATCTAAAACACAAGTTCGTTTTATTATTTAAAACACAAGTTCGTTGTATTATTTAAAACACAAGTTCGTTTTATTATTTAATTAAGAAACAAACAATACAAACACCAATTTCCTTGCTCCAAACCTAAACCGATTTATGGGCCATGATATATCCACCCTGCCCTGAACACTTGGCAAAGTACGCCGCCAGTGTATTGGAATAATCGATATTGCCGAGTGGATTGGCAAGTCGATATTTACAGCGATCTGGATCTATTGTGTTGAAACACACAATAGCTGAAGCATTTGATTGGCGTGCTACCAAGGTCGTTCGCTAGACGCTTGTGAAATCACGATATGATTCATGGGAGACGGGCTGTCCATACCGAAAGTGCGTCGGAAAATGTTGAAACTTGATTAATAATGCGCTGAAATTAGTGGCAAATGTCCTATTTTTTTACAATTTCTTTCAAAATGAATTAAACTACTATACCTGCATGTGATTTGTTTAACCCCCACCCTTTTTATTTTACCCCCACGCTTTATACAACTACACCCTTTATATCAGAAATATTCTGACTCCCACGCTTTTGTTGATATTTTGATTTCTGAAGTCCCACGCTGTATAAAGCGTGCCGTCCGGACTATGAATATTATGTAAAGAGAAGTGATGATTGGTTAAGATTGTAGTCTGACTTGTCATGAGAGATGGCAATATCCTCTCCTGGCTATTCTAGCCAAGAGGATAACAAAGCACAGGAGCTTTCGAGACACCTTGTACGTATACATTACTCCTTCCCGGCATACGGATGTGAATATTTTCCCCACAGATTTATAAACTAGATCCATTGCACTGCCATTTTGTTTTTTCACCATGCGGATAAATTTGGAGATATGTCTCTTTTTTTGGGGAAAATATGTGAGCCTCCGGAAAGTGTCACTCTTTCTGCATGAGACCTGTCACCACAAAATGAGCGTTAAGTCGCCAGTGTGCATTAGGAATTTTTGTCTTTCAATTTGATATTTGATCAGGAATACATTGAGGAATTATGACATGTTGCGTATCATTTTAAAGCTTGTTTTCTGGGCATTCTGAATCTGGATTGAACCTCAGGATCTTATTTTCCGACCTAACTCTCATTTTGTGATGACAGGGCTCATATTTCAAACCGCCCAAAGCAGAGAGAGACACGGCTCCTGTGTGAAAACATAAATACAGGGTTCCTGCAATCCTGCACCTTCCAGACAATTAAATTCCATGACTTTTCCATAACTTTCCATGACCAAATTATGAAAAATCCATGACCTTTTTCAGACAACTTCGCCGCGTGCCGTGTAATACGACCTTTTACTCTCATTTTCCAGTCGTTTAATTTTTAACCAGACGGCTATCGTCATTTTGATTTTTTTTTTTTCCTCCGGAAAATAAAATTCCATGACTTTTCCATGACTTTGGCCATTTTCATCAAATTCCAAGACTTTTCCAGGCCTGGAATTTAGAAATTAAATTCCATGACTTTTCCAGGTTTTCCATGACCGCAGGAACCCTGTAAATAGATAGTGCAGTACATTTGGTACCAGATCTAGTTATTAATCTATGGTTTTTCCTCACCTTTTGACGATGCAGATAATGCAGCAGTAAGATCGGAAGAGGCAGCAGTAGAAGTATCTGGTGATCCAAGTAGGGGAGGGATGGTATGCAAGCATCTTCTGTGTGGTGGTACAATGTCCACTTTACTCCTCACTATTGGAAATATAAAAAGTTATTATTAGTTTTTTACATTGATTATAGATCTATAATAGAATTATAATAGATGAGGTGACATTTGTTGACATTTAGGATGCCCTCTGTTGGTTTGAGACAAAACACACCGGGCAAGAGTTCCTACATGTATAGTTTACATAGGCCAGATCAGGTTTTCTAACTAGATTGTGGTGTCACAGCAAATTGTTATCAAAACTGTCTTTAAACTTGCTTAGGAATGCTCTAAGCTATCGCATTTCACACAAAAAACTAAAACTAAATGAGTTTTACAATTCATTAGAAAGAAATTTCATGTTGTCTTCATTAACTTTACTGTATATTCTGCCTGGAGGGAAACAACAGAGGGTGTCCCATTTGTAAATACATGACATCATAGGTCACCTCATCTATAGAGTGGCAGGTGTTGTTTTGGATGTCAACAGGCAATTTGATTGGTTTTTCGGCTGATTTTTGGTCGATATGCACTATAAATTTTAAGACAGATAATATTTGGTTTGGGTTGGGCTTTCGTACAGTGCATATGGTCATTGGTGTCTATAGCGCATCCTACACAAATTTGCTAGCGTATACGTTGCGCATATAATAACACAGACTTGCCATGTGTGCATGTGCTAGAGAACACTTATTCGAAGCAGTCAAGTTGGTAAACAAACTCACTGGATTTACAGATTTTTTTTTTTTTAAAGGGGGACATTTGTTGCTGTTTGATTAAAATAAATTGATAAAAGATAAATATAACCAATAAACTAGATGAGAATAAGATACACTTAGCAACAAAAGTCCCTGACCAGGTGCTTTGAGGTTGGCTAATTCAAAATAGATAATCGGTACAAAAAATCTGAGATTAAATGAGCAAATTTCTTCTCCGGAGTTTGATATTTTATAATCTAATGGTCTTTTATATCATAACTATAATGTATTTTTATTGTGTGTATTTCTTTGTAAAATTTGATGCAATTCAGTGTTTGTAATGCTATATTAATTTTAATAAACCAGTTATGAATATGAATGAATGATGATACCTCATTCAACAAAATCGAATGGATACTTTTTAAGTTATGGCGGTTTCAATGACTGCGCATAACAACAGAAAAGTTGCACTAGGTATAGGAAATCATTGATGTGTGTATATGTTAATGTATATCTCAGATTTTTGGTACCGATTATCTATTTTGAATTAGCCAACCTCAAAACACCTGGTCAGGGTCGTTTGTTACTAGGCCTGTGTATAGCTGTTTTGCTATACGTTGGTCTCATATTGTATAGGCTGTACCATCATCGTGGTGTATGGCCGCCTGCAGCCACCATACACGACTCAAAATATGGTACAGCCTATACATTATGAGACTAATAAGCTATGAGCTACATTATGAGACCAATAAGCAATGAGCTATATTTGATTCTTAAATTAGAAGTTATTTATAAGCCCCTAACAAACAGTTTCAGGAAGAGGGATTGAGTGGTAGATTTTAGGACTGCCCATAAAATCATCAACTTTAGGAGGATGGTGGGATTTCAACTGATTTCAATAAAAAGTATAAACATTATTAGACTTGACCCTGCTAAATTTTCAGGCAGCTAAAAGCGCTATGAACATGACCACATTTCTTTATCTGACTTTTAAACTACAAGGACTCTGGTTATGAACCAGCCAACCCAGTGCTCGAGATAAGCAGGAGCAGTAAGGAGATTTACCACCGGTACATCCGGGGGGGGGGGGGGGGGGGGGGGGGTACTCACCCAAGACGGTATACGGGGGGTGCCGCTCTAATGGGTAGCTTTTTGGGCACAAAATCCCTAAACATGGGGTATGATTTTGTGCTGGAAATCCCTAATAATGGGGTCACTTTTTACAAATGGGTCTATTTTCGCGATTTTTTTTTTATTTTTGCGAAAAATTGCAAAAATTAGGTCTATTTTCGCGAAAAATCGCGAAAAATTGATATATTTTCGCGAAAATTTGCGAAAAATAGGTCTAAAATGAAGCAAAACCCCTAAAAATGGGTACCGATTTTTCCAAAATCACCCCTAAAAATGGGTATGGCTTTTGAATCTCCAGCGGCACACCCCCGACCAAACCAAATCCGAGTACCCCCCCCCCCCCCCCGGGCGGTACATACCGCAAAATGCCCCTGGTTCTTATGTAAATTGTGTCACCAGGAGCAACTTTACATTGAAAATTGCCTTTTGTTATTCCTTTACTACACTCATCTTCCATATGACATACTTCTGTGGTTTTACCCTTTAAATAGCCGCTGGTATGTAATAATAACTATTTTAGTTGGAGCTCTGGCATTGGAAATATTTGTGAACTGATTGGTGACATGGAAATTTGGCACAAACCTAATATTCTTAGGAATAATTCAATCATTTCCATGGTTAGCACAACAATTCAGTCTGTGTATGTTAATGAATGGTCACAGCATATTGGTCACAGCATATTTCCAATGCCCAGCCAAAACTTTGTACTTATTGTAAATTCAAATCAACTTTCCAATGTGAAAATGATCTCCATATTCTTAATACATGTAGATCTCAAAGATCATTATTCTGTAAATTACGTATCAGTACCCATAATCTTCTAATTGAAACTGGGCGTCACTCAATACCTCCTGAAAATAGAATTTGTCAGTTGTGTACCCAAAATAAGGTTGAGGACGAGTTTCACTTTGTTATGAAGTGTACGGCATATAATCGTCCTCACAGTACACTGTTATCATCTCTTCAGGGATGTTTAAATATTGATATTAATATTAATTCTGATAAGTATGATACTTTTATCAATATTATGTGTGCTTCTGATTTTGATATTGTTAACATAATTGCTTAAAGGTAGATGACCCGATCACATTTTCGTAACACAGAATTATTTCAAACATACGGAGATTTTCATATCATATGAAAGCTCGTATTTTTCTCATCATCATACTGAAATTTGACGGCCTAAATCAGTATAATTACGGAGAAATCGATGAAATAACGTAGAATTACCGCGAATGGTGGTAACCACCGATATAGTTTGTGTACTACTATGGGTACAGTTCACAGCATCTTGTGCGTCTAAAATAAGAACCATTAGAGCTATGCAACTCAAACTTTGGAACACGACTTTTTTAAGGATGACCTTTCATGTAGAATAGAAAACTTCAAGTTGAAAATCGGAAAATCTACCTTTAACTATGTTAATGCTGCTTTTGATATTCGTTCTATGGTGCAGCAGCATGTCTCATGCATGATATGTAAATTGTATTCATGAACTGAAGCGCACATGCGCATTGTAGGCCTACTCTCTGTTGTGTATGTTTTCTACATTGTATACTTGTACATGCTATTTGACATACCTGTATGTTGGGTTTACCGTTTTATATGTCAATAAAGTTGAAGTTTGATCGATTACCGGGATCGATTGAAAACGCACTGTAATGAATTGCCCCTGGTCCTGAAGGAAAATCTGTGAACCAGGTGCAAATGTGTGGAAAAGGTAGCTCCACTGGTTCTTAATTTCTTATTTCAAGCCCTGAGCCCACCAGCCGCATAAATAGGATTTTCTTTCAGGGGTAAGGCCGTAAGGGGGCAAGAGTTATGTTTGTGATGATAAAAATGACGATTGAAATGAAAGCGAGGTTCTCCCTCTTATCAGCACGCCCTACCACGTCACGCGATACACAAACCTGTGTGAAACCACCGACGCGGTGTGGCGTGATAGTCAAGGTCTTAGGCAGGATTTGAAGATGTGGGAGTGTAAATGTGTATAAATTCAAAAAACTGGGAGTGTAAATTTAAGAATTTGTGTACAAAGTATAGGCCATGTGGACAAAAACTGGGAGTGTAAAAACTGTGAATTTACAAAAGTGGGAGTGTAAAACACTCCCTACACGGCTGGCTGCCTAAGCCCTTGGTGATAGTGCGTGTGAGGGGAGAGCCTCGCTTTCCATGTGTTCCATACTTCCATCCGTACCGTACAAGCAGCGTATAAAACTTGGGCTAGCAATATAACTAGACTTCCAGTCTTAGAGTAGGCATGTTCATAACATTTTGAAACTAAAATTATCTCTTTGAAAATGGAATACATGGAAACAAAGTACTTTACAATAAAAAACAATGATGGTTCAACCATGTCTGCAAGAAGTCCATGCAGTACCCATATCCATGATATGGGTACATGTTCAAGCAACTCTATAAAGTGGAACCGGAACTGTGACTTGAACCGTGACCCTCTAAAAGTGAGCTATCATGTGACTAATTTACATAAATAATTAATGTCTAAATTCTGTTTTTACAGACATAACGGACATGTTTAACTTAAAATTTAGAGTTAACCTGGCTCTTGACCAATATGTATCTATTATTTGGATGAAATTCAATCCGGTAGCCTTGCACAGAAAAATAAAAACCTAATTGAGTAATTGACCTCGTGTTGTTGTTTTGTTCAAAATGGCCGACAAAAATGTTATTTTGTGTTTTATACCCTGTTTTTCTTGCTAGTGCCTATATAAAAAATGCCAATGCGACTTTTCAGAACACTTTTGCTAGCTCTTAATTTCATAGCAATACCATGACTAAATAGTGAACATTCAAGGACAACTTTGATTCTCCAAACAGGTGAGTGGGACATAAAAACGGAGGATTTTCAGGTTCCTAAATTTTCTGTCTAGAACGGTTCCTTTCAACATAATAGCATTGAGCCGATACCCAAATCATAGATTTGGTATCTATCGAGACTACAGGAAACCCATACGTTGGTGTTTTTTTCCTTCTTTTTTCCCCCCTACCAACGTATGGGGAAATTGTATTGCGGGAAACTGTCAATTTCATTTGCTGTATGAAGTGAATGGAGTGCATCTCAAATGATTTGCGGGGTGAATTTAGTCTCATTCCCATCGCCAACATCTTAGGCTAATGAAATATGATTCCCAGTTTCCCGTTTCCCTACCGACCCAACTTTTCAGTTTTACCAAACTTTCATTATTTTGTGCAAAATTACATTTTCTGACAAACTTGAATAAAATTCAAAATTTTTAGTGGCTCAAAATACCAGGCATATCTTCCTGTTGATTTTAAGGGATTTTTATGGCAGTGGTGTCATGGTATATGGTTGATAATGAAATTGTTTGCATTGCCTACTCAAGATTTCAGATGTAATTGACATTGCAATATTTCAGACAGATTTGTTGACATTTTCAATAACACATCTACAAATGCTTCCTTAATTGTTTTTCAAAGTGTTAAAGTGTCAATTAAGGTGTAATATATACAAATCAATAGGTAGTTAGTAGTTAACACCCCTTTCAGATGCAATAATGAAATTGAGTGAAATAATGAATAATGAATAATGAAATAGACACCTACCCACTCTTTTAAAAATATGAAACGGGAAACTGGGAATCATATTTCATTAGCCTTATACGCACATCACTTTTTTACGAACTTACGAATGTATTGAAACGATTCTATTATAATAAAACATGGCGCCGATTTCGATAAACATCGCGAGTGCCGTTAAAGTGAATTGGCTTAGAATTTCACCTCAAATTTTATCATGCATAAATTGTCAAAGAATTCTCTACACAATTCTGCAGTATTTATCGAAAAGCGGGGGGAAAAACGTACCCAAGAAGTAGCATAACTTTCGAAAAACTACATCGATTTTCACTGGACTTTTTCCCACTACTCCGCCATGTTTGTCTGGTATTTTATTGTTGTTTTCTTGTTCAGTTTGTGGTTTTTTTAGTTTTGTCTATATTAACTTTATTTATTTATTCATTAATTTATTTATGTATTTACTGTTTGGTGACTTATTTTTTAAACATTTATTTACTTGTTTATTTATCAATGTTTTTCTTTTCTTTTATTGTTTTAAGTGTTATGGGGATGGGGTCTTGTGAGTATTCTAGTAGATTTGGGGACAATCTTGTACTTCTTGGCTTGCTTGTTTCTTTTTGTTGTTTCTTTTTCTTTTTTTTTCTTTCGTTTTTCTTGGGGTGGTCTGTGGGGATTGTCTTTTTGTTCAGGTGTGGGTGGGCTGTTTGTTTTTATCGGATAGGGGGTATTGTCTTTATCCGGGGGGGGGGGGGGGGGGGGTCTTTTTCTGGATAATGGGTGCTGGGAAAAATCAAAAATCCTTATTTTATTCTAGGTTGTTGTTTTTTCTCAAGGGGGGGGGGGGTATTGTATTTGCTTTTTATTGATATCATTTTCTGGATATTAGGTGCAGGGAAACAGCTTCTAATATGATTAATTTCATAACTTGTGGAGGGGATGTTTGTTTGGTGGTGGCTGATGTATGTAATTAGGATTATTGCTCTTTTTGTGTTCAAATTGGTCTTTATTAGCTACAAGAAAATGTCTTCCTTAGCTTTTTGTTATGAACCAACATTATGTCACCTACATGTACGCAGGGATAGCGCTACTGGGGGTTCTTGCGCGTTTAGCGCATATTTTTTCATTTTGGCGCAATAAATTAGCTGAAAATCCAAAATAACTTCTTATTTTTCAAACTTTTGTGGGGTTCAGGGTTCTAAAAAACCCTAATTTAAAAACCTAGTGCTACCCCTGACATGTAGTATACATACCCTTTGATGGTAGAGTAAAATGAGAGCGGAACAGAATCTGCACCCCACTTATTTCTCTGCTGGAATTCCTTGACCATGCCTACACCAATCATGTTTGAAGCCAAATTTGCCATACTGAGATGTAAATGCTTTATATTTGAATCTAGTAAAATAATGTGATGGTAGAAGATGTTGGATCAGTGTGTGCAGATTGGAGGATCGATGTGTAGTGTATGATGGCAGGTTATCAACTGACTGGCCATGTGGCATTTGTGTAACTATTGGTCAATCTTGCCTAATCCCATACACCTGGCATGGTTGCTTTTATTATGCAAATTATAATTCAATGCATGAGCTTTTACCAGGTATCTTGTTTACTAGTTCAGTTCACCTGTATTTCAAAGTTGCTATTGTTCATATATATGAATGTCCATTGAATATACCTTTCTTGAATCAAAGGCGCGGTCATCTGTACATGTACTAGTATGTTTGTATGATGCAATATATAGCTAGTGGCCTTGATCAGCTGGGTCATAACAGGACTAGCCACACTATTTACTCAGCTGATAGTGTATTCAAACCATGGCAAAAACTAAGCGTGTAGCACCTAGGCATAACTTGAGTAGCAATGCAGGAAGGGGCAAGGTAGGCCAACCAGCCCAGCCTCATTCTAAACGACAATGTTCATGTAAAATTCATGAATACACTTTGAGGCTTTTATATTTTTCTCTGATATTACAAAATCCAAGTGAATCCAAGTATTTATGTTTAGAATTTGTTGCTGTTGTAACAGCATAATAACATGCATTTTTGTACATGTATGTAAGTCCCATTTCTATCAAATTAAAATAAACTTTCAATGAAATATCTTGATTTTTGGAGGCCCAAAATGACTGACATTTAATTAATTTTCCAACAAAACATAAAATACTTTTTGGACGTTTCACAAAATGTTTAGGTATTGAGGATTTTCTGTTTTGTTAATGTTAGAGCACTTTCAATGAAAGTTTGAAAATTATATTACAAACATTACAAATATTTTGGCCAAAAATGACTGAAATTGCATCATTTTTCTGGTAAAATGCAACCCAATTTTTTTCAAGCGACACTTACACTAAATATTTTGGTATAGAGTTCAGCTATTGATATAGGAAGGATAGAAGATGCCATTTTGTGTGTGTGAGAGCGCTACTTTTGGATTAACTGTAAATACAGGAAAAATGTCTACTTGCCACAAAATGACTGAAATGTCATCATTTTTCTGGCAAAACGCAACCAAGAATTTTTTTGAAGCGACACAAAATATTTAGGTATTGAGTTAAACAATTGATATATGAAAGGTAGAACATGCCATTTTTTTGTGTGGAAGTGCTAATTTTGGATTAACTGTAAATACTGGCAAATATGCCCACTTAGCGGGCATATTTGCCAGTACACTGGCAAATTTGCCAGGGCTGGGGAATTCGGCCACCTGCTAGGAATGATTTAGACATTAATTATTTATGTAAATTAGTCACTTTTAGAGGGTCACGGTTCAAGTCACAGTTCCGGTTCCACTTTACAGAGTTGCTTGAACATGTACCCATATCATGGATATGGGTACTGCATGGACTAGTTTCCTGTAAGTACTACGTGCTAGTCAAAATACAGGATTGCCTTTTTTGTGCCCACACCACTACTTTTTACTTATATTTTGACGGCTGGCTGTTTTGACGTCACTTCTGCACCCACATTCCAGTTTAGCTGTTTACAGCTGTTATAGGAATTATCATAACAAGCAAAAGAATGGGCGTGAAGATAGAAGATTGAATTGAAGATACCTGCCGAATTCAGCACTTGTTTTAAAACCAAAAAGTCATGAAGTGCCGAATTCAACAACTTTTCTAACCAAAAAAGGTTGTTCCCGAGAAATTGTTTAGCATGTTTAGGCCTACGAGTTTATTAAGCCGAGATACTCGCTAAATGTACATGCAAGTTAAACGAATAAACCATAAATTAGAATTAGCTTCAAACCTATTCTGGGTCCTGCAATCAGCCACCGTAAATTGCCTGTAAACTTCATCATTTTCGTCGTGTATGTCGCCATATTGATTCTGACAAGTGTTGCTAAAAATAGGGTGTAAATAGAGCCCAATTAGTATTTTTCAACCAGGGATGTAGCCAAAATTCGTCCTGGGTAGTGCGATTGTCCTATCATAAAATAGTGGGATTCTTTGCAAATATTTTGATTTGTTTATTTATTAATTTATTATTAATTAATATTGGTTAGTTAGGTTGTGTTCAGAAATAGTTTGGGACAATTTTTTTTTTAAAACTTAATCTAATATTTTTTGAAATTTTAACTAAAAAGTGTCAACAACAAAAATCATTTTTTCACGTTTTTTGGTTATAGTTTGGTGATAGTTTGGTTATAATTTGGCTATAGTTTGGTTATAGTTTGGCTATAGTTTAGTTATAGTTTGGTTATAGTTTGGTTGTAGTTTGGTTGTACTTTGGTTGTACTTTGGTTGTAGTTTGGTGATAGTTTGGTGATAGTTTGGTTGTAGTTTGGCTGTAGTTTGGTTGTTGTTTGGTTATAGTTTGGTCGTAGTTTGGTTGTAGTTTGGTTATAGTTTGGTTATAGTTTGGTTATAGTTTGGTTATAATTTGGTTACAGTTTGGTCGTAGTTTGGTTGTAGTTTGGTTATAGTTTGGTTATAGTTTGGTTATAATTTGGTTACAGTTTGGTCGTATTTTGGTTGTAGTTTGGTTATAGTTTGGTTATAGTTTGGTTATAATTTGGTTATAATTTGGTTATAGTTTGGTTATAGTTTGGTTATAGTTTGGTTATAGTTTGGTTACAGTTTGGTTGTAGTTTGGTTGTAGTTTGGTTATAGTTTGGTTGTAGTTTGGTTGTAGTTTGGTTGTAGTTTGGTTATAGTTTGGTTATAGTTTGTTTGTAGTTTGGTTGTAGTTTTTTGTAGTTTGTTTGTAGTTTGTTGGTAGTTTGTTTGTAGTTTGTTTGTAGTTTGGTTATAGTTTGGTTATAGTTTGGTTATAGTTTGGTTATACTTTGGTTATACTTTGGTTATAGTTTGGTTAAAGTTTGTTATAGTTTGGTTGTAGTTTGGTTATAGTTTGGTTGTTGTTTGGTTATAGTTTGGTTATAGTTTGGTTATAGTTTGGTTATAGTTTGGTTATACTTTGGTTATACTTTGGTTATACTTTGGTTGTACTTTGGTTGTACTTTGGTTATACTTTGGTTATACTTTGGTTGTACTTTGGTTATACTTTGGTTATACTTTGGTTATACTTTGGTTATACTTTGGTTATAGTTCGTTGTAGTTTGGTTGCAGTTTGGTTATAGTTTGGGTATAGTTTTTGGGTATAGTTTGGTTATAGTTTGGTTATAGTTTGGTTATACTTTGGTTATACTTTGGTTATACTTTGGTTATAGTTTGTTTGTAGTTTGGTTGTAGTTTTTTGTAGTTTGTTTGTAGTTTGGTTATAGTTTGGTTATAGTTTGTTTGTAGTTTGGTTGTAGTTTTTTGTAGTTTGTTGGTAGTTTGGTTATAGTTTGGTTATACTTTGGTTATACTTTGGTTGTACTTTGGTTGTACTTTGGTTATACTTTGGTTATACTTTGGTTGTACTTTGGTTATACTTTGGTTATACTTTGGTTATACTTTGGTTATACTTTGGTTATAGTTCGTTGTAGTTTGGTTGCAGTTTGGTTATAGTTTGGGTATAGTTTTTGGCTATAGTTTGGTTATAGTTTGGTTATAGTTTGGTTATACTTTGGTTATACTTTGGTTATACTTTGGTTATACTTTGGTTATACTTTGGTTATACTTTGGTTATACTTTGGTTATACTTTGGTTATACTTTGGTTATACTTTTGTTATACTTTGGTTATATAGTTTGTTGTAGTTTGATTGCAGTTTGGTTATAGTTTGGTTATAATTTGGTTATAGTTTTTGGCTATAGTTTGGTTATAGTTTGGCTATAGTTAGGTTATAGTTTGGTTATAGTTTGGTTGTAGTTTGGTTGTCGCTTGGTTGTAGTTTGGTTATAGTTTGGTTGTGGTTTGGTTATAGGTTGGTTATAGTTTGGTTGTTGTTTGGTTATAGTTTGGTTATAGTTTGGTGATAGTTTGGTAATAGTTTGGTTATAGTTTGGTTATAGTTTGGTTATAGTTTGGTTATACTTTGGTTATACTTTGGTTATGCTTTGGTTGTACTTTGGTTATACTTTGGTTATACTTTGGTTATACTTTGGTTATAGTTTGGTTATAGTTCGTTGTAGTTTGGTTGCAGTGTGGTTATAGTTTGGGTATAGTTTTTGGCTATAGTTTGGTTATAGTTTGGCTATAGTTTGGTTATAGTTTGGTTATAGTTTGGTTATAGTTTGGTTATACTTTGGTTATACGTTGGTTATACTTTGGTTATACTTTGGTTATACTTTGGTTATACTTTGGTTATACTTTGGTTATACTTTGGTTATAGTTTGGTTATAGTTTGGTTATAGTTTGTTGTAGTTTGATTGTAGTTTAGTTATAGTTTGGTTATAATTTGGTTATAGTTTTTGGCTATAGTTTGGTTATAGTTTGGCTATAGTTTGGTTATAGTTTGGTTATAGTTTGGTTGTATTTTGGTTGTAGCTTGGTTGTAGTTTGGTTATAGTTTGGTTGTGGTTTGGTTATAGGTTGGTTATAGTTTAGTTATAGTTTGGTTATAGTTTGGTTGTAGTTTGGTTGTAGTTTGGTTGTAGTTTGGTTGTAGTTTGGTTATAGTAAGTTTGGTTATAGTTACGTTTTGGCCTATAATAGTTTGGTTATAGTTTGGTTATACAGGGTGAGTCAAAAAGACTGCAATAGTGGAAGGAAGTCATTTTGTTTTCAAAACCAAAATGAATTTTAAAACTTTTTAAACGTTGCAAGAATGATGTATTTAATCCTGACTTTATGTGAAAAAATGAAGTTAATATCATTTTCCGTTTGCCTTTGGTGAACCTTTTGACCAGTGCACCCATTTCACACGTTTGTCCACGAGATACCCAAAATATGCATCAGATCGCAAAACATGTCTCCCATTCAAATTTGGAAAATTGAGTTCATTTGTGATGTTATTGGAATTTGATGCATCCTTTCTTGTTTACATAATCAATTATAATCATACCCATGCTGTGAAAGCGTATAATGTTCTAAATTTTAATAAAAAACTGAAATTTTCCATTTTTTTGTTGGCGGGATATTCAAATATGAAAATGCAATGTGTGCCATTTCAAATGAAAATCACTGTGCTCGTGGACAAACAGGTAAATTTGCTTGTGCAGCAAAGAGGGTCACCAAAGACAAACGAAAAATGCGATCGACTTTCTTTTTTTCACACAAAGTTAGGATTAAATACATCATTCTTGCAACGTTTAAAAAGTTTTAAAATTCATTTTGGTTTTGAAAACAAAATGGCTTCTTTCCACTATTGCAGTCTTTTTGACTCACCCTGTAGTTTGGTTATAGTAGCTTATAGTTTATAGTTTGGTTATAGTTAAGTTAGTTATAGTTAGGTTATAGTTAGGTTATAGTTAGGTTATTAGGTTATAGTTAGTTTATAGTTAGGTTGTTGTTGATATAGTTTGTTTGGTTAGTTTGATGGCCCGTATTCTTGATGAATAGTGAGGCATCCCCTGAGTTAGTGAATAATGACTGCGTAACAGCTGTTTTCGGGAATTTGTTTTGAAATCAGAGGTTGTTGTTACGCCCCTTTTTCGGGATAATTCCAAACGACCATAACAACAACAGAGGATTTAAAATATAATTCACGAAAACTGCTGTTAAGCAGTCATTATTCTCATTCATTACTGAAAAAGATGCATATTTATCCAAATCGTTGATTTGTACCGATATAATCGCGCTAAAAATTAATTAGTTTTGTATTCATTATTAATTTTTGTCCACCCCTTTTTAATTATTGAAACAGTCCAAGTCGGGTCATCCCTCATTAACATTTTATCATTCAACCAATCAGAAATAAGCTTTAATCATGTTTCCTCATAACTCATTGAATAATCAGTTTAGGGTGTGAGGCAATTTAATTGGACGGTCAATGAGCAAAACAATGGAACACTTTGGCGAAGTACTTTCGAGCAATTATTAGTAATCTGCGCTTCGCGTGCGCGTTCTCATAAAACGATTAATTGTATTGGAAAGCACTAGGTACGCAGCTATCGCAATTATTCATGAAGTAATGAATTCTATATAAGCAATGGCGTCAAACAAGGATGCGTTCGAGCCTCTACATTGTTCAGTATAATGTTCTCTGCCATGTTGACTGACATGACTGATGCATCCAACAAGGACGATCCAGGAATCTGCATCCGATACCGGACAGATGGAAAACTCTATTCATAACCTACGGCGCTTGAATGCCGTGACTAAATTCAAGAAGAACCTCATCCGGGACTTGCTCTTTGCTGATGACTGTGCCCTCAATGCCAACTCAAAATTAGATATGCAGCATAGCTTGGACAATTTCTCCAGAGCAAGGCGACAACTTCGGTCTTACTATTAGTATTAAAAGAAGTAATGCAAGAAGTAATGCATGTATCAGGTATATTATGTGAACTTTCCAGGGAACGCCCTCAACATCGAAAAAAAAATAGAAAGCAGATTTTCTTGCAGATTTACATTTCTGATCATAAATCATGCATACATTCCAAGTTACAGGACGATACGATTCTTAATTACTTCAAAATCATGGTTTTAGAGTGAAAATAAACTGTCGGGATTCCGACAGTTTATATTTTTCACTCTAAATTCACTCCAAAACCATGATTTTGAGGTAATTAGGAATCGTATCGCTCTGTAACTTGGAATGTATGTATGATTTATGATCGGAAATGTAAATCTGCAAGAAAATCTACTTTCTAAAAAATATCATGAATAGAGGGCGCTCTCTGGAAAAGATCACATAATATGCCTTTAATACTATGAGGTTTTATTTTAGCGCAATTACATTTAGAACAAAAACACTTACATCAGCAACATACACATGCATATAAAGACAAATGGCGTACAATTTTAACAACCTGGAATAAATACTAAAGGAACATAAATTAAATTTGGAACAGATGAGGTCTCAGTATGTTACTTTAGATGTCAACATTTTAACATGTAATGGAAAATGGCCAAATGTGATGTAACTTGTACACGATTGGCAATGTGTAGCCAGAATTATATCACACGACTGTGATATTTGTGGAGTTTTTTGATAGAAATCTGCGATTACAAGTGTTCTGTGCAATTAGTGGCCACCGTCCCCTGTGACTGAGTGTGCCAATAACATCAGGGTCCAGTTGTAATCATTACCAGATCAGAAGCCAGTAATACAGGAATTAATTATATCACCAATTCTCAGTGGTAGGTAAGGTACAAAATAAATCTTCTCGATCCTATAGTTACACCTGCCAAACTATTGGATAAAGCTGGATTAGACATTTTGCTTAGATGTTAGGCCATAAACAGAGTATCATAAAAAAGTTGCATGTTTTGTTATTCAATGATAACATTATCTGCTTTACTAAAAAATCCCTCTAAGCAGCCTTTAATGTATGGCCCTATGCATAAGTGTTTCTGTACCTATAGGCCTACTTAATTAAACTAGTGCATCCATGCACACAAAAGAGGTGCTTTGAAACACTTTCCACGCGGCCATTGGTTTTACCAAATACAGAACAAGCTCGTCAGAAACCTTTCCCAAATTTTAAAGTCTATCTCAAGGATTACTGAATCAATACTAGGCATGTTTTTTCTCATCTTAAGGCATTTCTCATGGTGATTCCAAATATGATAATGACATTTAATTATTTTAAAATTGTTGATACATTTTGTGACATTTTGGAATGTCGTCTGCAGACGCCTGCCGCGTGGAAAGTGTTAATGTAGATAGCAAACAATAAGCATCTTGATGTTTCCCTATACATGCATTATTTCCATGATTGCTGGGCATTGTCTTTATAATGATAACCACCTCGGCTATTTTGCCTACGCTGGCGGTCACCTCGATTCATTTTCTCATCCACATTGTATCAATAAATGCAATGACACCGATAACTAAGTCAACACTGCCCATGAAGAGAAATGATGCAGCGTATGATCCAGTCAAATCATAAAAACAACCTGTGAATAGATCAAACAAACCACAATAATAGTGTTAATAATCAAATAAGCATTAAATCTAATATTTCTACAAAGATAAATAATTACTTGACTCGAGTTGGATGATTTTCAATTTACAATTTTGAAACTAGAATAGGCCTACCAAATACGGCAATATCCTCATTATCGATCATGTCACGCTATTTTAATAAAGGAGCACGTTATTTAAACAGTGTTAACTCTAATCCGATTGATTACCGAATTAAATGTCAGAGAATTGCAATTATAATAAATATCTCATATTATGTTTATAAATCACAAACATTTACATTAGTTGACTGACTGTGAGAATTGACAGATTAAGGACAATTCGAGTATACGGTGTAACGTCCATTTCCCATTCCAGGAACTCCAGACATCCACATAATTTGCACTTTGCGTATCACACGATGCCGGACCTGCGCTAGTTCACGAATTTAAATTACGCGACGGATACAATTCAAAAAGTAATACTTACACTGGAGTTGCCTTTCCAACTCCAGTGGTTTTAAGATGAAATAATTAAGTTTCAAAAATCCATTTTTACATTGAAACCAACGGGAATTGCAAAATGCATAACCATTCGTGACCACCGTCGTCTAACGGGTGTGAATTAAAACTAAAGGTAGGCAAAGACCGATTCCGATGAGAGGAATTAGGAAAGAATGTATTCTCTCAGAGCGCCCTCATCGTCATCTTCTCCCCACTATTGCTGATGTATTGTCACTTAAATTGAAACAGAAAACTAAAATAATTCTATTTCTACCATTGTCTAGATTAAAATCGACATTGATGCATCGAATGGACCACTAGGATCTTTTGATCGAATTTCATATACAATATTCGAGAATAGTATGGGGAATTGAGGTCATTCGTGGCTTTCTTGTGTTAATTTTCGTTCATTTGAATCTCACCTATATATTTTACTATCAAGCTTATATATGACAAAAGAAATTGGATAACAAATTCCTTTTCTCGTGTCCCCTAGGCTGACACTAAAGGTAATCACTTAAATATTTGTTAAATTAGTGGCTCTTAACTCATTCTTTTTCTTACTTTTATTTTATATAAACCAGCATGCTTATAGAGGCTGATTTTTCGCATGGCCCACACATTTCGATGGAGTCTGGCCCATCAGGACCCAAGCGAGTAGAACAACCGTGTAAATAAACAAATATATTGAGAAATCAGTTAGTTTATTTTGTGTCAATAAAATATATGATCACAATGGCCTTGTCTAACTGTACGCAAACAAAATAATTTGTCTTGGGGGAAATTCTGGATATCTCGCGAGACTATGTACTCCGGTCGGTCTTTATTCTGTAATATTAATAATGAAAGTATTATAATGATTTACCAACTAGTGGTCCTCCAACAAGGCATCCTAAACCTAGGAACAGATATGTCCATCCTACAGCTGCCACTGCAACGTCATCCCCGCCATCACTTGTAAACTCCCGCGCAATTGTAACATTTAGTGGGAATCGGGCACCAATGGTAAATCCAACAATCGATGCTAACGTGGCCCAAACAGCGTATGTATTAGCTAAAGGGTCTACTAACAGCGCAACGGAACAACTCAGAGACATGGCACTGAAGAGTCCACTGCTTGTGATTAGATGGTTGTCCAGTACAGGTCCAGTAGATATTCGACCTACAAAGTTACCTATTCCACCGATAAATGAAATGTACGCAGCCTTATGGGGCACTACACCTCTATTGATAACATTCGAAACAACAAACACTGTCCAACTTGAATATTGAACAGCGTAAAGCGTAAATAAACACTGATAGAGTACAAATCGTGGTTTGTCACGAAACAACTTCAATCCCGATTTCATCGCCAGGTTATTATGCACTGTCGTTATGAAATCGTAGATTCTCAATTTTATATTTTCCTTTCTTGAAGGTCTAGCAGAGTTACTTAAAAGTTGGTTTGTTTCGTTACAATCGTCACTTGAGGAGGAGGTACTAGTGCTCCATGAAGGTGATCTATTGATCTTTTGAGTTTGTTCAATTGGCAGTGGAGGCTTCAAAAGTGCGCCGCCAACGATACAATGCATGTCTAATGCTGCCATAATGATACACGCGCCTCTCCATCCATAGGTCTCGACTGATAGTTGTACTATCAAAGGCATGATTGCCATCCCAACTGCTCCACCCGCAGCCGAAATGCCATTTACCATGCCAAAATTGTCATCGAAATAATCAAATAATGGTGCCGTGGATGGAACTACGACCAAACTATGTCCAATACCTTCGATATAAAAAAATATATATATATGATAATCAGTAATGACACGGCTGCAATTCACGTGAAAATAACAATATGGTAACTTACGAGACAGATAAAGGTAAGCCAGGACTCTTTCAACAATTATTGTCACTTAAAATGCGTCTCCATGACCTCATCCGACATATTTTCATAGAAATTCCGTTAGAAATACAGTCGACTGTCCTTTTGCAAACTATCACAACTTTTACTCCATTGAAACTCATGACAATATACTTGTGTTAATGCGTGCATTTTATGTTCTCCGCATACACCGGTGTACACGAAGGGTTATCCAACTATATATGAATAGATGACTAGAAAACTTACCTAGGACGACCATCGCAACTATCAAATGACCCAGGTTCGTAGCAAAGGCGCACACCACTAGACCCAAAGACGCAATCGTTCCACCAATCATTACCATTGTGCGTGGTGTGATGAACTTCGTGGCGGCTCCAGATACAGGGCCTGATGAAAAGAGAGCAAAACTATTGTGAATGATCATTACCAACCATAAAACCTGCTTGAGGACTCAAGTCGGTCGGGGATTGTTTTGTTATACAATTGCAAATAAATAGAAAGGGTATCCGGACGGGAATCTTTAACAAGTAAAGTGTTTAAATCTATCCTCAAACAATCTTTAATTTAAAATGGTTTGGAGTCTGTCAACATAGTGATGAGGATAAAGCTAAAAATAAAAGCCGCGTCCGGTAATTGAATACCAAACACGCCTTAAAACTCACTGATAAAATACCGAAGCAATTAGAAAACGACCGATGAATATTCCAAGGTCAAGCCAAGATGGTTGCTTCACGTTAGAGACCTCAAATTGGATAACCTACTAGCTTATGCAATTTACCGAATAAAGCGCAATATTAGCAAAACTGAGCTCATTTATTGTTCATCTAAGTTCAGCAAATCATCTTGGGAGCCGTCAATAAAGATCGGTGGTGCTACGATTCGTCCTTCTCCTAGTGCCCGGAATCTCGGCGTTATCATGGATTCTACTCTCTGTATGAAAGATCATGTAAACAACGTGTGCAGAGGAGCGCTGGTTGGTTTTAGAAAGATCGGACAGATTCGTAACTATCTAACAGAGGATGCCACGGTGAAGTTAGTGCACGCTTTTGTGACATCAAGGCTAGACTCCTGTAACTCTCTCTTGTTCGGATTGCCAGATTGTTACACACGCAAAGTGCAGATGGTACAGAACACAGCAGCTCGTCTAGTTCTACGCGTTTCGCGACGTGAGCATATTACACCATCGCTCGAAAAGCTCCATTGGCGTCCAATTAAACAGAGAGCTATTTACAAGATCCTTCTGCTAACGTACAAAGCCCTGAATGGTATGTCACCTGTATTTATTTCAAATCTTGTTCAGTTGTATGTACCTACATGTACCATAAATCTGAGATCTTCATCGGAGTATCGCTTGATTGTGCCGTCTTCTGCAACTAAATTCTATGGTGATAGATCATTTGCCTATGCAGCTGCTACATTATGGAACAATCTCCCAATTCGCATTCGACGATCTTCTTCTCTCAGTATTTTCAAATCGCAACTGAAAACGCACCTTTTTATCAAGCACTTCAGCCCAATCAGGTCCTGATCAAGTTGCCATACAAACTCCGCGGTGCAATAGAATATTTCTTCTTTATAATTATCATGTTTTAATAATGTAAACATAAATACTGCAGGGTGACGTTCTGGAACCTCTCCCCTCAGTTTAGGCTCTTTCGCCGTCATTGATCATATTGACTTTTTATCGTTTGGAATTGTGCCGGTCACAACAATGCATATTTTTAATGACATTCTATATTTGTACATTTGTCCTGCTATATAATTGTTCTTTATATTTTACATTTGATATTCATGGTAGTTGCTTGACTTATATTATGATGTGTATTGGTAGTTTTTATGATAATTATTCTTTTTTAATGTATTTTTATCTTTTGGATGGGGCCTTTTGCTTGTAAAGCGCCCAGGGACCAATGTTTTGGGCGCTATATAAATACACTATTATTATTATTATTATTATTATACTCCATTATTAACAAAGTTAATACTGAGTATATTGTTTTTGTTTTTGCGCGGGGCGACTATCATTTTCGAATAGCTCGAAAACTAATCAACCTATTCCAACCAGAATCGGCACACGTTATTTTTTTCTCGACATGCGCTACGACTCCGCGTTTCGGAAAAAAATACGCAGTAGATTTTTTTTTATCATGGAAAAGGCTTATTTTAGCTTATCTCAGCTTTGAGATAATATTCGAATATTATCTCCCCCATTGAAAACAATGGGAAAATACTCCCGATGAGATATCTCAAAAACTAATTGAGCCATTGCACTGAAAATTGACACACAGGCTGATGACTACAACAGCTTTAATTGATGTGCCACTCGGGAAATTCTGACAGTTTCCATGGCAACGGGAGCCATTCACTTAAAAAAAATACCAAATTTCACTGGTTTCCATGGAAACCATGCACAAACAAAATTTGTTGAATTCATAGAAATATGCACACGCATATATAGCATCATGCTGCCAGGTTTCAGAGTCACACATGCAAAAATGAGTGCTTGAGAGCTCATTTTGTGGCTCATTTTGTAATTTTTCACTATTGGTCGTCACGGTAACCCGAAAAGCGACGTCACACATTTTAAGCGAACCGACCTGAATCGACAATTTGTGGACTCGACCCGACGCAAAGATATCGCCCCTGTCTATCAGGTATTATGCATCATGATGGGTATTTTGCATGGTTCACTATCTGTCCCCATAAATTAAAAAAACACCCCTACACCCCCCCCCCCCCCCCCCCCCCCCCCCCCCCCCCCCCCACTACTACGTATGGGTTTCCTGTACTGATAGTCTGCTATAGGCACTGTACAGAACAGTATTGTACAGAACAGTATTTTAGGCAGATTAATTTACTTCCAAATCCAAGATGGTTTATAGGCTCCCCCATTGCATTCCGAACTGTACGTGTCGTATATGATACCAATTATTACCATTCAGGCATGAGACTATGAATGATTGATTCAGAGAGATGTTATTTTTTATTACAGTTACACCTCCCTGATTGAATCAAATGGAAGCTTATATTATAAATATCTGTCAATAATAATACTCTACCCAATTCTCGCATTCTATCAAAATCTTCATTCCATTTCTGTAAAAGTGTCAAATTCAAGACAAAACCATAATTATATTGGCACAAATAGTGCGATGGTTTGTTTTGCTTGCTAAATACAGCCTGTAAGCATGACTCAGGGAGCACACTACTAAATCATAGATCTATGACTAAATGCATTATTCCTTCCTTAATACTTCCCTTTGACCAAGGAGTTATTATAGTTATATTTTATTTTATCATCTTTTTATAAATGTGCATAACTGAAAATCAACCCCAAATTGCCGTCAATATTTTTAGATCTTAACCGACAAAAGTTAACGTTGTGATTTTGTGGTATATTATTCGGCTCTCATTCGCGCATGCACTGTATGTAAATTGGTCGGTAACACAATAGTTTAGCCAATATTGATTTGTTTTCCTTCTTTAAAATTGAAGAAGAGAATCCATAAAACCCAAATGTGATCAAAACATTAAACATTTACTGCCAATTCTGCTCATATCATTCCATCAAATAGGAACTATTATCGTACTCAACTTTGCCGGAAGTGCTGCACACAACGGTAGTGTTTTGCTCCCACAACTTCCACATGGGGGCACGCCACTAAATAGTTCTTAATGTGTGCATTTATTACCCTTAGCTACAACGATGTTTGGAGTATTTTTGCACATGAATATTTTCATTAAAGACATACTTTTTTTAAAAGATGTTTTTTTGTGACCAATCTAGACTCAATTAAACAGTGCCACCATAATTTTCAAAGAATAGGCCTATCTGCTATTATTCAGGTCTTAGATCAGGCCAAGTAAAATAAATAACATGTTGATCATCCGTGTTTTTTTTAAATGACGAGGGAGGCCCTTATATTTGTTGTTATGTTATTTTTTGTTACTATTCATTTATGTGTGAAATTCCAATTCCTGAAGCTTTTGGCCTCATATTGTGAAAACAAAGAGGCCCTTATTATTTCATGTTATTTCCTAACTTTCCTACCCTAGGCTGGAACAATAGTGTGCGATGTGTTTATAAATACTACTGAAACAAACACTTCTATACATCTCTTTTATGACAACAGTATATGAATTAATGTTATAAAGCTAATATAAGATAGTAACAAAAAGATTTCAAATTCACCAAAAATCGGTGGGGGCGGGGACATTCAACATGTTATTTATTTTACTTGGCTTTATATGAGACCCTAATTTTTGTTGTAGAACCACAATATTTGAAGTTGAAGTTACTGTAATGAACTTAGTTTGACAAAATTATGATGGTTTTCGAGGATTGTTTTCATCTAAAATTTGTTTGCCTCTCGAAAAATGCAACCCTGCTATATATTTTTCTTTTTCATTCTTTTTTTACTGCTTGTATATGCACAAGTTTTACTTAGCTTTGTAGAATCTGTCAAACGTATTTGATATAGGCCTACGGCCTACATGATGATATGTAGACTAGAGAGTGTTGTAAGAACCCTAAGACTCATGTGTATATTGCCGGGAGCACTGTATAAAACGTTGTAATCATTTGTATACCCTTCCTTGATTGCTCGACGAATCATCTCACCTATATCCTTTGCTATGACTGAACTGAGATCAGCTCAGTCATAGCAAAGGATAGGTCCTTTTTAAGAGAGTTTAGACTAAAGGGAATTTTGTTAATGCATACGTTTAAAGTAGAAAGAAAACAATGAGGTTTATTCCGGGGTTTTTTTTGTTCGTTAGGGCGAAATCTATATGTTTAAAATGACATTAAAGCGATATTCGTTTGAAAATAATGTTGCCTTATTCCGCTATTAACATCATAATGATAAAAAGTAAGCGTGTGATTCAATTTGTAGGGATATTTGTCTCATTAGACCTGACCATTTGGGTTTTTTTTGCAATGATAACACTAGATATCGGTTCAAGCAAAGCAACCCTTATCGCGGATTCACGTTGAAAAAGACACCTTTATTCTCCGTCTGATTGTCCGTGAGATTTTGTTGACATGTTAATAATGGAGTATTTGTTCTCTTTGAGTACCTTTCTTGTTATTATTATTATTATTATTATTATTATTATTATTATTATTATATGTATTTGAATTTTGACATAGCTTTATCCCGTAGCTGATCCGTAACAACTGTAATATACCATAACACATGTTACCGTGTTTTAACACAGGCACAGTAAAACTGATAAATTTCCGAAGCAATTAGAAAACGACCGATAGATATTCCAAGGTCAAGCCAAGATCAGACCTCAAATTGGATATCCTATTAGCTTATGCAATTTACCGAATACAGCGCAATATATATATATTTGACATAGCTTTATCCCGTAGCTGATCCGTAACAACTGTAATACTGTATACCATAACACATGTTACCGTGTTATAACACAGGCACATTAAAACTTTAATTGCAGTGACTACTACTCTATTGGATTATTAGAATTGGGTGTTAGAGCATAGTACAAAACGTCATCAAACTAAAAAATCAGATCATCAAACTCTTTGTACTTCTCAGCTGAATAAACCTTCCGGGCTCCTGGACTATTAGGTAATGTGGTTTGTGCCACGGAAGGGCTATGGAATGAAATTATGTAGCTTCTTATAAGTATTAGCAACCTGGCTTGGGGTAAGGTGTTAATGAAGTAACGTGGTATTTACCACGGGAGGGAGCTAATTACAGGAGATGTGCATAAAATGTATGTTGTCATTCACCGATGTTTGTGTAGTTTATCCGTTGGAAAATATTGGACCAGTTACCCCAGTAAACGGGGTAAGTGTTCGATGTCAAGCAGAGTTTTCAGTTAGTGGTAATTTATTTTTTCTTTAAATACTTTTTAATATTAATCATATGATATATGTATACAGTTACATGGGAGAAATTAACATGACACTAATTCGGTAAATATTTACCCGCGCTTTTATATCATGAAATATGCTTAACTGACCAATTACCCCCATCCTTCCCTACCAATATCAAGCAAGTTTAGAAAAAAATAACTGGACACTTCTTGCAAAAAGTGAAACTATCTGTAAAGAAATGCATACGCCATGTGGAGACAATCATCATTTGGAACAGGACATTGTGAACTATTCCATCAGAATGTAGTACCCTAGCAATGCATAAACTGGGTTGGGTTTTATTTGTATATAAAGAGCAAATGTGAACAATAGCCCTACAGACATTAACAAGGTTAATGAACTGAGTGATTATAAATCTAACTGGTAACTCTCAACACAGAGCCAATCAATTGGTTCACTGTTACTCAGAAAACATGCATGGCAAGGAACTTAATGCCAATGAATGAAAGTGACATAAGAATAGAATAAAAGCCCAAACATTTAGAGAACAACATCAAAATATAAATTTAAAAACAAAAATATCTGGAGGTCATGGAAATCACGAGAACCTGCACAACCAACTCGGGAACAAACTCTACCAGGAGCTGCCTATCGTCACCTATCGGGGCGTGTCCGTATCACCGACCAAGCTGGGTACATGCTCTATAGGAATAATTCACCATCTCCCCAATCAAGCACTAAGTCAAAACTTTTTCTCGCATGAACCCCATGAATTCCAAATTACAATATTCTAAAATACCAAGCCACATGTAATTCAGATTTGAATAAATTTCTGGAAAAATGGCATCAATGGCAAAGTCTCTGCACTGATTAACGGATAAGTTTCATTTCCATATATTTGTCAATATGTTACCATGTAATAATGTAAATAATGTATGTAGCGTAAGGTCACTGAGTAAGTGACAGTACTATGTTTATAACAGTTGTCAAGAGAGAAAAGAAAAGAGGGGAAAAAAGAAAAGAAAAAAAATCCAAATTGAAAACTATGCTGGCTTGGGATAGTAGGTGAAACGCTCGCCCAGCTAAATGAGGCATACTCCATTATGCTGCGGATGTATTTATTGCCTATATCTTGTGATGCAAACCCCAAATCCAACACTAACACTTTAGTCAGTATTATATAGAAGGGTAAGGATTGCGTTTGTCATTGTTGGACAAGGAGATTAAGTCCTTGCCCCCTGTAGTGGAATAATGATTAACACAACATTATACTATTTTACTATACGTACCTAACATGTACATTAGTCCTCCAAAAAGAGCTGTGCTAAAACCAGCGGCCCCTGCATTAGCATTTAGATCGTTCATGAAAAATGGCATGACAATACCGAGTGATTTATAAATTCCAAGTGACATGCAAAAAGATATGAATCTTCCAAGAACACACATCCAGCCGCGCCATCGTATGTTTTCGGCCATGTTTTACACGGTTTAATAGAAACATAAATTATGGTTCTCCAAATGTATTTGTGGAGTATGCAGACGTCGGTGCAATTGTGCCAATGTTTAGCAACTGTGAAAATATATTCTTGAAAGACAATAAAAACATACAGCTTAATGTGCCCCGGGGGTCACTCGAGTATAAAAGTGGTAAGCATCCGTGTGAATGCACACCATGAAACTACCCTTAGCAAGGAATGACAAGGAGGTGAAGAAATATCCTTAACATTGGCAGATCACCACCCTTAACAAGGACACTTTTTAAACGGTTCAAAATACACCCTAGACTAGCATAAAGTGTGCCCCGGGATACAATGCCCAATACCGGAATAATTCTCATTCATTATGGAATCTATGCTATAAATCATTTTGGAATCTATGCTATAAATCATTTTTAATAGTTGTCACACCTGCATTGAGCGCTTTTGATAAAGCTACTAAACTAATAAATCTCTGCTACAAATTCATAAATAAAAGCAAAACTGCAAGTCTCAACATATGGTGAGTGGGAGAGGTGATGATGGTGAGGGGGTAAAAGAAGGGGGGAAAGATCTGGTCTACGTTTCAACTGGATATACCAGTCTTTATCAAGATTAGGTAGAGCAAGACAGTATTTGCTAATAAGCAAAATACAAGGCAAGCTCATAAAAGACAGTGTGCATACAAGTATGTAAAACACACTAGGGCAGTTGTTGTTCCCTTGAGATAGAGAGACATACTGCGAAGAATAAAATAGTGGCAAGTAGTAAGAAGAAGGCAAGAGGATTACAAATTATGCATGATAAAGAAATAAGTATATGAACTGTAAAGAAAGTTGGCAGGTTATTAAGAAAACTATCAACATATCACTTCAAGTGGATCCTCAAGTGATTTTGATATGCTTAGATGCCACTGCTTGACTGATTAACAATAGCAGTGAGGATATGACCTGAAGTAAAGTAGTTGGAGGTCAAAAGGGCAGGCTGAATTATAAAAGCAAGTAAGAAATGCTTTAAAAAGGGAATGAAATGGGTAATGCAAAATAAATGCTAGAAAAAAGAGACCACTGGCTGCCAACCAGAACACTCCCGAAGCCAAGCCCATTCTAGGTGGGACAGCCACACAGAGCGATCAATCTGTTGTTTTGTTCGCCCTGCCCCAGACAAGTGAAACGGTGTGAGCGGCCGGCATGGGTGGACTATCATTTGGATAATAAAAAATATATGAATACAATTTAGAAGATGGGTAAGAATTCAGCCTACCTTACGACCTCCCTATGAGAAAAGGATTTGTGTGTGTAAAGATATTATGATTTCATGTTCATGCCAAGAGGGGCAGATGTATTGAGCTTGCGGATCCAGGACGTCTCAAGGGCTAATCGAAGAAAGTAATCAGTCGCCTTGGGTCTGTCAATGGCCATGATGGTGATGTCATCAGCACTGTGCCCGTCTTTGTTGAAGTGCCTTCCCACTGGTTTGTCCCGATTAATACCCTGGGTATGCGATTTTTTGCATAACAGGCAGCAATGTGTCAAATTTAATAATACCCTTTCTGATTTTGTATGTATTAATGGCGGTGTCCCTCAAGGTACCAAACTAGGTCCACTTGGCTTTCAGATCGTCATTAATGATGCTGCTGTAGATGCTAGGTCCAGTTATTGGAAATATGTTGATGATATGACATTTGCTGAAAACCGCAATTTTGCTGAACTTGGCATCCTTCAGGAGGATTTGAATGATTTTAAAAAAATGGTCAGATGCCAATTGTCTGAATCTAAACCCTGCCAATTGTCAAGCATTGCAAGTTAAGTTTGGTAAAGACACACCGCGTCATTTAGATTTGAGAATTGGTAATGAGGTACTGCCGTATGTTGAAAAGGCTAAAATTCTTGGTGTACTTATCCAACATGATCTCAAGTGGAACGCTCAAATATATGACATGCTTTCCAAAGCCAACAAGCGCTTGTTCATGTTACGATCTCTAAAAAAGTTTGGCTTTGATCAAGATGAGCTTACTGTCGTGTACAAAAGTTACCTCAGACCAGTCATCGAATATTGTGACGTTGTATGGCATCCTAGTATTACCACTATAGACTATAGAAAGAATTCAAAAACGGGCCTGTAGAACTATCTTAGGCCGCAAGTATCATTCTTATTCTGATGCCTTAACCATGTGTGATCTTGATAGTCTGGAGGAAAGAAGAGAACATCACTCTTTCAAGTTTGCCAAAGGTTTAGATCAAAATGTCAGGACTGAACATCTTTTACCACCCAGAAGAAATGAATGTCACAGTTTTAACCTACGTAATTCAAGTGCAGTTTCTCAGCCTCGTTTCAGGACTAAGAGATTTTTTAACAGCCCGGTACCATATCATGTCAGACTTTTAAACAATGAATAATTTTAGAATTTTTGTGTGCAATAAATAAATAAATGTATCTTATTATTGTTATATTTATGAAAGTGTGTGGGAGAGGTCTGTTGGGTGGGGGTGTGTGTGGGGGTGGGGGGGGGGGGGGGGGGGGGTACGTGTGGGTAAGGCTGTTTGAGGGTATGTGTATGTTCATCTCGTGAGAGGATCTTTTTATTGTAAAATTTATGAAAGTGTGTGGGAGAGGTCTGGTGGGGGTGTGTGTGGGGGGGGGGGGCGTGCGTGTGGGTAAGGCTGTTTGAGGGGGTGTGTATGTTCATCTCGTGCTCTTTTTATTGTTAAATTTATGAAAGTGTGTGGGAGAGGTGGGGTGTGGTGGGGGGGGGGGGGTGGGGTACGTGTGGGTAATGCTGTTTGAAGGTATGTGTATGTTCATCTCGTGAGAGTATTATTGGTATCACATGTTTTATATAAATGTGTCTTTGTATTTTATATTTATATTTTAATGTATCTCTTTGAATGTATTTAAATGTTTTTATAATATTGTAAGTGCAATGCAATTTGGCTTTTAAGCCACGATTTTGTATTTTTCAATAAACCAATCTATAAACCAATCTATAATTGTGGAGAGTATCACCGCAGTGTTCAAGCAGACGAGTTTTGAGTGCTCGTTTTGTTTCACCAACGTACTGTTGTTGACACTGTTTACAAGTAATGAGGTAAATCACATTGGTAGAGAGACATCCCAATGGGTGGTTGATAGGATAACTCTCGCCTGTAACAGTGCTAGAGAAAGAGGATCCACAAGATGTGGGCCGTGTATTATGATTGGAGACATGCTTATGGTTGCATGCTGCACACTTCCCACAGGGGTTGAATCCTCTATCAGCAGTAGTGATTGGAAGGGTATGAAGTGTGGAACGTACAAGCATGTCCTTCAGGTTTGTGGTTCTACGGAAGGCTGACATTGGGGGGTCGGGAATGGCTGCTGCACATCGTTGTGATGAATGTAGTATGGGCAAATACTTCTGAAGTGTGTGTGTGACAGTTGAGTGTGATGGGCTGAAAGTGAGAACAAGAGGAACTCTTGATGTAGATTTGACAGTGGTACGAGGGCGGAGTGCATCTGACCTAGGCATGTTTGTGACCTTTTGTGTTTGGTTGTCTATAACCCTGGCAGGATAACCCCTGGACTGGAGTTGGTGTTTCAGCTCGCTAAGTCTTGTATTGAATGTTTCGGGAGAGGAACAAATGCGTTTCAGGCGAAACGCAAGACTGTAGGGAAGACTCTTCTTGGTATGGCCAGGATGACAAGATGTCCATGACAGATATTGGTGGGTGTCTGTAGGTTTCGTGTACAGATCTGTTTCTAGAATGCCTTTGTGGATAGACACCTTGACATCTAAAAACGGAATGGATTCAGTGCTAGATTCAGATGTGAATTTTATAGTGGGGTGGATGAGGTTGCAGGAGTCAATGAAATGCTTTAGCTCTTCCTCACCATGGGTCCAGATAAGAAAGATGTCATCTATATATCTTAACCATGTAAGGGGTTTGAGAGTCGATGAAGCTAGAAGATTCTTCTCTAGTTGTCCCATGAAGAGGCATGCTCCAGACGGGGCCATACGTGTGCCCATGGCTGTTCCAAGTATTTGGATGTAATGTTCTTCTCCAAATACAAAGTTGTTCTGGGTGAGGACTAATGTCATGAAATCACTGATGGCATCAACATCTGAGATGGGGTGTTTTTTCTGTAGGTAAGACCGGGCTGCGTCAATGAATTCATTTGTAGGAATGTTAGTGTAGAGAGCTGTCACATCCATAACACAGAGTATTGAATTGTCTGGAAGGGGACCTATGTGCTCATTGGTGTCTATTAACTTGCGTAGAAAATCATTGCTGTCTTCAACGTATGATGGAAGTTCTTTGACATGAGGCTGGAGAAGTTGGTCAACGAAGAGAGAGATCTTTTCCGTAGCCGTACCTGATCCACTGATGATTGGTCTGCCCACGGGGATCATATCGTACTTCTTATGTATTTTTGGGAGTACATAGAAACGGCCAGGTTTAGGTTGTCTGGGAGTAAGTGCAGACTGCATGTCTTCATCAATCAATCCAGAAACGCAAGCTTTCTTCACCGAGCTTGTAACCTTGCGAGCAAACTTGGCAGTTGGATCTTTGGCAAGCTGTTTGTAATGGATGTTATCATTGAGCTGCCTGTGGCATTCTTTGATGTAATCCTGGGTGTCCAAAATGACTATCGCTGATCCCTTGTCTGCTTCCTTGATAACTATGTCATGGTTGTTTTTTAAGGTGGTGATTGCATGATGCTCTTCTCGAGAGATATTAGGAT
The DNA here is from genome assembly GCA_035610835.1 of Ophiura sarsii. Classification (NCBI taxonomy): domain Eukaryota; kingdom Metazoa; phylum Echinodermata; class Ophiuroidea; order Amphilepidida; family Ophiuridae; genus Ophiura; species Ophiura sarsii. The sequence continues at coordinate 66,181,626 of CM069448.1, forward strand.
ATACCTTCTGGGATGGAATCTTGGTGATTTCAGCATCGCATGCAGTGATGTAGGCATCTAGGGCAAGATCTCTGCCTGGTGTGGGTGTGAAAATACGTTGTTGTACGTTGGTGTACGCTGATATAAGTTAGGGGTACGTTGGGGATACGTCGTTTACGTTAAGAGCACGCTGTGATACGCTGTGACAATTTGGAACACGTCGAGCCCGCGAAAAAATATTGAGCATGCTCAAAATTTCTCGACGTACTCAACGTGTGCTTAATACGTTCTGCATAAGTTCCCGGTAAGTTTGTGGTACGTTAAATATACGTTGACATACGCTGACATACGTTAGTGATACGTTACTCGTAAGTTGGTATACGTTGATGAACGTAGGCTGACGGGGAAACGTACAGCCAACGTAGTGATAACGAGTTGATAACGTATATGTGCCGTATGTCTAACGTATGCCTGACGTATTTCCAACGAGTTTCGACGTATTCTCACGTATTCACCTTATGCCGGGCGATCGTGCAAGGCCCTGTCACGTATCCATAGCGTATCCATAGCGTATTGAACGTATACATAGCGTATGACTAACGTATTGATAGCGTATCCCTAACTTATAACATACTTATGACAGCGTATCACAGCGTATGCGAGCGTATGCGAGCGTATGACTAACGTATGCTTAACGTATACTTAACGTAGCGTAGCGTATTCGTAGCGTATGATGATGGGTTGATGTGTTCAGCACGACAGACCATGAAGAAGTGAGGATGAGATACTCAAGGGACCCATTTATATACTCAAACCCTCCATAAGTTCCCAAAACGCCGAATGCTCGCTAGCTGTACGGTACATACGCTAGCTGTACGGTAGCCCTGTCACACCATGGCGTATCGCCTGAACGTATGACAACGTATGCGAAATATCGAAAAATACGTTGGCGTACGTTGGTGTACGCTGATACAAGTTAGGGGTAAGTTGGGGATACGTTGTTTACGTTAAGAGCACGCTGTGATACGTTGTGAAAATTTGGAACACGTCGAGCCCGCGAAAAATTATTGACCATGTTCAAAATTTCTCGACGTACTCAACGTGTGCTTAACTTACGTTCTGCATAAGTTCCCGATAGGTTCGTGGTACGTTAGACATACGTTTACAAACGCTGACATACGTTAGACATACGTTGACATACGCTGACATACGTTAGAGGTACGTTACTCGTCGTAAGGACCTATAGATTTACCCTTCTAGATATTTTAATAGTTATCATCTAGGCTGCGTTTACTTGAACTGGCAACACTTGTCCCGCCGTGTACGAAGCTCAATTTCTGCAGCGGCATAAGTCACGTGTTCTTTGTACGCCGAGGATACGCTGAAGATACGTCGAACACGGCAGACATACGCTTTGAATGCGTTAAGCATACGTTGGTATACGCTCGCCGATCGCATACGCTGTGATACGCTGTGATAAGTTTGTTATAAGTTAGTGATACGCTATCAATACGTTAGTCATACGCTATGTATACGTTTAATACGCTATGGATACGCTATGGATACGTCCATTCCATCAACGATGTCGACTTTTCCTACGCAATTCGTTGGGAAGTTGGGCGTTCTTGGACGTTCTTGGACGTTCTTGGACTCTGACAATTTTCGAGCTATTTTTTGAATACGGCGGCATACGTTCAGGCCACGTTCAGGCCATACGCTATGGTGTGACAGGGCCTTTAGATGGGTAAAGTAGATAATGATATTTGTCACACATTCCACGTAATTGACTATATCGACCATTTCTTTTTCAAATGTAATACTAGAGTTAAACTATGGTTTTACGCTAGTCAAGTCATTTCGCTTAAACATGTTTGTATTAACCCACCACTAAAATTGTTATATTCAACTATATATCACAATAACATTTATGACCATAATTATTTTAAATTTATTAACCACATCATCGCCGTTGGGAAACTTTGCATATTATTATCATTATTACACAGCATTTACTAAGCGCCATTCCATATAATCACAGCGCTGAACAATAACATAGAAATATAATAAAATACATCAAGATAATCTGGTATAAAGCAACGACAGCAAATGCAATATACATCATAAAATACACACTAAAATTTAAAAACAATTATATTAAAAAGCAAAATGACATATTAAAAAACCGATGTATGACACCTAAGGAACGTGGATAAACAAAACAGTTCATTCAGATGGGAAAAGGTGAGTTTTCAGGGTTTTTTAAACACGTTGACAGAAGGTGAACGGCGAATATGGGTAGGGAGAGAGTTCCAGAGGCGTGGTCCAGCAACACAAAATGCACTATCACCAAATGATCGTCAAGTACGTGTAACACAAAGAAGGTTAGCATTCTCGGAGCGTAGGCCATTCCTGCCAGAGGCATAATGGATGAGAAAGTCAGTTAGATAAGCAAACATTACCCCCAGCATAAGCAAGTTTAGATGGCAACCACCCAAATCTGTTATTCCTATTTGAAAAAGAACTTTGTCTTCGTAGACTGATTTCACTGTAATAACTATGTCATGTATATCAATTATGTCGTGATATTAAATGTATGTATGACAAAACCAGTCTGTAACAAACACAAGAGAAAACAAGGCAAACTGGATGTGAAAATGCTCAACGACCCAACTACGAAAGCCAAGTTTGAATCTGAGACAGAAAAGCGATTTGAAGCAGAAGCTCTCCTTCAAGACCCATCTAACATATCTCCAGAATCACTATGGATGACTTACAAAACCATCTTATCTGAAACAGCTGAGGAGACACTTGGAAGAGTCAAAAGATCCCCAAAGAAACCATGGATCAGCAAAGAAGTGTTGAAACTAGCTGAGGAAAAAAGTCAACTACGCAAGCAAATCTCACCAGCCAAAGTAGAGAGATAAAGAAGTGCGTGCTGAAATTCAAAGACAAATCAGAAGGGATAAGGCAGTATGGCTTGAAGAGCAATGTCTACAAATAAAGGACTTTAATGCAACTGGAAAATCCAAAGCAATGTTCAATCAGATCAGATCACTCCGAAATAAATCCACTCCACCAAACCAAGCATGTGTAAAAAACACAGATGGAGCAGTGATAAGTGAACCATCAAATATCATGAACAGATGGAGAGAGTACGGTGCCTCACTCTTTGAAAGTCCAGATGGAGAAACACCACTGACAAAAATGAACAGAGCATTTGACGATGACATGGAACCTCCACCGCTAATGGATGCAGTGATGTATGCTGTCAAGAAACTCAATGATGGGAAATCACCAGGCCTTGATGGGATTCCTGCTGAGCTCATAAAATCAACAGGCCAGCACGGAATTAAAGCGCTACATCAGTTATGTACATGCATCTGGATCAAATGCGACTGGCCAAATGACTGGAAAGTGCAAGAATTTGTCATGCTGTTCAAATCAGGCGACCGCAAACAGTGCTCTAACTACAGGACAATCGCCCTCATCAGCCATACAAGTAAGGTGCTACTGATGATCATTATCTTACGCCTGAAAGCCAAACTAGATCAAGAACTTCCAGAAGAGCAAGCCGCCTACAGGAAAGGCAGGGGTACTGTCGATATGCTAGTTTGTCTGCAGATCTTGATGGAGAAAATCATTGCAATAGGTCAGAAAGCTTTCATCATGTTCATAGATTATTCTAAAGCATTTGACTCTGTGAGCCACATCAAGCTTTTCTCTGCAATGATAGAGATGGGATTTCCAGCACATCTTGTAGCACTGCTTCAATCCCTCTATGTGAATCAGAAGGCAAAGATCAGATGGAATGGTGAAAACACAGATGAATTCAACCTAGATAAAGGTGTGAGGCAGGGATGCATTGCTTCACCACACATGTTCGTCTCCTACACAGAAAAAGTCATGAGAGACGCTGATGTAAACCAGTATGGGATAAAAGTAGGCGGTACAACAATTTCAAATCTCAGATATGCCGATGACACTGCACTTTTTGAAACCTCTGAAGAAGACATCGAGAGGCTAACAACAGCCGTAAATGATGCAGGCAGGAAGCTAAATCTCAAGCTCAATGTCAAAAAGACAAAACTTCTAACAACTGGAGAAGAACAGCCTATGCATAATATCTCAATCGATGGTGAGAATGTTGAACAAGTCAGTCGCTTCAAATACCTAGGCTCTGTGAAAACCACATCTACCAGTTGCACAGCTGATATAAGAGCTAGAATCGGAATGGCCAAGGGAAGGATGATAGAACTCCAGGACCTATGGAATGACCGCAACCTCACAACAAACCTAAAAACAAAGATTGTAAAATCATTGGTATGGAGCGTGCTCCTTTACGGTCTGGAGGGATGGACTCTAATCAAAGCAGATGAAAATCGCATAATGGCTGCTGAAATGTGGATCTGGAGAAGAATGTTAAGAGTTAACTGGAAGGAGAAAAGAACCAGTATCCTGAAAGAACTTGGTGTAAAGCGACAACTGCTAGGAGAGCTTATCAAAAGAAAGCTGGCCTACTTCGGGCACATCATTAGAGGCAGTGGTAGCTTACTGGCACTCCACATCATAGAAGGGAAAGTGGAAGGCAGCAGGAAAAGAGGTCGTCAAAGGAAACAATCGTTTGACAACATCAAGGAATGGACTGGTATGAGTCTTATAAAGGCCAAGCGTCTGGCACAAGACAGAGTAGCTTGGAGAAAGATGATCCGGAGATGTGATCGTATGGCAGCCAATCGTCATATCTGACGGAGGCCGAAGAAGAAGAAGAAGATGACATTTGACCTATGAATAATCTTAAATATTATAACTCAGTGTTTTTAATCGATTGTCACATTGTACATACTTGCTATTATTAATATTATTTTGTTAATATTTATGTTATTGTATAATTATAGTATGTATCATTGAATAAAGAATTTAAAGAAATTTAAAAAAATTATAAAAAAACAACAACAAAAAGATCAGTGCAATTTTGTGGGTGCAAAATGGTTACCCATTTTAATATAAATCATGCTTATTGGCCAAAAAAATAGATATATGCACTACATGTATTTCGGTCGCTTGAGACTCTCAACAATGGCTTTATAATACACGTTAAGCGCTCGTTCAGCTGTCATCTGTCTATAGTGCATGATTTGTTCTTCGCCGCGATAATGAAGAGGGACCGCCCAAACAACATACATATTGGGCCAACATTGGCAATATTGGCATTGGCATTATCTTGTTGACCAATATTGGGCCAATATTGGGTTCCCATTGGCAATATAGGCATCGGCACTCTGTTGGTCACCAATATTGGACCAATATTGGTTTACATTGGTGCTCTTCAATTAGCATCAAGTTGCCAACCAATATTGGACCATTATTATGCAGTTCGAATCTTCCGTCCTATACTTGCAATGCATTAGTAAAGACCTATTATTCTGCACATTATGTCACTGGAGCGATATTGGTTGACCAATATCCCTCGAACTTGATCAGTTGGTATACCTGCCTCCTAAATTTCTAACACATTTAAAGCTTACGCACGAATCCACTAAAAGCGTGTGTTAATACGCCGATTGTAGCGACCGCATGTGTAGCGTTCAGAAAATGCAGTAGAGACTAATGTTTCCGGAGCTTTTGCATCATTGATGCTCTCTCGATAATGGCGTCGGGTTGAACTTTACTGAATTTAAAATCGCGTTTTGTTACTCTAAATGAACCAGATTTCAGGACTTAATCAGTAATACGGACAGTTCTGCAACGCGAAGAAGCACCGATACAAGTGTGTCTATCTGTATAAATGAGGAAGTTCGTGGCCTAAAATATGGCGATCGTGTTGTATTGCAAGTCAACAGTAAGCTTATTACATGTGATTTAATAGGAAAACATCGTGTTGAATACAGACAATCGCCGATGTCTTTTCACTCTTTTGAATTTATTGCAAACTGTAAAACTTGGAACTTGTTACGTGTTGGCACGGGCGGCGGAACCGGGGGGCCAGGGGGGCACGTGCCCCCCCCCCCCCCCCCCCCCCCCCCCCATCCGTGAAAGTGGTGGGACACCATGTATGTGTACTGTGCCCCCTAGAAATTTGTGGCTGAACTCCTTTAATCGAGCTCCACAACATTGTTTACCCCAAAATAATTGAAAAGATTGACTTTTAGTGTCAAAAATACATGAAATTCTCCTGCAGGCAATTTTGCATTAAAACCCAAAAAATTTCGCGCGATGAAAATTTTTTTTAAGCAAACGTTTTTCTTGCCAAAAACAATTTCACGAAACACTCTTTCATGCCTTTGCCCTATTTTTAATTTATGTTCGTGTGGTGCTGCCACTGATTGAGAGTAGCAATGTCCTTCTTATGTTGTAGCTGAGACGAATTCGTCTCAGTCCATAGTAGTTTTTTCCGTCCAAAATTATGAGAGTCGCATTTTCAACAAGAATCAGTTAGCATGGTTGTCATGGTTGTAGTGATAGTCTTGTGGACATGACTTCAAAGCGCATCTAAGTTATTGAGAAGATTGTTAACGGTAGCCTAACTAATTTTCGCAAATAATACATTCGGTGTTGAAATTAAAATTGTGTTGCGCATCGCTCCTAAAGTACAAATGTTCATTAATCTTTCAAAATGTTAGTGATGCCATTTTCCGTTTCAAAATGGACCGCAAATTGCCTCATAATGCATCTAACATTCTAAATTTAGCTCCACGGAACCCACGCTGTAAGAAGCTCCGCGTTCCAGGATCATAATCATTATACAAATGTTCAATTAATTTTTTCATTATTGAAAAAAATAAGCAATTAAATTGCCATTTTTCTTACAAAATAGACAAAAAATGGCCTCGATGCAGCGGAAATTCAAAACTTTCCGGGGCCCGGTAATCATAAAATGTTCATTTTCATTAATACTATTGCTAAAATTTAATTTTTTTGTTTCGTTTCATTTTACGATATAGTTCATATATACAGGTCAATTTGCAAAATTGTATATCTGGTCACTTTTTGGAAATCTTGTCATTAGGTTGCCGGTTTGATTTTTTTTTTTAATTATTGCTGTATAAAGTACAACTTCGTGGGTGTTTTACAATGTCATGAATGTGTTAATTATATCAAAATACGCCATGAAATGGCCCTTGAGCGCATATCAAAACCCAACATTTCACGGGGCCCTTAAGCGGGCCTCGGACCCCACGCCGCAAGGCGCTCCACTCGCTCCGCTCGTTTCGCTTGCATGATCGTAATTTTCGTGCCCCCCCCCCCCCCCATTTTCAAATACGCTCCGCCGCTCCTGCGTGTTGGAAATTGTTTTGGAGCTTCTGGTCATTCTGTAACAGAAATGTTGGACAGTTTGGAATGTAGGCTACAGATTTTTATTTTACGGTGTTAATTTTTAAATTTCTCAAGTCAGATTCTCACTGCATAATAACGATAACATTGGATGATTTCGCATGATACACAAATATATTGGTCTCGCTATGAGTTTTAAAAATATTGTGCTCGACTGCGTCTCGCTCAATATTTTTTGAAACTCATAGCTCGACCAATATCTTTGTGTATCACGCTCAATCCATCCAATTTTATATCAATATTGGTTTTACATTGGCGCTCTTCAATTGGCATGTTGGCAACCAATATTGGTCTATTATTATGCAGTTTGAATCTTCCGTCCTATACTTGCAATTCATTAGTAAAGACCTATTATTTTGCACATTGTGTCACTGGAGCGATATTGGTTGACCAATATCCTTCCAACTTGGTCAGTTGGTTACCTGCATGAATACACTTTAAGCGTGTATTTTAATACACGCTTTTATTATTGGCATACTAAAATATGCCAATTGTATATGTAGCAGTCACAAAATGCAGTAGAGATTTTTTTTATTTTTTTATTTTGTCTTTTTTAATGTTTGAAATATTTTGCGATTTTGGGATTTTTTGTAAAAAAAATTTAGGAAAAAAAAATAATTGTCTATACTTTGTATACTTTGAAAAAAAAATGTTATTGATATTTTTACAATATTATGGTGATTTTTTTTTTTTTTTTTTTTTTTTTTTTGTCAAGTCAGATTCTCACTGCATAATAATGATAAAATGTGATGGATTTTTTCGCGTCTCGCACAATATTTTTTAAAACTCATAGCTCGACCAATAAATTTGTGTATCACGCTCAATCCATCCAATTTTATATCAATAATGGGCACAAATATACCAGGGGCGGAAATGACACCATTGATTTCATATACAAATTCTGACGTGGTCTAAAAATTACGGCTGTGGTTAAAGGTTATCGCTTCCCGGCCTTTTGGCTAGGATCTTGTCAGGGGCATGCCACTGAGCTTGCCGATTCGGGTTGGCTAGGATCTTGTCAGGGGCATGCCACTGAGCTTGCCGATTCGGGTCCACTTTTAAATTAAAATGTATTCAGCATAGAATTGGTGGCGCTATACTGATAAGGCGTGATTGTAGCAGACGATGGTAGACACGAACGGCCGTTAATTTTGAATTTCCATTACTTTCAATGTAACAATGGATTTTGCCCGGGATTTAGATTATATGACCCCATAAAATTCATCACACGTTGGAACTAAATTATTTCATCCAAAAACCGCTGGAGTTGGATAACCAACTCCAGTGTCAGTATCATTTTTGAGAGCAAGCTGTGTGTAAATCTACCGCGTGAATAGCGCCACCAATTCTATGCTGACTAAATAATGACGTCAAACGCGTCATACGCCGGTCACCGACGCATTCCGGACGATTACCATAATTTATGTAAATATGCAAAAGGGACCGTTTTCGCTACGTACGTTAGTATAGGATTTTCCTATCCCAAAATTAATAGTATCCCTGATCTTGTGCCTTGTCCTATGTCTTGTCCTGTCCCTTGTCCTGGGCTTGCCCTTTGCCAAAGTTGGTCCTGGTCACGGGTTGGCCCGGGATCCGCTCACTCCTCTTTGGGGGAAATAAAACAATATAAAGATAGAATTCTTCTTACCAAACATTTCTCCAAGATCGCCCAATATTGGCCCAATATTGGCGAGTGCCAATATTGCGCTAAGCTTGGGACGATGTTCAAATAATATTGCGCCAATATTGAAAGCCAATATTGGGCCAATGAAACATCAATATTGGGCCAATATTGGGTCAATATTGTAATGTTGTCTGGGCGGGTTCGAGACCGTGTATTTCTAAGGTAATTGTTAATTTAATTCACGCATATACAGTTTGTCAGGGTCTAGTATTTATTCCTTTATAAATCGATTCAAAATTAATCCTTATAATTAAATATCAGGGTTTGAGTAAACTAAGACACGAGGGGGTCTATCGACATTTTATATGCACATTCTGTGTCGAGACATAATCGCAACAATCAGTGGACTAACTACACCCTTGCTTGCTTAACCCCCTGAGAACTACCGGCCGATTGGGTGAAATTTAGAATGTGTCAAATATTGTGCCAATCTGAGACATTGTTAGAATAATTATAATTTTCAAAAATATTAGCATAAAATATTTATAAGCAAAACTGCAATTGGTTATCAAGATGATTATATCATGTAATAAACCAATGGGAATTATTGTACGAAAGACAGGTAGTACCCAGGGGGTTAAAATGATCTATCGCGGTTTGTTATATGGGATTATTAACCTCGCTCTGATATTACACTGAGATCAAATGCAAACATCAATTTCGAGCCGCGAAATCCGTGAACCATCCTAGCCTATTATTTCTATGCGTCCTAATGTAGCTAGTTTTAAAATTATTACATTCAGAAACTACAAATGGTGGTATGGAAATAATAGCATTTTATATTGTTAGCCAGAATCCCTGGATTAGGTTTGTTGTTATGGATGGTTAGCTATTCAAGCGGGTGGCTTGAATAGGTCACAGTCGGGGTGATCATATTAGTGATCGTTTCCAATAGTAAGGTTCCAATGAAGGGGGGTGTCAAAAATAGACCATTTTCAGCATAAAAAGACCGTTTTGGGCAAAAATATAATGTGTGTGTTTTTTGGTGCAATTCATATCTTTGAACAATGTACATGTACTATCTACCAGTAATCAATTTGACCTGATTTAATGTTTATTTAAGGAATAATTCATATTTAAAGCTGCTCAAATATAGAAAATAAAGGCACAAGTGAGTACAAAAGGGAAAAAAATATTAGTGATCGTTTCGTCTCCATCGGACTTGGTTGGTTTAGATTTAATTATTATATGCTGTTTAGCATATTTTTTCTGTATAAAATTAATGCAAGTGTTTTCTTTTATTAGATGAGTAAATCTGCATTCACTCAGAGAAGTGACAGTTAAGAGTAGATTACGGGGACTGTAGTCCCTGTCCGTCCGCAGTTCGTAACAGATGAATGACGTACCCCAATTTTATGTCGCACATAATTGTTTATATAACAGCTAAGACAGGGAGGAAGGGCGCAATAGAAAATAGTTTATTCACGGTTAAGCTTGCGCATTAGTGAATAGTGGTAGTCATATCACCAGATGGCGAAACTGATGCATTTGAAATTCTTGCAAGAGTGCTCCAGGGAGACACACTGGCCCGTATCTGCTCATAATTGTCCTTGACTATATTATGAGGATGGCAATTGGTAAAGACAAAGACACGCTGGGCTTTACAGTAACGCCCAAGCGTAACCGGAACTACCCTGCTGAAATACTTACAGACCTAGACTTGGCAGATGACATTGCCTTGTTATCTGACACGCTACAACAAGCCCAGAACTTGCTCTCTCGTGTGGAAAGTGCTGCTGCATCAGTCGGTCTCCAAATGAATGCAACAAAAACCAAATTCATGACCTACAACATCAAAGGCATTGATGGGAACCACCTAGATCAGGTCAATGACTTCCAGTACCTTGGTTCATGGGTAGATGAATCTGAAAGAGATTTTAAAATCCGCAAGGCCCTTGCCTGGAAGGCTTGCAACAAGATGAGCACCCTCTGGAAATCTAATCTGTCAGCCTCCTTGAAGATCAGCTTCTTCCGTGCTGCTGTAGAAAGCATTCTACTTTATGGCGCAGAAGGGTGGACATTAACAAACGTTATTATGTTTTGAGGTGTCCAAGTGTGGATAATAATTATTGGATCCAAAACATAATAATGATAAAATTGGATGATTTACGCCCAATATTTATTGGTCTCGCTATGAGTTTTAAAAACTCATAGCTCGACCAATACAATGGGCTTAATCTATCCAATTTTATACCAGACTTGAGGCAAGGCTCGATGGCTGCTATACCAGACTACTAGTGATGGTATTAAACCTCAACTGGAAGGATCATCCCACAAGATGGTGCAGGGCTACCAAAAATATCAGAAATTGTCAGGGGTCGACGCCTTAATTTTGCTGCCCACTGTGTAAGACGGCTGAAAGAACCAGTGTCTCAACTAGTCTTCTGGACCCCAACTCAAGGTCAACGTACTCAAGGGAGACCAAGGTTGACATACCCCACGCCGCTTAGTCAAGATGCTGGCATCAGCCAGCAAGAGCTACGCAATCTAATGCAGGACAGAGTGACCTGGCGAAAATTCATCATGGCTTTCGTCCGACCGAGGTCGACTAAAGTAAGTAAAGTAAGTATTAGTGAAAAAGAATATATTCAATATAAACACAGGCCGATTGATTTATATCACGTAACAGTTAGCATTTGCTTTTACTACTTTGCTTAGTCTATTCGATAAAACACACATAATGTATTATAGCACGACGAGTTTCCATTGTATTGGCCTATTGCATATGACAGATACAGTGGTACATGGCACGCATACAAAACAGTCAAATTGAAAATAAAGTGAAATGGTAAATAATTTCACATTCCAAAAAACCTATAATTAAATGGAACAATACTGAATCATTATACGGAACGATAAACAATCCCGACAACTACTATAAATAAATGTATTTATAAACGATTAAAATAACATTTCAAGCCGTGGTAGGATTCGAACCTACGACCTTCGGTTTAATAGTCCAATGCCCTACCGTTGAGCTAATTGTGCGCCATGTAAAATTCAGTAAGAGGTAAGTTATATCGTTCAACATACCACTTTCCTCTAAATCAGAGGTTCAAAATGCTTTATATTTCTTCATCTTTGCGGTTTTAAGATAGCGTTCTCGCCCACAAGTTGTGTATTTACTGTAATAGAATGTAATTCTGATTTAAATGTAACGAATAACAATACTTTTTGAAACAATTCTACGTTCGTACACATTATTTTGTTACTCACGTCATTCACGACTTCATTGCATCATGGGCCTTTTGCCAAATAAGGTTCGCGCAGCGGTCAGCTGTTGTGTTTCAAATACCTGCGTCCGCGTACAGCATTTGCGATTGTGCGACATTTCATTGGGCCACATCTGACATACATATTCATGAGGTAATAAATTAGTATTCAATGATAACATTGTCTGCTTAAAGGCATATTATGTGGCATATTTATGATCAGAAATGTAAATCTGCAAGAAAATCTGCTTTCAATTTTGTTTTCGATGTTGAGGGCGTTCCCTGGAAAGATCACATAATATACCTTTAACTCAATAAATCCATCTAAGCAGCGTTTAATATATGGCCCGATGCATTAGTGTTTCTATACCTATACTTAGTTTAACTAGTGCATCCATGCACACAAAAGAAATGCTTAACACTTTCCACGCGGATATTGGTTTTACCAATACAAAACAGGCTCGTCAGAAACCTTTCCCAAATTTTAAAATCTATCTCAAGGATTACTGAACCAATACTAGGCATGTTTGTACTTATCTTAATGCATTTCTCATGGTGATTCCAAATATGGTAATCAAATGTGATTATTTTGACATTTTTGATACATTTTGTGAAATTTTGGAATGTCGTCTGCAGACGCCTGCTGCGTGGAAAGTGTTAATATAGATAGCAAACAATAAGCATCTTGATGTTTCCCTATACATGCATTATTTCCATGATTGCTAGGCATTGTCTTTCTAATGATCATCACCTCGGCTATTTTGCCTACGCGGGTGGTCACCTCGGTTCATTTTCTCATCCACATTGTATCAATAAATGCAATGACCCCGATGACTAAGTCGACACTACCCATGAAGAGAAATGATGCAGCGTATGATCCAGTCAAATCAAAAAACATACCTGTTAATAGATCAAACAAACCAGAATATGGTGTTAATAATCAAATAAGCATCAAATCTTATTTCTACAAAGATGAATAATTAATTGAATCGAGTTGGATGATTTTCAATTTACAATTTTGAAAACTAGAATAGGCCTACCAAAATTACGGCATTACCCCATTATCATGTCACGCTATTTTAATAAAGGGGTCCGTTATTTAAACAGTGTTAACTCTAATCCGAATGACTACCGAATTAAATGTCAGATAATTGCAATTATAATATATATTTTATAATATGATTTATAAATATAATATTATTATATTTATAAATCACAAACATTTACATTAGTTGACCACAAACCATGCAGATCCACGATCGTCTGACTGTGAGAAATTACAGATTAAGGACAATTCGAGTATACGGTATAACGTCCATTTCCCATTCCAGGAACTCCAGACATCCACATGATTTGCACTTTGCGTATCACACGATCCCGGACATGCGCTAGTTCACTAATATTCAAGGTCAAATTATGCGACGGATACAATTCAAAAAGTGATACTTACACTGGAGTTGCCCTTCCAACTCCAGTGATTTTAGGATGAAATAATTAAGTTTCAACACGGGAATCATATAATCAAAATCCATGTTTACATTGAAACCAACGGGGATTGCAAATGTACAGCCATTCGTGACCACCGTCGTCTAACGGTGTGAATTAAAACTAATGGTAGGCAAAGACCGATTCCGATGAGAGGAATTAGGGAGAAATGTATTCTATCAGAGCTCCCCTCATCGTCATCGCCTCCCCAATATTGCTAATGTATTGTCACATAAATTGAAACAGAAAACTAAAATTCTATTTCAACCATTGTCTAGGTTAAAATCGACATTGACCCATCAAAGGTACCAATAGGATCTTTTGATCGAATTTCACATACAATATTCGAGAAAATTATGGGTAATTGAGGTAATTCGTGGTTTTCTTGTGTTAATTTTCGTTCATTTGAATCTCACCTATATATTTTGCTATCAAGCCTATATGTGGCAAAAGAAATTGGATAACAAATTCCTTTTCTCGTGTCCCCTAGGCTGACAGTAAAGGTAATAATCAGTAAAGGTAATCACTTAATTATTTGTTAACTACGTGGCTCTTAACTGATTCTTTTACTTACTTAGAACAGTTAGAACCACCATCAATGTGTCAATAAAATATATGATCAAAATGGTCTTGTGGTTTAACTGTACGCAAAAGAAATCATTTATCTTGGGATTTTTTTGGATATCTCGCTAGATTATATACTCCGGTTCGGTCTTTATTCTGTAAAATTAATAATGAAAGTATTATAATGATTTACCAACTAGTGGTCCTCCAACAAGGCATCCTATACCTAGGAATAGATACGTCCATCCTACAGCTGCCACTGCAACATCATCCCCGCCATCACTTGCAAACTCCCGCGCAATTGTAACATTTAGCGGGAACCTGGCACCAATGGTAAATCCAACAATCGATGCTAACGTGGCCCAAACAGCATATGTATTAGCTAAAGGGTCTACTAACAGCGCAACGGAACAACTCAGAGACATGACACTGAAGAGTCCCCTGCTTGTGATTAGATGGTTGTCCAGTACAGGTCCAGTAGATATTCGACCTACAAAGTTACCTATTCCACCGATAAATGAAATGTACGCAGCCTTATGTGGCACTACACCTTTGTTGATGACGTTCGAAACCACAAACACTGTCCAACCTGAATACTGAATAGCGTAAAGCGTAAATAAACACTGATAGAGTACAAATCGTGGTTTGTCACGAAACAACCTCAATCCCGATTTCATCGCCAGGTTATTATGCACTGTCGTTATGAAATCGTAGATTCTCAATTTTATATTTTCCCTTCTTGAAGGTCTAGCAGAGTTACTTAAAAGTTGGTTTGTTTCGTCACAATCGTCACTTGAGGAGGAGGTACCAGTGCTCCATGAAGGTGATCGATTGATCATTTGAGTTTGTTCAATTGGCAGTGGAGGCTTCAAAAGTGCGCCGCCAACGATACAGTGCATGTCGAATGCTGCCATAATGATACACGCGCCTCTCCATCCATACATCTCGACTGATAGTTGTACTATCAAAGGCATGATTGCCATCCCAACTGCTCCACCCGCAGCCGATATGCCATTTGCCATGCCAAAATTGCCATCGAAATAATCAAATAATGGTACCGTGGATGGAACTACGATCAAACTATGTCCAATACCTTCGATAAAAAATATATATATATATATATATATGATAATCAGTAATGATACGGCTGCAATTCACGTGAAAATAACAATATGGTAACTTACGACAGATAAAGGTAAGCCAGGACTCTTTCAACAATTATTGACACTTAAAATGCGTCTCCATGACCTCATCCGACATATGTTCATAGAAATCCCGTTAGAAATACAGTCGACTGTCCCTGTGCAAACTATCACAACTGTTACTCCATTGAAACTCATGACAATATACTTGTGTTAATGCGTACATTTTATGTTCTCCGCATACCGGTGTACACGAAGGGTTATCCAACTATGAATAGATGACTAGAAAACTTACCTAGGACGACCATCGCAATTATCAAATGACCCAGGTTTGTAGCAAAGGCGCACACCACTAGACCCAAAGACGCAATCGTTCCACCAATCATTACCATTTTGCGTGGTGTGATGAGCTTCGTGGCGGCTCCAGATACAGGGCCTGGTGAAAAGAGAGCTAAACTATTGTGAATGATCATAACCGACCTTAAAACTTGCTTGAGGACTCAAGCCGATCGGGGATTGTTTTGTTAAACAATTGCAAATAAATAGAAAGGGTAACCGGACGGGAATCTTTAACAAGTAAAGTGTTTAAATCTATCCACAAACAATCTTTAATTTGAAATGGTTTGGAGTCTGTCAACATAGTGATGAGGATAAAGCTAAAGAGAAAAGCCGGGTCCGGTAATTGAATACCAAAAACGCCTTAAAACTCACTGATAAAGTCCCGAAGCAATTATAAAACGACCGATTGATATTCCAAGGTCTATCCAAGATGGTTGCTTCACATTAGAGACCTCACATTGGATAACCTACTAGCTTACGCAAATTACCGAATAAAGCGCAATATATATATTTGACATACGGTAGCTTTATCCCGTAGCTGATCCGTAACAACAGCTGTAATATACCCGGGAATATACCGAGCAATATGTTGTTAAATCCATCTAAATGCATGTCTATGGATATCAATTTTACCAAGAACCCCAAGGAGCCTGTCCCAATTCAATTATGTGGCCTGGATTTACAATGTACCGATGTGGTTAAGATCCTTGGTATCAAAATATCTAGTGACTTAAAATGGGATATCCAGGTCAGCGATATGATCAAGCGTGCTAGTGGCCGATTGTTTATGCTCACTACTCTTAAGCGTTTCGGGCTGTCCACCGAGGATCTTATCACCATCTACATTGGTTATGTGCGTCCCCTCCTTGAATATGCCGTGCCGGCTTGGTCTCACTGAGCGGCAGCATGTAATGCTTGAACGTATCCAAAAAAGAGCGTGTAAAATTATTTTAGGCTATAAATATGATTCGTACCAAAATGCTATTTTATCATGTAATATTCAAGAACTCAGACCTAGGCGGGATCATATTTGTTTTATTTTTGCCAAGGCTCTTATGCGTTCAAGTACTTTTAATATGTGGTTACCGAGCCAAAGAGAGGTCGTAACTGGTCGTGTGCCCGGGGGGGGGGGGGCACTCAACTTTTTTTTGGGTAGGGGTGTGCCACCCAGGGTCTCAAAAAGGGGGGCTAAAGAACTGAACTGAGTGGATTTTATGACGAAAAATAGGGTCTTAGGAACTGATTTTTTCCCAAAAAATAGGTCTTGAGAACTGGCCTATAGTTCAATTTTCGATTTATTTTGGTTTAAGAACGCAACATTTTCGAAAAATTGGGGCTTTGGAACACAAAATTGGTGCTTTGGAACGCAAAATTTCGCGATTTTTTGAATTTTCAATAAAAATGGGGTCTTAAGAACTGATGCAGGCTCAAAAGGGGGGTCATAAGAACTAGCAGCAGAGGGTGAAAAAAGGGGGTCTTCAGCGCGGCACATACCTATACCCTTTTCAAATGTCAGTGCCCCCCCCCCCCCCCCCCCCCCGGGGTCGTGTGTTGCGCAATGGCAATCACCTCACTATTCCCAAAATGAGTACCAAAAGATACGCCAACAGTCCAATCCCATATCTTGTCAAGCTGTGGAATAATAACTAACTTGACCAATGACCACTAATTTAATCATGTTTTAAATTTTAGCATCCATCTGTCCATCATCTTGGTGTTTAAGTGCAATATTATTATTATTATCTTATTTCTATACCGTGAGAGTGGGTTGTTTCCATGTGTTTTTCTGGTATGTATGGTGTCAGTCAGGTGGTCACGTAAATGTACCATGTTTATGTGAAATCTCTTTTGGGGGAGGGAGGGGGCGTGTATGTGGTGTGTGGGGGTGAGGGCGTGTGGGGGTGGGGGGGTTGGGGGTGTATGATGTGAGTTAGTTGGTCACGTACATTGTACCATGTTTTATGTGCAATATCTTTTGGGGGAGGGAGGGGGTAGTGTGTATGTGGTGTGGGGGGGGGGGGGGGGTAATTGTGGTCTTTAATGTGGAATGTACTTTGTATGCAAGGTTGGGTGTTTACTTTTATGATATTATTGTTTTTAAAATCTATTATTGTATATCTTGCATTTTTAATGTATTTTTGTATTTTGTAATATTGTGCCAATTCAGCCGGCTGGCTGCGATGACAATAAACTATACCATGAATAATAATAATAATAAAATAATATACCATAACACATGTTACCGTGTTATATAACAGGCACAGTAAAACTTTAATTACAGTTACTACTACTGTATTTGATTACCAGAATTGGGGGTTAGAACATAGTACAAAACGTCATCAAACTAATCAGATCATCAAACTCTTTGTACTTCTCAGCTGAATAAACCTTCCGGGCTCCTGGACTATAAGTAATGTGGTTTATGCCACGGAAGGGCTATGGAATGAAATTATGTAGTTTCTTATAAGTATTAGCCACAATATATGGCTTGGGGTAAGGTGTTAATGAAGTAACGTGGTATTTACCACGGGAGGGGGCTAATTAAGGAGATATGTATACTGTTGTCATTCACCGATGTTTGTGTAGTTTAACCGTTGGAACATATTGGACCAGTTACCCCAGTGACGGGGTAAGTGTTCGATGTCAAGCAGAGTTTTCAGTTAGTGGTAATTTATTTTTTCTTTAAATACTTTTTAATATTAATCATATGATATATGTATACAGTTACATGGGAGAAATTAACATGACACTAATTCGGTAAATATTTACCCGCGCTTTTATATCATGAAATATGCTTAACTGACCAATTACCCCCATCCTTCCCTACCGATATCAAGCAAGTTTAGATAAAAATAACTAGACACTTCTTGCAAAAAGTTAAACTATCTGTAAAGAAATTCATACGCCATGTGGAGACAATCATCATTTGGAACAGGACATTGTGAACTATCCCATCAGAATGTAGTACCCTAGCAATGCATAGTAAACTGGATTGGGTTTTATTTGTATATAAAGAGCAAATGTGAACAATAGCCCAACAGACATTAACAAGGTTAATGAACTGAGTGATTATAAATCTAACTGGTAACTCTCAACACAGAGCCAATCAATTGGTTCACTGTTACTCAGAAAACATGCATGGCAAGGAACTTAATGCCAATGAATGAAAGTGACATAAGAATAGAATAAAAGCCCAAACATTTAGAGAACAACATCAAAATATAAATTTAAAAACAAAAATATCTGGAGGTCATGGAAATCACGAGAACCTGCATAACCAACTCGGGAACAAACTCTACCAGGAGCTGCCTATCGTCACCTATCGGGGCGTGTCCGTATCACCGACCAAGCTGGGTACATGCTCTATAGGAATAATTCACCATCTCCCCAATCAAGCACTAAGTCAAAACTTTTTCTCGCATGAACCCCATGAATTCCAAATTACAATATTCTAAAATACCAAGCCACATGTAATTCAGACTTGAATAAATTTCTGGAAAAATGGCATCAATGGCAAAGTCTCTGCACTGATTAACGGATAAGTTTCATTTCCATATATTTGTCAATATGTTACCCATGTAATAATGTAAATAATGTAAGTAGCGTAAGGTCACTGAGTAAGTGACAGTACTATGTTTATAACAGTTGTCAAGAGAGAAAAGAAAAGAGGGGGAAAAAAAGAGAAAACAAAATTCAAATGGAAAACTATGCTGGCTTGGGATAGTAGGTGAAACGCTCGCCCAGCTAAATGAGGCATACTCCATTATGCTGCGGATGTATTTATTGCCTATATCTTGTGATGCAAACCCCCAAATCCAACACTAACACTTTAGGCAGTATTAAATAGAAGGGGAAGGATTGCGTTTGTCATTGTTGGACAAGGAGATTAAGTCCTTGTCCCCTGTAGTGGAATAATGATTAACACAACATTATACTATTTTACTATACGTACCTAACATGTACATTAGTCCTCCAAAAAGAGCTGTGCTAAAACCAGCGGCCCCTGCATTAGCATTCAGATCGTTCATGAAAAATGGCATGACAATACCGAGTGATTTATAAATTCCAAGTGACATGCAAAAAGATATGAATCTTCCAAGAACACACATCCAGCCGCGCCATCGTATGTTTTCGGCCATTTTGTAAACGGTTTAATCATAAATATGGTTTAATAAAAACATAAATTATGATTCTCCAAATGTATTGTGGAGTATGCAAACGTCGTGTCAATTGTGCCAATGCTATAGCTACTGTGAAAATCTATTCTTAAAAGACAATTAAAACACACTGCTTAATGTGCCCCGGGGGTCACTTGAGTATAAAAGTGGTAAGCATCCGTGTGAATGCACACCATGAAACTACCCTTAGCAAGGATTGACAAGGAAGTGAAAAAAGATCCTTAACATTGGCAAATCACCACCCTTAACAAGGACACTTTTTAAACGGTTCAAAATACACCCTAGACTAGCATAAAGTGTGCCCCGGGATAAAACGCCCAATACCGGAATAATTCTCATTCATTATGAAATCTATGCTATAAACCATTTTTAATAGTTGCCACACCTGTATTGAGCGCTTTTGGTAAAGCTACTGAACTAATAAATCTCTGTTACAAATTTATAGTATATTGGTTTGAGTACCGGATATACTCTTCGGGAGATGCACTGAAAACCAAATATTATTGTGACGGAAACGGAAAAAACACCTATTTAGATTTATCTTTAACGGATTATAAGCAATAAAAACAAGGTCTTCCAAAAAACTGGCCGAGACGCCAAAGGAGTAACGATAAAGTAATTATTGCAGTATGCTGTTCACGTTCACATCAAAATTTAGGATTCCAATTAATTATTTTTAAAATATTTTAGATTTCCCCCTCTTGACTTTGAATTATTTACATGTTGGCAGTTTACCGTTGATTATATTAACAATGTTGATGAATAAACAAAGAACATGATACTAAAGTATAGGTAAAATTATTAAATGCGCAGTCCCATTCAAGATGGGTTGATAAATTAGGTTGTGACCACTTGTTCTAAAATAAAGAAAGTAATAGATTAATCATATTAATAATAACTAATTAAAAGTCGCCTCGTCTCTTGTTTGGATCATGACCAAATTAATTTGTATCTTTCAACACGGAGTGATTGTTCTAATCTCATTGTTCTAATCTCGCCCGGGCGTTCCCGATCGACACTCACCAGTGAGTTCACTTTAGGGAGTGTTCATAAATACCTTGGTGGGAGGTTGGAAAAAATGGTGTGGGGGGGGGGGGGTATCAGAAAAAAATGTCCCTCAAAAGGGGGATCAAAAATGTTTTTGGTATTAACCAGGCCTACGTAACACCATATCTGCCCTTTGTTAAGATTTTGTTCAGTATAGCGCACTCTATAGGTTCATCATCCGGAAGTTAAGCGTAAACTGTCAATCATTCGTTGTGAATGAATATTCATTCATGACTATTCATGACCTCACACGATGTGATCGTCGCGATCCAGCGTCCTTCCCAACTGATCTGATTACAATATTCATAAAATGCAAATAACGCCACGCCCCTCCTCCGTCACTGTCAGACGAAGCCATCCACAATATGAAATTCGTATTTTGTTCAACGTGAAAATTGAATTTCAAATAACCAATTCTGAATGTTTCGTGTCATATAAGAACTAAATTCTGCTATCATCAAAGCAAATAAATTTTACTCTAAATCACAATCAGCTTTTTTTGACCATTGATGTACTATTTCTGTGCCACAAATCATGTTTTGAGCCGATAAAATCCACCGTGTGTGTCTTAGGTCGTCTGGTTTGTTACGACCATTCCATTAACCACTTCCGTAATCGTCTAAATGATAAGGGTACCGTACGTAATATTACAGTATTACGCTCTCCGCAATGCGCTCCCATTGATTGGAAATTAACACAGACTCCTGATGACAATGCCACGACTCTTGACAACAACGGAGAAGACGTTTATTTCACTAAATTAATTCTCTATTGATATATACTTGTACAAACAAAAGTTTTAGAAAAGCCATGATTAACAATTTGTATGTTCCTCCTCTGTGTACACATTTCTGGCCACTGAGGTCCCCCAAATTTCAATTGGACCGACATTTGGCTCGCCACTCCACAGTGCAACGATGAAGCGAGGTTGATCTCATTAAATTGGAAAGTTTATCCCACTAAAGTACTTTTATGTAAGATGGGTAAAGTAGATAATAATATTTGTCACACATGCAACGTAATTGACTATATCGACCATTTCTTTTTCAAATGTAATACTAGAGTTACGCTAGTCAAGTCATTTCGCGTAAACATGTTTTGTATTAACCACTAAAATTGTTCACAATAAATTTATGACCATAATGATTTAAAATTTATTAACCATATCATCGCCGTTGGAAATTTTGCATATTATTATCATTATTATTATTCCACAGCATTTATTAAGCGCCATTCCATATAATCACAGCGCTGAACAATAACATAGAAATATAATAAAATACATCAAGATAATCTGGTAAAAAGCAACGACAGCAAATGCAATATACATCATAAAATACAAACTAAAATTTAAAAACAATCATATTAAAAAGCAAAATGACATATTAAAAAAACGATATGACACCAGAGGAACGTGGATAAACAAAACAGTTCATTCAGATGGGAAAAGATGAGTTTTCAGGTGTTTTTTTAAACACGTTGACAGAAGGTGAACGGCGATAGGGAGAGAGTTCTAGAGGCGTGGTCCGGCAACACAAAATGCACTATCACCAAATGATCGTCGAGTACGTGTAACACAAAGAAGGTTAGCATTCTTGGAGCGTAGGTCATTCCTGCCAGAGGCATAATGGACGGGAAAGTCAGTTAGATAAGCAGGAGTGAGGTTGTTTATACCCTTAAAGGTCAGAAGCAGCACCTTAAAGAGTACTCTCTCTCCCCTACAGGTAACCAATGAAGCTCTGTCCGCAAGGGCGAAGAAGGATGGAATCTATCACACCTGAAAATGATCCTGGCAGCTTTGTTTTGAAGTGACTGTAACTTTCTCATGTCTTTGGCTGAAATTCCATACAACAGCGAGTTTGCATAATCCAGACGGGATAGAATAAGTGAACGTGCTAACTGGTGGTAGCTTTCAGCAGTGATATATCGTCGAATTTTGTATAACTAGTGGTCTGTTGGTTATAACCTGCCTCTTTAACACATTTAAAGCTTACGCACAAATCCACTAAAAGCGTGTGCTAATACGCCGATTGTAGCGACCGCATGTGTAGCGTGCAGAAAATGCAGTAGAGACTAATGTTTCCGGAGCTTTTGCATCATTGATGCTCTCTCGATAATGGCGTCGGGTTGAACTTTAATGAACTTTAAAATCGCGTTTTGTTACTCTATGAACCAGATTTCAGGACTTAATCAGTATTACGGACAGTTCTGCAACACGAAGAAGCACCGATACAAGTGTGTCTATCTGTATAAATGAGGAAGTTTGTGGCCTAAAAAATGGCGATCGTGTTGTATTGTAAGTCAACAGTAAGCTTATTACATGTGATTTAATCTGAGACTAATATACCTAAAGGGTAGGAAGCATGGACTCGATCTATTGTTGTTTACCCAGGCGAATCCAAACACGTCTGATACGGCTGCTGTGTATACCAAGGGATATTAATAATTATGGGATAAGAAACTCCAGATCTGTGCCTGTAATCAAATTCGTTCATGTACACAGCGCCCCCTTTAACAGTTGCGACATGCCGCATAAGGCAAGCAAGTGAAGCGAGAACTGTCAATCATCAGTTGGCTTCGACCATGTTATAGCGCCAACTAGACCAGCTACGACAAACTATTAAGGTCAAGAGAATCGGGGTTTTATCTACCATGTTACCTAGCCCTGTGTATACTCAACGCCGCCGGCGCTGTCCGTGTGGACACGCATACAGACGATGCCGGCCAAGCGCCAAGACCCCGCATGGGCTCGAACTCAAAACCTTTCGCTCCTCATGTCAACGTTCCATCCATTACACCAACCGTGCTAATTTAAAAAAGAAATTGGCGAACAAATTATTTATATCTAATTTTATTAATTGGACATTTGAACTTGAAAAAAGGTCGACTATTGGGTTTAGGATTATTTACTGTAGTTGTACATAGAAAAGTGGTTTTTTTAGACTTTTGCGATGGGTATTCCTTCGGTTTAATAGTCCAATGCCCTACCGTTGGGCTAATTGTGCGCTATGTAAAATTCAGTAAGAAAAAAATTATATCGTTCAACATGTACCACTTTCCTCTAAATCAGAGGTTCAAAATGCTTTATATTTCATCATCTTTGCGGTTTTAAGATAGCGTTCTCGCCCACAAGTTGTGTATTTACTGTAATATAGAATGTAATTCTGATTTAAATGTAACGAATAACAATACTTTTTGAAACAATTCTACGTTCGTACACATTATTTTGTTACTCACGTCATTCACGACTTATCATTGCATCACGGGCCTTTTGCCAAATAAGGTTCGCGCAGCAGTCAGCTGTTGTGTTTCAAATACCTGCGTCCGCGTACAGTATTTGCGATTGTGCGACATTTCATTGGGCCACATCTGACATACATATTCATGAGGTAATAAATTAGTATTCAATGATAACATTGTCTGCTTAAAGGCATATTATGTGATCTTTTCCACAGAGCGCCCTCTATTCATGATTTTTTTTAAAAAGTAGATTTTCTTGCAAATTTACATTTCTGATCATAAATCGTATACGTTCCAAGTTACAGAGCGATACGATTCCTAATTACCTCAAAATCATGGTTTTAGAGTGAATTTAGAGTGAAAATATAAACTGTCGTGTTATCCCGACATAAGTAATTAAGAATCGTATCGCCCTGTAACTTGGAAAGTATGTACGATTTATGCTCAGAAATGTAAATCTGCAAGAAAATCTGCTTTCAATTTTGTTTTCGATGTTGAGGGCGTTCCCTGGAAAGATCACATAATATACGTTTTTTAAAACTCAATAAATCCATCTAAGCAGCCTTTAATATATCGCCCGATGCATTAGTGTTTCTATACCTATACTTAGTTTAACTAGTGCATCCATGCACACAAAAGAAATGCTTAATACTTTCCACGCGGCTATTGGTTTTACCATACAGAACAGGCTCGTCAGAAATCTTTCCCAAAGTCTATCTCAAGGATTACTGAACCAATACTAGGCATGTTTGTACTTATCTTAATGTATTTCTCATGGTGATTTCAAATATGGTAATGAAATTTAGTTATTTTGACATTTTTGATACATTTTGTGAAATTTTGGAATGTCGTCTGCAGACGTCTGCCGCGTGGAAAGTGTTAATGTAGATAGCAAACAATTAGTATCCTGACGTTTCCCGATACATGCATTATATCCATGATTGCTGGGCATTGTCTTTCTAATGATCACCACTTCGGCTATTTTGCCTACGCGGGTGGTCACCTCGGTTCATTTTCTCATCCACATTGTATCAATAAATGCAATGACACCGATGACTAAGTCGACACTACCCATGAAGAGAAATGATGCAGCGTATGATCCAGTCAAATCAAAAAACATACCTGTTAATAGATGAAACAAACCAGAATATAGTGTTACTAATCAAATAAGCATTAAATCTAATATTTCTACAAAGATAAATAATTACTTGACTCGAGTTGGATGATTTTCAATTTTGAGACTATAATAGGCCTAACAAATACGGCAATACCCTCATTATCGATCATGTCATGCTATTTCAATAAAGGAGTCCCTTATTTAAACAGTGTTAACTCTAACCCGATTGATTACCGAATTAAATGTCAGCGAATTGCAATTACAATACATATATCATATTATATTTATTAATCACAAACATTTAAACCACAAAGCATGCAGATCCACGATCGTCTGACTGTGAGAAATTACAGATTAAGAATAATTCGAGTATACGGTATAACGTCCATTTCCCATTCCAGGGACTCCAGACATCCACATGATTTGCACTTTGCGTATCACACGAGGCCGGACATGCGCTAGTTCACTAATATTCAAGGACAAATTACGCGACGGATACAATTCAAAAAGTGATACTTACACTGGAGTTGCCTTTCCAACGCCAGTGATTTTAGGATGAAATAATTAAGTTTCAACACGGGAATCATATAATCAAAATCCATTTTTTACATTGAAACCAACGGGGATTGCAAAATGCACAGCCATTCGTGACCACCGTCGTCTAACGGGTGTGAATTAAAACTAAAGGTAGGCAAAGACCAATTCCGATGAGAGGAATTAGGGAGAAATGTATTCTAACAGAGCGCCCTCATCGTCATCGTCTCTCCATTATTGCTGATGTTTTGTCACATAAATTGAAACAGAAAACTAAAATTCTATTTCAACCATTGTCTAGATTAAAATCGACATTGATCCATTAAAGGTACCAATAGGATATTTTGATCGAATTTCACATACAATATTCGAGAAAATTATGGGATAATTGAGGTAATCCGTGGCTTTCTTGTGTTAATTTTCGTTCATTTGAATCTCACCTATATATTTTGCTATCAAGCCTATATGTGGCAAAAGAAATTGGATAACAAATTCCTTTTCTCGTGTCCCCTAGGCTGACAGTAAAGGTAATCAGTAAAGGTAATCACTTAATTATTTGTTAACTAAGTGGCTCTTAACTGATTCTTTTACTTACTTAGAACAACCGTGTAAACAAACTAAATATATTGAGAAATCAGTTAGAACCACCATCAATGTGTCAATAAAATATATGATCAAAATGGTCTTGTGGTTTAACTGTACGCAAAAGAAACCATTTATCTTGGGATTTTTTTGGATATCTCGCTAGATTATGTACTCCGGTTGGGTCTTTATTCTGTAAAATTAATAATGAAAGTATTATAATGATTTACCAACTAGTGGTCCTCCAACAAGGCATCCTAAACCTATGAATAGATACGTCCATCCTACAGCTGCCACTGCAACATCATCCCCGCCATCACTTGCAAACTCCCGCGCAATTGTAACATTTAGCGGGAACCGGGCACCAATGGTAAATCCAACAATCGATGCTAACGTGGCCCAAACAGCGTATGTATTAGCTAAAGGGTCTACTAACAGCGCAACGGAACAACTTAGAGACATGACACTGAAGAGTCCAGTGCTTGTGATTAGATGGTTGTCCAGTACAGGTCCAGTAGAAATTCGACCTACAAAGTTACCTATTCCACCGATAAATGAAATGTACGCAGCATTATGGGGCACAACACCTCTATTGATAACATTCGAAACAACAAACACTGACCAACTTGAATATTGAACAGCGTAAAGCGTAAATAAACACTGATAGAGTACAAATCGTGGTTTGTCACGAAACAACCTCAATCCCGATTTCATCCCCAAGTTATTATGCACTGTCGTTATGAAATCGTAGATTCTCAACTTTATATTTTCCCTTCTTGAAGGTCTAGCAGAGTTACTTAAAAGTTGGTTTGTTTCGTCACAATCATCACTTGAGGAGGCGGTACCAGTGCTCCATGAAG
Organism: Ophiura sarsii; assembly: GCA_035610835.1. Classification (NCBI taxonomy): domain Eukaryota; kingdom Metazoa; phylum Echinodermata; class Ophiuroidea; order Amphilepidida; family Ophiuridae; genus Ophiura; species Ophiura sarsii. The sequence goes on from CM069448.1 coordinate 66,208,921, forward strand.
GTGATTGATGGATCATTTGAGTTTGTTCAATTGGCAGTGGAGGCTTCAAAAGTGCGCCGCCAACGATACAATGCATGTCTAATGCTGCCATAATGATACACGCGCCTCTCCATCCATAGGTCTCGACTGATAGTTGTACTATCAAAGGCATGATTGCCATCCCAACTGCTCCACCCGCAGCCGAAATGCCATTTGCCATGCCAAAATTGTCATCGAAATAATCAAATAATGGTACCGTGGATGGAACTACGATCAAACTATGTCCAATACCTTCGATATAAAAAGATACATAATAATAATTATCAAAATGATATATATATATATATATATGATAATCAGTAATGATACGGCTGCAATTCACGTGAAAATAACAATATAGTAACTTAAGACAGATAAAGGTAAGCCAGGACTCTTTCAACAATTATGGACACTTAAAATGCGTCTCCATGACCTCATCCGACATATTTTCATAGAAATCCCGTTAGAAATACAGTCGACTGTCCCTGTGCAAACTATCACAATTTTTACTCCATTGAACCTCATGAAAATATACTTGTGTTAATGCGTGCATTTTATGTTCTCCGCATACCAGTGTACACGAAGGGTTATCCAACTATGAATAGATGACTAGAAAACTTACCTAGGACGACCATCGCAATTATCAAATGACTCAGGTTTGTAGCAAAGGCGCACACCACTAGACCCAAAGACGCAATCGTTCCACCAATCATTACCATTGTGCGTGGTGTGATGAACTTCGTGGCGGCTCCAGATACAGGGCCTGATGAAAAGAGAGCAAAACTATTGTGAATGATCATTACCAACCTTAAAACCTGCTTGAGGACTCAAGTCGGTCGGGGATTGTTTTGTTATACAATTGCAAATAAATAGAAAGGGTATCCGGACGGGAATCTTTAACAAGTAAAGTGTTTAAATCTATCCACAAACAATCTTTAATTAAAAATGGTTTGGATTCCATCAACATAGTGATGTGTAGGATAAAGCTAAAAATAAAAGCCGGGTCCGGAAATTGAATACCAAACACGCCTTGAAACTCACTGATAAATTTCCGAAGCAATTAGAAAATGACCGATAGATATTCCAAGGTCAAGCCAAGATGGTTGCTTCACGTTATAGACGTCAAATTGGATACCATATTAGCTTATGCAATTTACCGAATACAGCGCAATATATACCGCGCTTTTATATCATGAAATATGGATTACTGGACCACTTACACCACCCTTCCCTACCGATATCAAGCAAGTTTAGAAAGAATTAACTGGACACTTCTTGCCAAAAGTGAACTGAACAGGACATTGTGAACTATCTCATCAGAATGGAGAACCCAAGCAATGCATAGTAAACTGGGTTGGGTTTTATTTGTATTTATAAAGAGCAAATGTGAACAATAGCCCAACAGACATTAACAAGGTTGATGTATAAATCTAACTGGTAACTCTCAACACAGAGCCAATCAATTGGTTCACTGTTACTCCAAAAACATGCACAATACAAGGAACTTAAATGGGAACTGGGTTAACAATATCAATGAATGAAAGTGACATAAGAATAGGATAAAAGCCCAAACATTTAGAGAACAACATCAAAATATAAATTTAAAACAAAAATATCTGGAGGTCATGGAAATCACGAGAACCTCCATAACCAACTCGGCAACAAACCGTATACCACTACCAGGTGCTGTCTATCGTCACCTATCGGGACGTGGCCGTATCACCGACCAAGCTGGATACATGCTTACCAGGAATAATTCAACATCTCCTCAACCAAGCACTATAAAGTCAACACTTTTTCCCGCATGAACCCCATGAATTCCAAATGGAAAACTATGCTTACGCCATTATGCTGCGGTTGTATTTATTGCCTATATCTTGTGATGCAAACCCCAATTCCAACACTAACACTTCAGTCAGTATCAGAAGTGTTAAGATTGCATTTGGCATTGTTGAACAAGGAAATAAAGTCCTTGCCCCGGTAGTGGAATAATGATTAACCTTAACTTTAACTATTTTACTATACGTACCTAATATGTATGTTAGTCCGTTAAAAAGAGCTGTGCTAAAACCAGCGGCCCCTGCATTAGCATTCAGATCGTGCATGAAAAATGGCATGACAATGCCGAGTGATTTATAGATTCCAAGTGACATGCAAAAAGATATGAATCTTCCAAGAACACACATCCAGCCGCGCCATCGTATGTTTTCGGCCATTTTGTACACGGTTTAATAGAAACATAAATTATGGTTCTCCAAATGTATTGTGGAGTATGCAGCCGGCGTGGCAATTGTGCCAATGCTATAGCTACTGTGAAAACATATTCTTGAAAGATAATTAAAAAAAACCACTGCTTTATGTACCCCGGGGGTCACTCGAGTATAAAAGTGGTAAGCATCCGTGTGAATGCACACCATGAAACTACCCTTAGCAAGGATTGACAAGGAAGTGAAAAAAGATCCTTTACATTGGCAAATCACCACCCTTAACAATGACTCCTTTTAAACGATTCAAAATACACCCCTTAGACTAGTATGAAGTGTACCCCGGGATACGATATATGTTCGGTACAACATACCGGAATAATTCTCTATCATTGTGGGATATATGCTATGAATCATTTTCAATACTTGCCACACCTGCATTAAACACTTTTGGTAAAGCTACGAAGCTATTAAAGCTATTTTATGAACTGTTATATAAATATAATATCCTTAAATATCTGCTACAAATTCATAGTATATTGGTTTGAGTACTGGATGTACTTTTCGGGAGATGCCCTGAAAATCAAATGTTAGTGTGATGGAAACGGACAAAAACCTTAGTATTTAGATTTATCTTTAACGGATATAAGCAATAAAAATGACTTGATTTGTTGGACAAAACAGGCTCTCTATACAAACAGTACCATATCAGGACAATCATTAAAAAGGAGCGAGTTCCTCTCTAGTATTTGTCCTGGACAAAAATCACATGACTCACTACGCACCCAAGTCCTCACGTGCCCGGCAAAAAGCCCATGATGCCAAACTTATGTGTGTACGAACGAAATATATATCTAGAATCGTTTCAACAAGTAGTGTTATTCGTTACATTTAAATCAGAATTACATTCTATTACAGTAAATACAAACGTTTGGGCGAGAACGCTATCTTAAAACCGCAAAGATGAAGAAATATAAAGCATTTTAAACCTCTGATTTAGAGGAAAGTGGTGTGTCGAACGATATAACTTTTTTCTTCTTACTGAATTCACATAGCGCACAGTTAGCTCAACGGTAGGGCATCGGACTATTAAACCGGAGGTCGTGGGTTCAAATTCTACCACGACTTGAAATGTTATTTTAATCGTTTATAAATAACATTTATTTATAGTATAGTTGTCGGGATTGTTTGATTCCTTATTGTTCCATTTGATTATATTTTTTTTGGAATGTGACATTATTTACCATTTCACTTTATTTTCAATTTGACAGTTTTGTATGCGTGGTATCATAGACCTTGAATACGGGGACAAACATGTCTATTGAAATCCCATTGAAATGTTGTGTAGAGCTGATACTACGTGCACGTGCGTCTCGCTAACACCTGTATAACTGGCATGTTTGATATTAAATTTGGGTACTGCTAGTCTATTGCAGCAACAGCATATTTCATAGATGCTGATGGGGTTTATAAAAAAAAGTTTGAGAAAAGAAGCCAAGGTATTTTTTTCTAATATTTTAAATGTATTAAATTAATACGCACATTCACTGATGCGATTTTATGTAACACTCTTTATGAAGCTTTATAGACATCTACCTTACCCAGTTTTTAATAACACCTAAACTCGAACCCATGAGTTCGATGGAAAACGAGCACGTCTTTTCAAATCAATACTTTACGCATATGGGAACGAGAGTGACGTTTTATTTATGAATTGTGAGTAGTCGTTTCATGACAGTGCAAAAGACTACGCGGGCTTTTGTGTTGCGCGTATTTAATCCGAGACGAGCATAGTTTCAATAGAAAGTACTTTATAATACTTCGCCATCCATAAGTTCCTTATCTATGGCAGTCAACCAGTAGGTCGCAAGGTCATTTTTTTTCTTTTCACGGGATGTAACTGCAATATATATGCAATATCCGATGATTTCCGAAATTTTTCGAATAGAAGAGCTCACTTTAGATCGCTTTCTCATAATACCAGAATAGAATATGTACGTAGACTGTTTTTAATATTCACAGCTGTTCGACTTATCATTTTCTGCTATCATTCATATCAGATATTGTACATTTTTGACTGTATAAAATGTTGTAATTCTTGATTTAAAAACGAGGTAATTATGCGATCTATCTATCTAGCCTATTTCACTCCACTGCAGAAGGAAGGCCTCTTCATCAATTTTCCATTTCACTCCGTCCTGTGCTGTCCTTTCCAAGTAACGTTGCCATACTCTATGATGTCGTCTATCCACCGTCTGTTTGGCCTGCCTCTACCTCTAGTGAATGCTCTGGGGATCCAGTCTGTTAATTTATGAGTCCATCTGTTGTCTTTCCTCCTGGCTAGATGGCCAGCCCATCTCCATTTTTTTGATTTTAATTCCAGTATGATGTCCCTCACTTCTGTTTTCTTCCTTAAATCTGTGTTGGTCACCCTGTCCCTTCTTGTGACGCCAATCAATATCCTTTCCATTGCCCTCTCAGTGACTTTTAGCTTCTTCTCCAATCTCTTTGTTGTTGTCCATGTTTCTGAGCCATACGATAGCACTGGGATGATACACTGGATGAAAATTGGTCGCTTTAGTGACAATGGTAGCTCTTCATCACGAAAGATAAAGCTGATATTATGCGATATGCGATTAAAAACCCTGGTCGTGACCGTTTGAAGCATTTGAATATCAATGTGCTAACACAGACTTCAATATCTGCTTCAAATATTCACATGAAATATACAGTTTTGGTGGAAAGATCGGAATTTTGCTGTGGTTTTACATGCTCTCTGTATAGATGGTGTGACCGGTGACGTAGTGCCCGGCAGTATGCGTGCGCACCTACAGGGAATGTGCTTTAATTAACACTTGATTGATCATTACTTACCATGCTTAGGCTGAGTTCACATAGGAGTATACTATTCGGGTATACGGTGCACGTTTTGCAGGGCACGCGTATAGCTTAAATCGAAATAATGTAATCTCATAATACCGGGTCACATAAGATGGCACTATTCGAAAAGGCCGTATAGCGTAGTATAGTATAGTATAGTATACCGGGAATCGTGCGTGTTCGATTTGAGTGCAGCGTATACCGTCCGGTTTTGATGTGGCAGCTGCAATTCGTGTGTGCAGTCGTTATGAATTTCCCCTATCACGATTTATAAACAATTTATTGCGTAGAATGGGGTTAGTTAGAAACAATAGGACTCCTTTGCAATTTAATAGCACATGCCTTCATATGTACATGTTATACTATCAACCAAATGATATATGATATGTGGACCATACATTCTCTTGGTGATAGAACAACTCTCAAATGTGCAGGTTTCCTTAATAAAATATACATAAATATAAGTGTCAAAGTAATGAAAATAACATTGGATTTGGAATTTAAAACTCGTCGTCTTAACTAATAATCCATTTCTAAAGTGTCCATTTGATCGGCGCCAAAAGACCGAGTAGGGCACGCGTGCTACCCTATGTGACTCGCCGTGCCCGTATAGCGTATAGCGAATACCGAATAGCGTATAGCGAATACAGTATACCGTATACCGTATACTCTTATGTGAACCCAGCCTGTGTAATAGTGCAGTAGTCATGGTCTGTATCCCTAAGCACAATGAGAGACCAGGTACTAAATCTGGTTGCCCGGCAGTATGCGTACGCACCATAGTACCTCTAGCATGTCTTTAGACCAGTCGCTAATCAATTTGTAAACACTGCTGATGTAAACAACGGTCACTTCATCTATAGACATAGCATTATGTTAGGGATATCCATTTAAAATACATGTGTTTCCCGCGATACTACACGCACGGCTGGTTTACTTTACCTTGGCGGGACAATAGGTTCATCGATCGGTAACGCGACTTTCTACACAGAGAATGACAGAATGTGCAAAATTTGCCAAACTAAAATCATCTGTTCATCTTATTTTCCTGGTCTTGACTGTTTGAAGCAATAAGCCTTCCGAATGTTGACATTTTACGGAGACGAAGACTACACTTTATTTGCTGCGAAATATTCAGGAGGGTTGTGACCATTTTTATCGAGATATGGCAAATTTATGGAGACACTTTTCAATGTAAATATTGCAGAAAAATTGCGATACGGTTTTCAGTATTTTAGGTCCTACACATCATTTTAAAGGATCAAATCACCTGTATTAATTAATACTAGCGGGCATCCGCGCTTCGCGCGGAACCCGCTAGAAGATAACGGGGAGGTTAGTAAACAAAGCGTAAAAAAATTTGGTACAATATCAAGAACATGCCCTTTACATAATCCAGACGGGCCCTCAATAATCTGAATATCGCAGGTGCATTTGATAATCCAGGTATGTGTGATGTGCCTTAATCCAGGTAGGCCTATACCCTTTGTGTTTTTAATATCCAGATACCCAGGTCAGATGTAGGCCTCCCATGTGACCTGAAATGCAGGTACCCCATAGGCCTAATCCCTACTCTCTAAATGTAAAAGAGTGGTTTTCCACTTTTTCAAGGAGTTAAACGCAGGACAACACTTTTTGGAGTGGAAAAACACTCTAAAAGGAGTGAAAGGGGATTTTATATGACAATGTTCCACTTTATTGAATGGACATTTTCCACTCTAAAACGGGTTGACCTGTGTTTCACTCCCTTCACTCCTTTTCGAGTGAATTTCCACTCTTTCCACTCGTTTTGTATTTAGAGAGTACCCCTACTCCAGTAACCACAGGTGCCCTTAATATTGCATCGGGTATCACATGATCTAGGTATTGTATGTGCCGTTATAATACCCTTGTGCCCTTACTTGATCATATTCAAGTAAATTAAACGCGGGTGCCGAAGATAGCGGGCAGTTAGTCATATCAAAATAGACAGAGGTGAGTAATTTCAAAGCGTTATAAATGTTTATATAAATATCAAGAACATGTCCTTAAATAATGCAGGTACCTAAGATGCCCTTTATATAATGTAAGTGACATGGTGCCCTTAATACACCATGAGCGTAGGCCCAATGTGCTCTTAAATAATACTTAGACCTAATCCAAGTACTCCACGTTTAGACCCAACCCCTCACAGGTGGCCTTAAAAATCCAGATACCGCACGTGCCGGCGTTATATCCATACCAATGTGCCTGTACTATTATCCAATTTATAATGGAAAGCGCAGGTATAGGTGCCGAAGCTATAATAGTGGGCGGTTAGTCATATCAAAACGTAGGATGAGGGTATTGTAAAACAGCAAGAGTATGTCGTTGATACTCCATGTACCCTGTGCCCTTAATGCTGACATTGGTGCCACAGTGCCCTTAATCCATATATACTGTATGCCCTTAAGAAATCCAAGTACGCCATTTATAAAACATGGTGACCTTGATTATTCAGGTACCCCCATGTACTTTAATAACCAAGATACTCCATATGTCCTTAAGTGATCCAATATAGGACCTCCCTGGACTATTTGGTATATCTTGAATCGAATATTAAGGGCATCCGTGATAACCTTTTATGCGGTTATTAGGGCCTATACGTGGATTATTAAGAATACTTTAGAATATTAAGAGTATCTGGATTGTCTTAATATAAGTATAGGCCACATCTGGGTGGGTACCCCATGTGACCTTAGGTAGACTTACCCCATGTGCAGTGGCGGCACTACCGGGTGGCGATTTTTGTTTTCGTACATGAGTTTAACCAAATTTATTTATTCCGTTTTAATACGAAATAAAGCAAAATTCACTGAATAAAATGATTTTTTTTACCATTTTGAAACAAATGAACTGATTTTGGTTAAACTCATGTACGAAAAAGATAATCGCTACCGGGGGTGGGGGGGGGGGGGGGGGGGGGGTGCCACCAGTCGTGACCTCTCCCACAGTTTAAGTCCCTACGCATTTTGTACCCCAAATATTATAATAAAAAGTTCAATTTTAATGTCAAAATTCAAAGTTGTATTAGCTTTAAATTGGTCCAAAATGTCTGATTTAGAATAAATTTATCTAATTTCAGGAATGTTTACAATAAAAGCCAAAAGGCTTGAATTTTCCACCCAAGTGTTTTGTCTTGCCCCCCCCCCCTCCAAATTGTTTTATTGTCCCCCACTCCACTCCCGTTTTCCCCTTATGTTGATGGGGGTGCCGCCGTAGGCATGCGTTATGAGCGTTTAGTGGGTTCTAGTTCTATAGTCGGTTATTTAGTTTTATCAAATTCATATTTATGGTCGGCGGAGTCTATCTTTCAAGATCACTTGTACCATTCCATGATTGTATTTGACCACTTTGTGTGCCAACCCCGTTTTTCGGGCCAATTTACATTAAATACATTAGTCCCTCAATAGGCATGTAGGGCTTAAACGTATGTAATCCCTTTGTCATGTTTGATGTGTTCTAAATAAGGCCTGACCATAATATACCGCACGCTCCGTTTACCATGTTTACCAAGATGCATGTGCCCTTACTATATCCAGATTATCAAGTAAGGGAAGTGCGCTTGCATGGTGGCTTTAAGGCCTATTAGGGTATGATGGGGCAATACCGCACGTTCCGTTTATCTAGATACCCCATGTGGCCTTACTGTATCCATATTATCAAGTTAAGGGAAGTGCGGGGAGGAGGGGGGCTTAGGCCTATAGAGTATGATGAGACAATCCCGTAATTTCCGTGCTATATAAGCCTCACGGCGTATAAGCCGCAGCACCTTATTATTAAATTCATAAAGTAAGATTCAGACCTCATCATAGTAGAGGCTATAAGCCGCACCGCACCGCTGTATAAGTCGCGCGAAGACAATTAAATGGTTGTGAGGGGGGGGGGGGGTTGCCGACCTTGATCCACCAGCCCAAAGTTTCATGACCCGCCATGCCTTGCGCGGCGGTATCGGCCAAATTTATACATAACTAATTTTAGGGGATAACTGCTCAATTAATCATTATGTATATAACATGTTTAAGTCAAAACATTCATTTATCATCCATATTTATAATACCGGAAGCATGGTTGACTGCATCAAATGGAGTTACCTGCATGGGTGACTCCTCCTATCAAATGTATGGGTAACCCCTTCATCAAATGTGGTGACTTGCAAGGGTGACTTCATCAAATGGGGTTTCGACAACTGCATGAGTAATTCCATCAAATGTATTTTCCTTCAGCCACTTCATGTCACTTTAATTAATACATGTTATCCTGAATACGGTTTGCACCTTGCTCTCCATTTCTTTATTAAAATAAAGGTCTAGTATAATGTACCTTGGCTTTATTTTTTGTTTGTGTCTTGCTCCCTTTATCTTGTATGTACGGTATGCACAGCGGAGCAATTACGGACTACCTGCTTTCATCCTGCCCCGTAAACAAAGTACAACGCCACAAACGCGTACACAATTTGTCTGCGTCATTACGTGTGCGCCGTATTGCGTGCGCCATGTTAAACGCGACGCGCAGCAACAACATACGGTTGGCATGGTACTGCCAGTTTCTTTATCGGTATCAAACGTCGCGTTCGCCTATATAACCAATGTGAAAGTGTCACTTTAAGATCTGTGTAAGAGTTTGTTGTTTACATTTAGAAAATGTCGTGAAATATTGTTATTTGTCGGACGTATAGTCCCGTATAAATGCTTGTTACTCATGCGATCTTTAAGAATGACAAACGGCCGCACATACAGAAATGTAGCTATATATATCCCTAATGAAAATATTTTGGGTGAAGACCATATGTCATCACTCACTCCGAAAACCACAATTTTTGCCCGAACAGGAGTAAAAGAAATTCAACATTTCGGATTATCATCTGTGATCCTTTCTGCGCATGTCTGAAAACGGAAAAATACTGGCATTGAACTATCTAATTAGCTCGTGTATTAGAGGCGCAATTACCACGCTTTTTCAGTTCAAGAGGGACGCGAGTGTAAAATTATTATTGAACTATCTAATAAAGCGAAGGACCGAAAATTAGTATATAGATAGAAGCCTTGCCAACCATAATACGGAGTTTATAGTGGAGAGTTTACCTGAAATGACACAAAAATAGCAAATTTAAAACTCTTCTTATTTTCATCCTTGCAAAAACGTCCGTTGGCCGAGCGAGGTCATTCGTGCTGGCTGAAAAAGAAAATAGCGACCATTTGCGTGACATGCTAGCTGACTGATGGTGGCATGTACCACTGTATCTGTCCTACACTGCCGCGCAAAAGTATTTCCCCTGGAAGCTTGCAAGTTATCACTGTGTTGTCAACAAAGTATTAAGCCATCAGATCCAATTACCATTTTATTGTGTTCATTGTACATTTTATATCAATAAATTCATGTTTCCTATTAAGATTAATGATTTAAAATCATTACAATTCATGATTTTATCGAGCAAGTCAGAATTCTATGTAAAATCGCCGTAGTAAATCACCGCATGAATATCAATTAGCTCATATCGGCAGTGTAACGCTATGGAAATTTTCAACTGAGATCAACCGTTTTGGGGAAACTCTATGTGCAGAAATATATAAATGTTTACTGCGTGGCATGCGCAGTTCATCGGAATACCTTTACAGGGACCATTTTATAAACCTTTTATAAACCATATCATATCGGACCGTAATAAAGCAAATTCGGAAAGTTAAAAAAAAAAACACCGGGAAACCCCATTGACTGACTAAACTGTAGTGTTACTATAGAGGATGGATACGATATAAGTATCCTATTTATCTGATTTGAATAGGATAGTCTTCCTTACTATTGTTTGGGATTGAGAAGAGACGGTGGCATAGTAGAAAAGGATTTATTATGTCTTGGTATGTTGTTTATCGAGCGGTCCTTTGTGAAGATGAAATAGTGGGAAACTCTACTGCTTTGAATCATCCTATTGATAACGTGGTTTGTTATAGTCTCTGGAGCAAATGGGACAATGAACTACGTGCATGCACACTTTGTAATTTTGCTGGTTCTCCATGGTATTTCAGCCCGATCGTAATGAAAATAATTTTAGATGTGCCTCAAAAAAGACGAATATCTGCCAAAAACATAAGTATTCCAATAAACTGCACATGCCATTTATCATTCATAAATTTCTGCACATGGGATTTCCCAACACCAGTTAATCTCAGTTGAAAATTACCATAGCGTTACACTGCCGATAATGAGCTAATTGATATTCATGAGGTGATTTACTACGATTTTACATAGGAATTTTGACTTGCTCGATAAAATCATGAATTTTAATGCTTTTGAATTACGAATCTTAATAGGAAACATGAATTTATTGGTATAAAATATACACTGAACACAATTATGGGGGTCTGATGGCTTACTACTTTGTTGACAACACAGTGATAACTGGCAAGCTTCCAGGGGAAATACTTTTGCGCGGCAGTTAAGTGTAGGACAGATACAGAGTGGTACATGCCACCGGTCACCATAGATAAGGAAGCTATGGATGGCGAAGTAAGGGCGCACAGCACTAAATCACTCCTCGTTTTGTGTAATGGTAGTAAGTTCCGGCAAAAAAAACCCCGATTTTGTGATTAATGGGGTCATTTGGGAATCAGTTTGGCGTGAGGGTAGCATTTCATAATTAAAATGAAAGATGATCTCTTGTACTTTGATCAGGATATTGCAAAATATTGATTTTCGATTGTATTGAAAATTTATCACGTGGATGAACACACGTGATCGGAGGCGATTAGAAGGCGAGCGTCCGGGCTGAAAATAGGGTGGTGCTGTTTAAATGATCGTATCGTAAAATCTAATTGGAAGGTGTAACACTTCTTGACGATTTTATGAAATTTGAATGTTTGTTTATTAGAATAAAGCATTCGAGACATTCCAAAAAATGGTTACTAAGGGCCCAAAATAGCGACTCTTTTAGCACTAATTTACATGTAATCCAATGGGCGGTTTATTTAGTGATGTGCCCCCGTAAGTACTTTCTATTGAAACTATGCTCGTCTCGGATTAAATACGCGCATCACAAAAGCCCGCGTAGTCTTTTGCACTGTCATGAAACAACTACTAACAATTCATTAATAAAACGTCGCTCTCGTTCAGCGCAAAGTATTGATTGTCCAGGGGAAATACTGTTGCGCGGCAGTGTATGCAATAGGCCAATACAATAGAAACTCGTCGTGCTATATGTGTGTTTCATCGATTTTAAGCATGAGTAAGGCCATGTGTTTTGAACTCGCCACCCTTACCGTTGCATGTCCAGATTTTTAGGTTTTACACCATCTGAGATTCAAATTAGCATATCGCAATAACTACTTGTTCTACCACATAAAAAGTATATATTTTCTGAACGGTAATCTCACAAGAAATCTAAATATGCTATTTGAATTTGCATAGGACCTAATGGTAACATGTTGTGATTAAGAATGTTCAAAGAATATCGATTTTTTTTCTTCTCATATTTTGATTAAAATTCAATATTTTTTTTATTCCTATTCCAATCATCATTTTACCGGACATATAGTTCCTCATGCAATTTACCCATCAGAACATAATGGTTGTCAAGGGTAACTTGTTGAAATATGTTATATCGGAAAGTGAATGAGCACAGACGTTTACCATTTCATATTTATTAGAGTTTACACATATATATTTTTGGCTATTCACCCTATCCTGATTTAAACGGCATATTTGTATTCCCCTATTTGAGAGCTTTCCAAAATGTATAACTTGGCTATCATCGTATGAATACTTTTTTTTGCTATAGTCATGTATGTAAAACCGATGAATAAGGACAAGTTCCCTGTGCAGCGAATAGGGAAAAAGCCAAGGACAATGCAATCGATTCATGATTACAATTGTTACATAATAGTTGTCACGTTTGTTGAAGCAGAATATTATAGAATATAAAATAATCTATAAAATGAGAGCAAAATCATGTTTCTACCATACAGGAATGAGGAGTTATTGTAAATTGAACGTAGAATTGATAACTTTTTCTATATTCCCCATAGAGATTGTACACAACGCCACAGCCACCACCGCCACCGCCACCACCCCTGACTTTCACAATATAATCAATCATATCTCAGCCAAACAGTTATAGAAATACCTGATTTATTCACACAATGTAGCTAGATAAATAGGCTTTCAAATGACACCTCAACCATTGCTCTACCCCATTTAGTTGCTGAGTTAAAAGAGAGAGATGGATGATTCGTCATCAAAAATGCAACGCCACCACCCTTTTTGGGTGGTGAGTTCAAAACACATGGCCGTAAAGCAAATGCCAACTGTTACGTAATAGAAATCAATCAGCCTGTGTTATTGAATAGATTCTTAAAGGGTTCAACAAAAGAAAGTATACCACTTTGTTTATGTCATTTTGAGTAACATTCAATTTTTTTTTGACCAAACAGGCTAGATAGGCATTTATATGAATCTTTTAGGCATAATTTGATACCAAATTTCCCCCTAACAACAATTGTTAACACGCAATGTCGTACAAACCCAACGCATTTGCCCGTCAATCATGGTTATACACACACAGAGAGACCCCCAATTTGTCCTTTCTTCTCGTGCTGTGTATTGGAAATGAGATTTTTGAATATAGGAAATCTTTCTTTAAACGATGCTAATCATGGTTTATCTTTGTTGTTAGGGGGCAAATTTGGTATCACACACTAAAGGCCAACTTTGGTATCACACATCTCTTAGTATCCCTTTAATTAGCATCAAGTCAAAAACACATTTTAATTTATATCTGGAGATATGTACAGGGTGTCCCAAAAGTCTATGCACGACTTTGAAGCTTTGTATTTCACAAAATATAAGTCGTATTGAAAATATGAATACATATTTAGAAAGAGGAGATGTAGGAAATAATTTTGATACCAAGCATTGGATTAACATCTGTTTGTAATGCCACCCTAGAAGTAAAATATGTATTACTGCAAAAATGTAATTTTTGTAATGTAATACTTCGGAGGAATAAAGTTCATAAATCCATACCTATTGAGATTAACAAAAAGATGGGTAGAGTTGGTTACACGTAAAGTGATCCGCCAATTGTAATATTTACAATTTTACATAACAGTGATCCCATCATAATAACAACTATATCACACATAATTTTCGTTTCTATAGTGAAATCTAGTTTAAACTTCTTCGAATCCTTACGCAAAGTTATGTGAACAGTTGATCTCTTAATCTTGTTTTCTGCGGAAAGTCGGCGAATAGATCTCTTTGGCCTTTTTGCTACTGCATGTCTAATGACATCAATGTGACTTGTTGATCTATTGGTCTTTTTTTACCACATCGAGACAAATCATGCACAGTTTCTGTGTTCAAAAATGTATCCACCAACTTCAGAATGGATATTCTTCCTGATGCGCGTTTCACTTTGAAATGTTTTCTGAACTTTTGTTGAGTAAGTTCAACTGAATTTTTTTCAGCGTAGAACCATACAATTTGCATTCGCTTATCTATGCTGTAAACCATCTTGAATGAAGACTTTTGCTGTGCAATGTTGTCTACTACGCCTATTTATGTTGTGAGTGACCAAGTTTGGTAATAACATTAATGTTGCAAGGTAAGCAGTGAACTGTGACTAATGCGCAACGTTGCTTTCATACCGCTAATTTATGCGCACCTGATTTTAGCAACAATGTGTGGTACTTGATATGGATGGGTCTTGCACATGGCCAACAACTTTCAACCAGTTTTATAATGTTGTGGGTTCACCAATAGGGTTGTGTTTGGTATCAAAATAATTTCCCAAATCTCGTCTATCAAAATATGGTCAAATTTATACCATATGATTTATATTTTGTGAGATATGACTCTAGAAAACGTGCATAGACTTTTGGGACACCCTGTATATCTTGCAAACCTGGAAATCAGATATGTTGTACAGGTTGTAACAAAAAGAGTTATACAGTTTTGAAAAAAATATTAAAAATATCTCCCGTAGAATTTCTGTTTCGAGATTTAATAGTGTGCAAGTGGAATTTTCTTAGCTTTCGAATAAGCTTTGTTTCATGACAATCGATGGTCGGTAAGCAGAGATATGATCAATTGTCTAAAGTAGTCATGAAATCACCTGGGCCACTTTGGTTTAATCAATGGTAAAACTACTGGGATGAATATGAATGGAATCGAACCAGGAGTTTAGTAGTAAAGCGCTCTTGTTAGACAACAATGATTCATTTCAAGTGGTTAAAAGTATAACAAAGAAGGTTATGTCTTTACAAATATTATTTATTTATTTTATGAATTTATTTATTCAAATGAAAAAATTTGAAAAAGAATTATATTGCTCATTTAATTTATACATGATATAAGATTGTATGATATTGTAAAAGTGGCCCAACCCGATTTCTAGACGACTTAGTATATGAGTCATAAATGTTAAACGCAAGTAGTTAAAAAGACGAAATAAAATGATTCTGGCAGACAAAGTGTAAACAATTTTGACATTATGAGAAAAATGGAACATTTCTTTGTATTGTTGATCTATTTATTGAATTCAATACTAATATTCTAGACTTTATTTAAACATAACCATACCTTTAATATGGGTTTGTGACCTATCGAAGTAACGCGTAAGACATACACAACAAAATGGTATGGGAAACTGTTATAATTTTGTTTTTATTTTTCAATTGCACGTATTTAATCAATGAGGATGCAATCTATAATATGTCCTCTTAGCTTTATTTGTATGCAAACAAACGATTCACCATTCATAACCACAGGGAACGTGCATTTAAATTTACAGCGTTAGCTGCAGCTGCAGTACATATGCCATTATGTGTGCAGTCATGCACAGTGATACATACAAGGAGCAGTGGCGTATCCAGGGGCAGCAGACAATTCCCCCCCCCCCCCCCCCCTCGCATTGACAAAAGAGTTTTAAAAAAGGAGGAAGAGGAGAAGAAGGAGGAAGAGAAGGAGGAAGAAGAAGGGTAGGGGCATAGGCGGCGCAAATGGGAGGGGGTTACATAGTCACGTCCCCATAATTGTAATGTGGAGGACGTTAAAAACGTTATACTGGACCTTTTTAGTATTCAGAATGCCATTATTTCATTATGACAGATAGGGTGGCTCTGAAAAGAGTCGTTTTGTGGTAGTCCAAACTACCATTGATGTTTCTCACGACGCATCTATGGGCAAGTTGTGTGGAGCCATTGAAGCAGGGAACCAGCATATTATTTTATTTGCGCTCCAAAAATACACGTTACGCTACGCTACACTCACCAAAAACATCCCGTGCAATTTTGAAGGTGCCATTTGAATATAAAGCATGCTTATAGGCCAAAAAATCGATAATATGTGTTTCGGTCGCTTGAGACTCATGTATTTCGGTCGTTTGAGACTCATGTATTTCGGTCGTTTGAGACTCATGTATTTCGGTCGCTTAAGACTCTCAACAATGGCTTTATTAGCGCTCGTTCAGCTGTCATCTGTCTATAGTGCATGATTTGTTCTTCGCCACGATAATGAAGAGGGACGCCTCTGTGGTCTAGTGGTTTGTTCTTCGCCACGATAATGAAGAGGGATCGGGTTCGAGACCGTGTATTTGTAAGGTAATTGTTATTTTAATTCACGCCAGTTTGTTAGAGTCTATCTAGTATTTATTCCTTTATAAATCGCTTCAAAATTAATCCTTATAATCAGATTTCAGTGTTTGAGTAAACTAAGACACGGGGCTGGGGTGGGGTTGGGGTTGGAAGGTACTTTCGCTGCCCCAGTTGGTACGGCACTCTGTTCACTGGCGCGCTCGACATTTTGTGCGGAAGATCCCACCTCCTGGGTTGTAACGTGAAGTTAATGGGCGATACGTGAATGAATCATTATTCGGAACGATAAACAATCCAGACAACTACTATAAATGTATTTATAAACGATTGAAATAACATTTCAAACCGTGGTAGGATTCAAACCCACGATCTCCGGTTTAATAGTCCGATGCCCTACCGTTGAGCTATCTGTGCGCTATGTGAATTCAGTAAGAAAAAAGGTTATATCGTTTAACATACCACTTTTCTCTAAATCAGAGGTTAAAATGCTTTATATTTCTTCATCTTTGCGGTTTTAAGATAGCGTTCTCGCCCAAAAGTTGTGTATTTACTGTAATAGAATGTAATTTTGATTTATATGTAACGAATAACACTATTTTTTAAAACAATTCTAGATATATATTTCGTTCGTACACACATCATTTTGTCGATTAATGTTACTCACGTCATTCACGACTTATCATTGCATCATGAACTTTTTGCCGGGCACGCGAGGACTTGGGTGCGTAGCGAGTCATGTGATTTTTGTCCAGGACAAACACTTTTAAGCTCAACGCACTCAATGGAAACTGATGTGATCCACACAGGCATTAAAAGTGTTATGTGACTAGTGCGAATATTCTGGCAACGTGATTGGTTACTCGATGTGCATCATCCTATCCTATTATTAGCAGAATAGTGGTATCGTCAGAGGGTTGACACTCCCTATTTGCATACTTATTGAAATGAACTTTTTCATTGATTTGTACTGCTATGGGATTTGTCAATGCCGAGCGCATGGATGTATACGTTCCATTGTAGACCTTCAATGGAGGAACAATCAATCATATCGAAATGTGTTGTGTGGCACTTCACTTACACCCAGTATTTGCGTCTCATTTTTACGATAATGACTTACTTTGTCAAATATATTTTCAGCTATAAATACCATATCCATAATTTAGTCATAACTATTTACACAAAAATGCACATATTACCCATCTTAATTTTGCCAAGGCCACCCATACACAAGGCTACATTTCACTATAGTATTCATACACAAGTCGGTATATAGCTGGTGTATTGAAAGGGTATTAATTAAGAGTTGAATCGATGCCCCGAACATTGCCAGTTTTTATTTTTCAAAAATGAGAGTATATAACTTGATGGATCACTGCTTGTGTGAAAATAGTGAAAACGGCTAAAAATCACATCTCAAGTCTAATTCTTACACTAATACAATAAACATAATCAGTGGTAATTATGTCCCTGTATTCTATATCAAATATCTGAGCTAAGATCAATATACACTCTTAGAAGGTCAGGATCAAATACATGAGTAGATTTCCGGCTCACTTTGTTTTGATCCTTTAAGGATCATTTTCGGATCGTTTTGATCCGTTTTCAGATCGTTTTGATCCGTTTCCAGATAGATATCAACAAACGGATCAAATTCACCTTGATCAACTTTGATCTGATTTCCGGATCAATTCGATGAAACAGTTCATTGGTCAATGAGTGACTGACGTCACTCTTTCGCAAACCAATAGACGACAAGCAGACGATCTTTTGAATTCGGTCGCCACAGTTGAAACAGGGGTGAAATACCGCGGTAAGTTATCCAGTCTAATCTGTAAAATGTTACATGATTTTGTCGGTAAAGTAGTTTTATTTTTTATGTTTGAACATGCTCTATTCTTGTGAACAAATTTCTTGTACCTGACCAGTGCCATCAGTACGATTTTCGGTCAAAATGCTCCTCACAAAATGTCACGATCACTGCGATGTACTAGGCCTACACGATGTTGTAAGCTTACTGCACTCGATATATAGTCTGCAGTGTGCACCCGGGGGTAGGGGCACTCAATCAATATTAGGTTTCACACCAGGCTCCATCAAAAATACCCCCCTTTTTTTGGCCTGGTGTCACCGAAAGACCCTTGCATGCATGCTTGTTTTTACAATCTGTCACCCGATGACCCCCTATGTTTTCACTTTTTCTTTGATTCAGTTTGATCCTGGAGTAGGATCATAAGCTACAGGTACATGTACATCCGATTAAGGATCATTATTTTGATCCGTTTCAGTATCATTTGACAGAAATATTTGATCCCATTTCGGATCAAACTTTTTGATCCTGCTTGTCGGATCACTTTGATCCGGAAAGGGTAAGCTCATATGTGATATCGCTTCTGGATCAAAATTGATCCTTTTCGTCTCATATTTGATCCTGACCTTCTAAGAGTGTAGCTCAATATCTGAATTCTGGCAGAGGACACTGGGCCCAACAAAGTGGCCAATACATCGGGAACTGTATGACGGATAGAGTAGTTAGGCGTACTGTCCTTGTCGGCGCCGTCATAAGCAAGTACGTGAGTATCAACCAAGTTCTCTCAAAGTCACGTGGCTCGATAGTCATGACGTATTATTCCTCATCCACATTGTATCAATAAATGCAATGACACTGATGACTAAGTCGACACTACCCATGAAGAGAAATGATGCAGCGTATGATCCAGTCAAATCAAAAAACGCACCTGTTATAATAGAATATAGTGTTAATAATCAGATAATCAAACAAGCATTGATCGGTAGGGCATGATGACATACGGGGACACTACCCATGAATAAAAGGGATGCAGCGTTTGATTTTAACAGTGTCTTATTTGTACAGACATAAGAGCCACGATCGAATTTGAATATTTGAATATAGTGCATAACGTCGCTTTCCCCGGACCAGGCACTCCGGACATCCTCATCACGTGGGTATGCAGTTAGTTAGCATTGTGCGTGTAACGTTAATGTAATAAAGGTATCACACATTCTATCAAAAGAGCGCCCTCATCGTAATCTTCTACCATGTGTTGTCAGTTGTCACATAAATTAAAACAGAAAACTAGAAAACTCAAAACCTGCAAAACACGGGATATTTCAACGATTGACTAGGTTAAAAAGTAACACGTTGAATGTACCGCTGGGTTGTTTTGATCGAATGTCACACTATAATAAACCACAATATAATGGGTAATTGAGGTAATACAGAGCTTTCTTGTGTTGATTTTTTGTTTTGTTTATATGATTCTCACTCGACGTATTATGCTGTCAACGCCAATTGAACTAAAAGTAAAATGATCCTACAAAATGACTACTATATATTGAAAGGCTAAGGCCGTGATATTCAAGACGGATATACGGAATAACAAAAACGTGTATTGTATTCAATTTTTTAGGTAGTAATTTTGACACCTATAGCTTTAGAAAATTTGGGTAATACAGTTAAAACATAGTGTACTCCTATTTGGACCATAAATGTGTCAACTAATATATGTTCGAAATGGTCGTGTCTATCCATAAGCAAAAGACAATATTTGTCTTGAAAAATCTAGATATCCTGCGAGATTATGTACTCCGGTCATTATTCTTCAAAATAAATTATTAAAACGTATGATGATTTACCGACTAGTGGTCCTCCAACAAGGCATCCTATACCTAAGAATAGATACGTCCATCCTACAGCTGCCACTGCAACGTCATCCCCGCCATCACTTGTAAACTCCCGCGCAATTATAACATTTAGCGGGAATCGGGCACCAATGGCCAATCCAACAATCGATGCTAACGTGGCCCAGACAGCATATGTATTAGCTGAAGGTTCTACTAACAGCGCAACGGAACAACTCAGAGACATGGCACTGAAGAGTCCAGTGCTTGTGATTAGATGGTTGTCCAGTACAGGTCCAGTAAAAATTCGACCTGCAAAGTTACCTATTCCACCGATAAATGAAATGTACGCAGCCTTATGTGGCACTACACCTCTGTTGATAACGTTCGAAACAATAAACACTGTCCAACCTGAATACTGAATAGCGTAAAGCGTGAATAAACACTGATATAGTACAAATCGTGGTTTGTCACGAAACAACCTCAATCCCGATTTCAGGTTATTATGCACTGTCGTTATGAAATCGTAGATTCGGAACTTTACATTTTCCCTTCTTGAAGGTCTAGCAGTGTTACTTAAAAGTTGGTCTGCTTCGTCACAATCGTCACTTGAGGAGGAGGTTGCAGTGCTCCATGATGGTGATCGATTGATCGTTTGAGACTGGACATTTTGGGCCGGAGATTTCATTAGTGCGCCACCAACGACACAATGCGTGTCTAATGCTGCTAAGATGACACACGCGCCTCTCCATCCATAATTCTCGACTGATAGTTGTACTATCAAAGGCATGATTGCCATCCCAACTGCTCCACCCGCAGCCGAAATGCCATTTGCCATGCCAAAATTGTCATCGAAATAATGGAATAATGGTGCCGTGGACGGAACTACGATCAAACTATGTCCGATACCTTCGAGATAAAGATAAAAATATATATACAATAATCAGTAAAGATATGGGTGCAATTCACGTGAAAATAATAATATGGTACTAACGACAGTTTAAGGTAAGCCAACTATTATTGACCCTTAACATGCGTCTCCCTGGTACGACAGATTTTCATAGAAATCCCGTTACAAATACGTTTTTGTTGGATTCATGTCTCATAGTTGTAATACCAAAGGCATGATTGCCATCCCAACTGCTCCATCCGCAGCCGAAATGCCATTAGTATTGGGGAAATTAGTGTCATCTAAATAATCGAATAATGGTGCCATCGATGGAACTATGATCATTATACTATGACCAACACCTGAAGATATAAAAATACACAATCATTGGTCAACATAATTTATGACACATAGCACACATTACAACGAATCAGACCCTCAGTCCTGATGAAGTCAGAGTCGACTTCTGACGAAAGTTTGATTAAATAAATCATATGACCATGATGACGGTGTTAAACGAGTACGCCGTCGGATGACTTTATTGACTTCAAGTAGCAACGGTTTATGATTTCTCACCACATAATAGGTTCCCTATACTTTCACCTGTGAAAGGGAGTTACAAGACATCGATTTTCTCGCTTATGAAGCAACTGGATTTGTCAACCTTACTTTTTTCTTCAAGTTCATGATATTGGTGATCATTGAAGTACAACATTTAATAGAGCAACCCTGAGAGTTCTGCGAAACAAGCCCCCGACTTTGGACAGCTAGTGTATCGCTCTCATTTATCATTATTGAGCAGTGTTGATAGAACATATACAATCAAATTTACGCAAAAACCTACAAAATGGAATGAAAAGATCTCTTTCCACTGTGGTAATAGATATTAGTCCTAAAATCAGGATTATATTCCAACTTTAGTCGTTTAGGAGCAATAAGTACCTGTCCTGATTACTTATGATTATGCTTGGGCCACAGGCTTCTAAAATAGAGAAAAAATGTGATTGTGGTCGGAAAGGACTACAATCATATACCGGTGTGCAATCTTAAATTGTCTACTTGAAGTTAAGCCTTTCCGTCATTTACAATTGGTCATTTCTTGTCGTTAATGGAGTAAACATGAAAGTTATTTACAGCGCGTCGCCTATCACGGAACGAAAACACAGCATTCTGGTGATCCATAGGCAATGGCTGAATACCAAAATTCATAAATATGCTGATTAGTAAAACCGTGTGCTGGTCACTCACTTTATACCGTAATAGAAATTATCGAGGATCAAAATATTCTTGGGTATTGGCAACAGACTTGTTGACCCGATGGGCTAATGACTGCGTTTTTCTGCGTGGTTATCATGGTTATTCATGGCGAAATGCGTTATTATATGGTGGTGCAAAGGCCATACAAGCAATGACGAATGAAATAGTGTTCCTTCAATTGGCATTTTTAACATTAACTGAAAAGCCACCGAAGCATTGTAGAGCATCCTCTAGGTGTTCGTTAACTTGTATAATACAAAATGGTTCTCAACACCACCGGGTTTCATACAAGTCAAAAAATTCAGATATTTCAACAACGAAATCAATCTCAATTGAATTGGTTTAACATTTGTGAGGGTGACCTTAAGCTTACCCATGATGACCATTGCAATAATCAAGAGTCCCAGGTTTGTAGCAAAAGCACACACAATTAAACCGAATGACGCAATTGTTCCACCAGTCATAAGCAATGCACGTGGGGTAAAATTCTTCGTAGCTGCCCCAGACACAGGGCCTGATAAAATGAGAAAGTCAAAAGTTAATGATTACAATAATTACAATAAAAGAGAGATTGACAAACATGAAATAAAGGATTTTTGGGGAAAATAAGGCCGCTTCTATGCCAAATAGTTAAGGGTCTCTAATAGGATGTTAGAGAATCCTAAACATTCTTTTCAACCATAACGACAAAACCGCCCACTTGACATTTCGTAGCTCAAATCAAAGTCAATATGGCAAATGTGACATCTTACCAAACCGACCGTAGCTAATTTTCCATTGTGAGTAAAAACAGAAAAATAACTTTGACCCTTTAACAATTTACGACGCTAAAATCGGTTCATTTTTGTTTTGCAAATGTTTTGCTTTAGTGGGTATTCATCTATGATGTATATATTTCCGCTTTCAGGACACTTTCCTTTAGTTACTAAGGGCGTCTTCTCGTTCAGATCATGATGGATATTGGCAAAACACGTTATCGCGAATATTCATATTCCAGTAATTCACAGGCTACGTTAAAACTCAAATTATTTCATCCTAAAACTGTCGGAGTGGAAAATCGATTCCAGTGCAAGTAATTTTATCCTCATAATTTCGTTGTTATAACATTTTTTGAGAAGCAAAAGAGCGCAAAACAATCTCTAAAAATGTAAACAAAGGATAAGGGCCTAATTATAATAAAACGTAAACATTTTTTCCCGTTTTTTAAAGAGCAGCTATTTTTTTATGTCAAATTAAGCCTTTTAAAACACGTTTTTTTTAAACTTGTTTTCATCAATTATCCAAAACGCTATTCACATATGAATGATGTAAATATGTTTGGTCGTTGTTGAACGGGGTTCAACAAGGTCTTCGTCGTTGTTTAAGCAGCCCGAGCAAAATAAACCCGTCTTACCGTTGTCGATTCAAGATAAACAACTCCGAAACCTTATTGAACCCCTAATACTCGCCTTTTTGGTCACACGCCCCGTGTATTTCGTGAACATTAAGCTTGAAATGGTGGAAAATGTCAACATTTTTACTATCGATGTTTTCTAGAAGTTCAAATTAGAAGGAATTTTACGCATTTTCAGACAACAAAACTTTAAAAATATCAAAACGATAAGGTAAGCTTTTACTACCATTGTGTAGAGGACTTTCAGCGCCAAGATTTTTTTTTTTAAATTCGATTGTGGAATTCAAACCCGAAATATTCACCCATTTCTAGTGAAATAAAAATAGCTAAATTTACATAATCCCGATGCTTTTAGCAATATTTAAAAATTAAGTCTTATTTTGGAGAAGGAAAAAAATCGATCCAAACAAAATTGTCTTGTTTACAAAAATCAATATTACCAATTTGTTTGTTTTAGTTATGCTTTCTGAAAAAAGTGGATCCGAAAACTTCTTTTTTGGTTCATTTCTAAAAATGTAGCGTTGCTTGTATTGAATTGATGGCACAAACAGATTCCCTGTTGAATTTCCTTTCTACTAATGTATACTTTTATATACATTTATTCAATATTTTTCAAATTTAGAAGCAAAAATCGATCTTCAAAATAAAAGGGTTGACACCTCCCTTCATTTAATAATTCGGGAAACGGTCAAATAACTTTCTCTTCATGAACATAATTTTGGTTGGTGCTATCTCATAACATTTGCAATGGCATTGCAAATTAGTATGACTCATTCAATTCTTTTTAATAGTTTTATTACAAGTTTTAAACAGTATTGTACTAAGACAAAAAAACAAAAACAATTAAGATTTTGTTTTCTGTGTCAAATCTGCAATATTAAAAATTAAAACATTGTCATACGGATGGGGTAATAATTATCATATTTAAAGGTAGATGACCCGATCACATTTTCGTAACACAGAATTATTTCAAACATACGGAGATTTTCATATCATATGAAAGCTCGTATTTTTCTCATCATCATACTGAAATCTGACAGCCTAAATCGGTATAATTACGGAGAAATCGATGAAATAACGTCGAATTACCGCGAATAGTGGTAACCACCGATATAGTTTGTGTACTACTCAATGGGTACAGTTCACAGCATCTTGTGCGTCTAAAATAAGAACCATTAAAGCTATGCAACTCAAACTTTGGAACACAACTTTTTTAAGGATGACCTTTCATGTAGAATAGAAAACTTCAAGTTGAAAATCGGAACATCTACCTTTAAAGCTTCTAACGTACACAAATATGGTAATTATCAATTGACGTATTTTCTGGGTATTTACGGATCAGCCCTCTGCATGGACTGTTATTTATCATGATTATTCGTGTACAAGTGAACATGGCCAATATTTCCACTGTAAACAAAGTGTCCCTAGAGCTGAAATCATAACCTTGAGCGTACAAGGCCATGTGTTATGAACTCGCTACCCTACACGTTGCATGTCCAGATTGTTTTACATTTTACACAATCTGAGATTCGAATTAGCATATCGCAATAAATTACTCATTATACTCCATCTATTTGCTGAACGGACATCTCACAAGGAATCCAAATATTTTACTGGAATTTATATTGGACCTAATGGTAACATGCTGTGATAAAGAATGTTTAAAAAAATATCGATTTTTTTTCTTTCTTTCTTCCCTTCATATTTTGATTAAAGCTCAATAATATTGCTATACCTATCACAATCATAATTTTACTGTGCATACTAGTTCCTCATGCAATTACCCATCAGAACATATTGGTTGTCCAGGGTGACTTGTTGAATTATACTACATCGGGAAGTTAATGAGCACAAACGTTTATAGATTTCATATATATTAGAATTGACAATTATTTTATTTTTGGGGATTCACCCTATCATGATTTAAACGGCATTTTTGAATTCCCCTATATGAGAGCTTTCCAAATATATATAATTTTGCTATCATAGGTTGAATACGTTTGTTGTTCTAGTTATGTATGTAAAACGGATGAATTAGGGCAGGTTCACTGTGTAGCGAATAGGGAATGAACCAAGGACAATGCAATCGATTCATGATTACAATTGTTACATAATAGTTGAAACTGAAACTTATAGATAGAATATAAAACAATCTATAAAATGAGAGCAAAATCATGTTTGTACCACACAAAGATGAGGAGTTATTGTAAATTGAACGTAGAATTGGGAACATTTTTTATATTCCCCATAGAGATTGTACAAAGCGCCACCGCCGCCACCGCCACCGCCACCGCCTCCACCCCTGACCTTCGAAATATAATCAATCCTATCTCAGCCAAACAGTTATAGAAATACCTGATTTATTCACAGAATGTAGCTAGATAAATAGTCTTTCAAATGACACCTTAACCATAGCTCTACCACATTTAGTTGTGGAGTTAATAGAGAGAGATAGATGATTCGTCACCAAAAATGCAACGCCGCCACCCTTTTCGGGTGGCGAGTTCAAAACACATGGCCATATACAAAACAGATTTGTCAGAAACATTTCCCAACTTTCAAAGTATATGTGAAGGATTACTGAACCAATACTAGGCATGTTTGTACTTATTTTAATCTCATATGGTGATTGCAAATATAGAGATGAAATTCTAATTTTGACATTTTTGAAAGATTTTGTGAAAATGTTGGATTTGTCGTACCGCGTGGAAAGTGTTAATACATATACACTGAGCCAAAAAAGAAACTTATAAAAAAAGGAAACTTATAAAATTTTAACAGATCACCAAATAAAATTCTGTGCATGAAAATGTACCAAATATGGATACAATATTACTAATATTACTATTAATATTGTATCCAAATTTGGTACATTTTCATGCACAGAATTTCATTTGGTGATCTGTTAAAAAAATTATAAGTTTCTTTTTTTTTATAAGTTTCTTTTTTGGCTAAGTGTATGACACACATGTGAATCATGAAAACAAATTGTCAGTCATCTTTTAATAGTATACCATTATGGTTTTGATGCAGACAATTTTGATATACAAAATTGTGCAATTTACTAATTTCGATGTTACCAGTAGTTGCCATCTCTACTAAATACGAAAACAGTTACACCTAGGCCTACTTGAATGATGTATTTACATTGGATAAAGATTGATAAATAGTATCCCCAAAATTTCAATTTCATTTTGCAGATTTTGCGATTTGATGGTCAAATTGTCTTAGACCTATTTGTAATTGTCATCCGTTCAAAATTTTGAACATGCTCAACAAATTTCATTAGCCCCAGTGTATACCTCTACAAACCCTAACGAATACAATGTATGACAAATATGTCACGAATGAATGACAGCTTACACGAACGTACACCCAAATTTCCATAACGTTGGGCACACGTTAGCTCTATAATACGCAACAGTGTGACGGCCTTTACCTTTACCTTTACTTGATTTTCTCATGAAATTCATGGAACATGCGACTGGATCATTTTAATGGTCCACTATGCACGTGTTCGTCAGAGTCGTGTTTTATTACCCGTGATGCTTGGCTGATTTTTAAAAATATATCAACAACAAAAAAATCACTCAACAGCCGAAAAACTAAAACTAATCATATTACGTATTCAGCAAAAGCTCAGTGTTAATCGCTCAACGAGAAATCGCTTAAGCTCAAACATTTGCTTTTAAATGAAATGAATCAACGTTTGCTTGAATAAATCACTTTTGCTTAAACTGATAGCAATTGATTAGAATAGGCCTACAATAGCAGTATACATGCAAGCACTCTCGTTCAAAGCGTCGTGGTAAGAGAGGGGGAAGGCGAAAGCCTCTGAACCTTGAGTTATCCCTTGAACAAACATGTACAGCATCTCAGAGCCCAGTTCTTGTTTCATCTCAAGAAAACTACAGAAAATGTGATCAACCTAGAAAAGCCAACCAGGATATTTTGAAGCCTCTTCGCCGTGAAACCTATGACAAGTTGAACGTTCATGTTTGGAACGCTCGTTCTATCCGAAACAAATCTTATCTCTTATGTGATTATATTATTGATAAAAATGTAGACATTTTGTTTTTGACGGAGACCTGGCTACATAGTGATGAACCCGTGGTTATATCTGAATGCACCCCCCTTGGTTACACATTATTAAATGTTGCCCGTGGTGGTGGTGATCCACACGGTGGCATTGCTATCGTCTTCAGATCTTCTTTGAACCTATCATTTCGCAGCATTGACTCTAACCCATCTACATTTGAATACGCCTCTATCACCGATCCCAAGAAACAAGTACTCTTTGTTGTCGTCTACCGTCCATACCCTTCACAAGTAAACCGTTTTAAGACATCAGATTTCCTTCATGAATTTGATGATTTTTTAGAAGAGGTAAATCTCATCTCTAATGGCAAGCTCCTTTTGTGCGGAGACTTTAACATGCATGTGGACGACCCCAATAAGTATGGTGTTCCACACTTTCTTACGTCACTCACTGAAATGGGTCTTGAACAACACATCAATGTACCTACGCACATACACGGGCATACCCTGGATTTACTTATCTCACGTCCAGAAGATCATCTTGTAAGGAATTTCCAAGTCCATAACATTCTCAACTCAGATCATTTCTTCATTAGCTCTGTTATTGACTTCGCAAAACCTAAGCCTCAAACAGTTGTTTCTAACTCTCGGAATTACCGTGACCTCGATAATGAGACCTTTACTAGTGATCTTGCCCTTTCCTTCACTAAATTTCCTTTTGAGGATGATCTTGACAACCAAGTTGACTTCTACAATAAGACAATTACTGACACTCTGGATAGTCACTGCCCAGTTGTTACACGTTCACATAAAGTGAAATCCCAACCGGCTTGGTACACTGATGAACTCCACCTTTCACGTAGACAGCGTCGGAAAGCTGAGCGGAAGTGGACGAAATATAATGACCCACAAGACCATAAACTGTATCTTGATGCAATCCATGCCTTTTCAAAAATTGCTCGTAATGAAAAAGCAAAATATTACATGGATCAACTCTCAACTGCCGATACAAAAACAGTATTCAAAACCGTTAACATGCTGCTTAATCGTAACAATAGGTCTCTTCCTCATGCTGAATCTATGAAAGGTCTGTCTGGAAGATTTAGTGTTTTCTTTAAAGACAAAATTGCCACCATCAGACATAAAATTGAAGCCTCTAATATTCAAGTCAGTAATGTTGTAATGCCAAAACCTACACATGATGTTTCAGTTGTTAATAGTGTTTCTGTTCCTGATTTTTTGAATTTTACACCGGTTGATGAGGAGGAGATCTTGAAAATTATTAGTAAATCTCCGAATAAATCCTGTGATCTGGATCCTCTTCCCACATGGCTTCTGAAGGAAAATATTAAAACCCTCCTCCCATCAATCATTTCTACTGTTAATCAGTCACTCTCCACGGGCAAATTTCCTAGAGCATTAAAAGAAGCCATTGTCACTCCTCTTATTAAGAAGCCTACTCTCGACAAAGATACTCTTAAGAACTA
Organism: Ophiura sarsii; assembly: GCA_035610835.1. Taxonomy (NCBI): domain Eukaryota; kingdom Metazoa; phylum Echinodermata; class Ophiuroidea; order Amphilepidida; family Ophiuridae; genus Ophiura; species Ophiura sarsii. Next base: position 66,238,332 of record CM069448.1, read on the forward strand.
TCGTCCAGTATCTAATATTGCGTTTCTTTCTAAAATTATTGAGAAGGCAGCTCTTTCTCGTGTTTCTGATCATATAAATGCTAATGATTTGCATCAAAAGTTTCAATCGGCTTACAGATCCGGCCACAGCACGGAGACGGCTCTACTGAGAGTCAAGAGTGATATTGCTCATGCGATTGACGATCATCGTGCCGTTTTCTTGGTGTTGTTGGACCTGTCGGCTGCATTCGACACAATAGATCATGGTGTTCTCTTAGACAGATTATCAAATGTATTTGGGTTCAAAGGTAATGTTTTTAACTGGTTTCAATCGTACCACCATACTCTGATCCACATATTCTTGATTATGGTTTGCCTCAAGGCTCTTGTGTGGGGCCAAAAATGTTCACATTTTATACTCACCCAATTGCTGACATCATCAGGCACTATACTGGTATTAATTTTCACTTTTATGCGGACGACACCCAACTGTATATATCTTTCGATCCTCGTATACCGGGTGAGGCTGAACGTGCCCTATCTCTTTTAAGTGAATGTATTGATGAAGTCAGGAATTGGATGTCACAAAATATGCTATGTCTGAATAATGATAAAACTGAATTTTTCATTGCCGCAAGTTCCAAATACTTAAACTCACTCTCTGGCATGTCAATTCGTGTTGGTGACATGCATATCAAATCTAGTTCTCATGTTCGCATTCTTGGTGTTGAATTTGATAGTTCTCTGAAAATGTCCCAGCATGTGTCCATATTGTGTCGCAGTTTGAATTTCCATCTGAGGAATTTATCCCGTGTTCGAATGTTCATTGATAAAAACACATGTCACCATGCAGTTCGGGCTCTTATTACATCACGCCTTGATTATGCAAATTCTCTTTTATTTGGAACTACCGCAAAAGAAATTAAACGTCTTCAGCGTCTTCAGAATCGCGTTGCCAAACTTATTTTCAGAGCCTCTAAATATGATCATGCATCTCCATACTTGCAAGAATTACACTGGCTTCCTGTGATGGAACGGATTGAATTCAAAATGTTATTGTTTGTTTTTAAATGTTTCACTCACTGTGCTCCACCATACATTGAGGAACTTCTTTTAACTTATATGCCTGGCAGGAGTGGGCTTCGCTCGAGCACTGACACTAGACTTCTTAGTAGACCTAAAACACGCCTTGTTTCCGCAAGTAAAGGTTTCTCTGCCGCTGCTCCTATGCTCTGGAACAAGCTCCCACATAATATCCGTCATGCTTCTTCTGTTTCCCAGTTCAGAAAACTATTAAAAACACATATTTTCTTGCGTAATTTGTAATCTGTTAATTGGTTGTCTCTTCTCATCAACTTGTTTTAAAAAATGTGTTTGTTTTTTAGAAAATTCTATTGTATATGTCTTTTTACCTTTTACCAAGTATGTACTTTTCCTTTTACCAAGTATGTATTTTTTACCTTTTACCGTGTATGTATTTAATTCTATTTGTATTTTATTCTGTAAAGCGCTGTGGTACCTCATTGTGTAAGAGCGCTATATAAATGCCTTGTATAATAATAATAATAATACATACATACATACATACATACCAGGTAGGTATAGGGGATCAATGATCACTGTGGTAAATGATTATATCTTCTCTTTACGGTTTTGGTGAAATACGATTCAGTTTTGATTTTCACCACTTGAAATTCACTCAAGAGTGGGAAATCGGAGGAATCACTGTTTCACTGGCTAAAACACCGTGATAATAAAAACACAGTGTTGATCCATCATTTAACCAAGTGAACTTGCTACTTTGGAAAAGGTTGCACGTACGCCTGAGAGTCCGGCCGGCGTAACAAAAAGGTCCTCATTTGACCTGGTGTCAGTATACAGCACACACTAATACTAGCTAATACCTTCACACTCTCAGGCATTCAATATGTTAATACTATCACACTCTCAGGCATTCAATATTTTATTACTATCACACTCTCAGGCGTTCAATATATTAATACTACCACACTCTCAGGCATTCAATATCTTAATACTATCACACTCTCAGACATTCAATATCTTAATACTATCACACTCTCAGGCATTCAATATCTTAATACTATCACACTCTCAGACATTCAATATCTTAATACTATCACACTCTCAGGCATTCAATATCTTAATACTATCACACTCTCAGACATTCAATATCTTAATACTATCACACTCTCAGGCATTCAATATCTTAATACTATCACACTCTCAGGCATTCAATATATTAATACTATCACACTCTCAGGCATTCAATATATTAATACTACCACACTCTCAGGCATTCAATATCTTAATACTATCACACTCTCAGGCATTTAATATCTTAATACTATCACACTCTCAGGCGTTCAATATATTGATACTACCACACTCTCAGGCATTCAATATATTAATACTATCACACTCTCAGGCATTCAATATCTTAATACTATCACACTCTCAGGCGTTCAATATATTAATACTACCACACTCTCAGGCATTCAATATCTTAATACTATCACACTCTCAGACATTCAATATCTTAATACTATCACACTCTCAGGCATTCAATATCTTAATACTATCACACGCTCAGGCATTCAATATCTTAATACTATCACACTCTCAGGCATTCAATATATTAATACTATCACACTCTCAGACATTCAATATCTTAATACTATCACACTCTCAGGCATTCAATATCTTAATACTATCACACGCTCAGGCATTCAATATCTTAATACTATCACACTCTCAGGCATTCAATATAATACTATCACACTCTCATGCATTTAATATCTTAATACTATCACACTCTCAAGCCAAATTCAATATCTTAATACTATCACACTCTCAGGCATTCAATATATTAATACTATCACACTCTCAGGCATTCAATATATTAATACTATCACACTCTCAGGCATTCAATATCTTAATACTATCACACTCTCAGGCCAAATTCAATATCTTAATACTATCACACTCTCAGGCCAAATTCAATATCTTAATACTATCACACTCTCAGGCCAAATTCAATATCTTAATACTATCACACTCTCAGGCCAAGTTCAATATCTAAATATACATTTTCCAGTCTTAATTTAAATGGGGTTTTTTTTCTTCAATTCTACCGACGGAATTTGGTGCTAACATGCACATTTTCATTACATAACCTACTTAGCTTACCTTACCCTGACTTCCCGGGCTCGTTTTTGGCATTAACTATCAGGGGGACGGGTCACATTTGGGGGCTAAATCATTCTCCGCATGTACCAGGGATCGAACCCGGATCGCGTGCGTGACAGGCAGACTCTCTACCCACTGCGCTAACGGGTGAGCTTCAACAAAGTTAAGTTTTTGTTCGCAAGTTGATCGCCCAGCGGAATGTTTCACGAGATAGACCGGGTGATAGGGCGGTACACAAGCTAGCAGCGTAGGGGTCTGTTGAGTGTAGGATGGTTAGTGTTAATAAAATTCTGTGCATGAAAATGTACCAAATTTGGATACAATATTACTAATATTACTATTATATTGTATCCAAATTTGGTACATTTTCATGCACAGAATTTTATTTGGTGATCTGTTAAAATTTTATAAGTTTCTTTTTTTTATAAGTTTCTTTTTTGGCTCATATGACACACATGTGAATCATGAAAACAAATTGTCAGTCATCTTTTAATAGTATACCATTATGGTTTTGATGCAGACAATTTTGATATACAAAATTGTGCAATTTACCAATTTCGATGTTACCAGTAGTTGCCATCTCTACTAAATACGAAAACAGTTAAACCTAGGCCTACTTGAATATTGTATTTACATTGGATAAAGATTGATAAATAGTATCCCATAATTTCAATTTCATTTTGCAGATTTTGCGATTTTATGGTCAAATTGTCTTAGACCTATTTGTATAATTGTCATCCACTCAAATTTTTGAACATGCTCTCAACAAATTTCAAAAGCCCCAGCGTACCCCGGGGGGGGGGTACTAACGTATATTGGCCATACGGGTATGTGCGGCTGTCAAGGCCCCCTTTTCACGCCTTTCGGCCGCTCCGTAAGACCCTCTTTTCATCCACTGGCAGTTCCATAAGACCTCCTTTTCATCCATTGGCAGTTCCCTTTAGTCCCCAAATTCAACCAAAAATCATAAAATGTGTGAAAATCTTATGAATTTGAGTTATGTAAATTCACTGTTCATAAGACAACATTTTGCCTAATTCAGTTGTATAAGAATTCAGTTCTCTAAGACCCCAATTTCGGCGACCGTTCAGTTCGGTAAGCCCCTGTTTTGGTGCCCGTTCAGTTCGGTAAGCCCCTGTTTTCAGACTGCCCAGCCGCACACCCCTACCCTCTTCACTATTCGAGTACCCTCCCCGGGAGCGTACCTCTACGAACCCTAAAACGAATACAATGTATGACAAATATGTCACGAATGAATGACAGCTTACACGAACGTACACCCAAATTTCCATAACGTTGGGCACACGTTAGCTCTATACGCAACAGTGTGACGGCCTTTTAAAGGCATATCATGTGATCTTTTACAGATCGCGCCCTCTATTCATGGGTTTTTTTTAGAAAGTAGATTTTCTTGCAGATTTACATTTCTGATCATAAATCGTACATACATTCCAAGTTACAGAGCGATATGATTCTTAATTACCTCAAAATCATGGTTTTAGAGTGAATTTAGAGTGAAAATATAAGCTGTACCACAACAGTTTATTTTCACTATAAAACCATGATTTTAAAGTAATTAAGAATCGTATCGATGTTGAGGGCGTTCCCTGGAAAGATCACATGATATACCTTTAATACCTTTACCCTCGGGGGCGGGGTTCTCACATTGAGATGGTATATGTATATGTGCCTGCCTTTTGGGGTGCTTTTTTGCAAAAATTGGTATAACGATGGGGTGTTTTCATCACAGATCAAAGCACCCAATTGGCATAAATTGGGTGTATTTTGAGACATTTTTTGTAAAAGGCACCCAATTTGTGCAAAATTGGGTGATTTTCTAACAAAATAGGTATATTAATGGGTGGGAAATTGGCTCGAAAGTAGGTATAGAGAAACTCAAATTTTCGAAGTCCGGCAAGCACATCCATGTACGATTTGGGCGGAAGTACCCCCCCCCCAAGGGCGTCCCCAGAGGGGGGTGTGGGGGGGTGTCACACCCCCCCCCCCCCATTCATCAAATCTGTCGGCAAAATTATGGTGCTGTGGGCATATCAAAGGAAGGAGGAAGAAAAGGGAGAAAGAAAAAAAGGAAAGAGAAAGGAAAAGGGAAAGAAAGAAGGGGAGAAAGAAAAAAGAAAGAAAGGAAAAGGGAAAGGAAAGAGGAAAGAAAGAAAAAAGAAAGAAAGAAAAAAGAAAGAAAGAAAAAAGAAAGAAAGAAAAAAGAAAGAAAGAAAAAAGAAAGAAAGAAAAAGGAAAGACGAAAGAAAGAAAGAAAAAGGGGAAGAAAGAAAGAAAGCCCTATAACAATTATCGTATGCGCAAATGATAATGTTGTGTCGGCATATATGTTATGTTAACAGAAATCAAATCAAAAATGAATAAAGGCAATGTAGGCATATGAATTTGTAGACACTGTGAACGAGCCCATTTTAATGAGATTTTGTGTCGGCGCACATGAACAGCCTAGGCCAAGTCTTTGTTTTGCTCATTGTCAAGACACGCAAAAAAAATTGTGTCGGAATAGTATAGGCCTAGGCTAGGCCTAACGGGCAATGTGTGGGACCTTAAATTATACTAACTAGGCCTATTTCATTGTCGTTGTCAATGCAAACCCAAGTCAATAATGTCGCCAATGGCCAATAGGTTACGAAATATTAAATAATTCGCCTATAATTATGTAAGTTGATGTAGGTCAATTGCTCTCATTGTACTGATTGTAGACTCTGCAAGCCCACTATCAGTCTATCGCAAAAGTAAGTCCAACTCCAACGTTTAGGTGTCAATGCAAAGTAAGAACTTATAAGTAGACTCTGTCCTAACTTCGACTTAAACAATGCAAATTATCATTATAATTAAGACAATAAGCACAACTGTCGTTATTTGCGTGAGACCAGGATTTGTGTGTGCACCAGGGGCACAATCGATATCTCACGCGTCACGTAATGGTATAGGTCTATGTCGATGTCGGACATACAGCCTGTAGGCCTACCATGCCTATACTGAACATTTGACCATGTTTTGTTAGCATTATTCAACAAAAACAAGGCTTCAGGAAAGTGTTCCATGACCATTTTAGTTTAAAAACTGAAAATCTTTGTGCGCTTCGCGCGCATTCTTTCTACAGGTTCCAACATTATAATGGATCTCGAACCAAACCAAATATTATATGGGGGACGTTAAAAACGTCATACTGGACCCTTTTAGTTTTAGAAATGCCAAATGTTACGCACTTCGCGCGTATTAGTTTCAATGTTTCATTTAATATTCAAGCTGAACAAGATGGCTTCAGGAAAGTTTTCCATGACCATTTTAGCTTAAAAACTGAAAATCTTTTTGCGCTTTGCGCGCATTATTTCTACAGGTATCAACATTATAAAGGTCTCGAACCCAACCAAATATTATATGGGTGACGTTAAAAACGTTATACTGGACCCTTTAAGTGTTAGAAATGCAAAATTTTGCGCGCTTCGCGCGTATTAGTTTCAATGTTTCATTATTTAAGCTTAATTTGTAGAATCTGAAGGCTTCCAAACAGTTTTTAATGACCATTTTAGTTCAAAACTGAAAAAAATTGCGCGCTCTACGCGCGTATTTTCTACAGGTTTTAACATAATAATGGCCCTCAAACCATACGATTTGGATCAGGATTTGATATGTAACTATGCAATATCAAACCGTCAAAAACGTCATACGTGACTATTTAAGTGTTTGAAATGCCAAATTTTTCCATGACCATTTTAGTTCAAAAACTGAAACATTTTGCGCGCATACATTTTGCGCGCATATTTTCTGCAGGTTTTTGCGCGCTTTGTATTAGTTTCAATATTTAAGATAAACAAGATGCCTTGAGGATGTGTGCCCCCTATCAAAACAGTCCTGGATACGCCCTTGGCTCCCCCAGAACTTTTCAATCAGCGCTATGCGCTGCTTTATTTAACATTTCAATTATCACTATCAAATGTGGGTTCCCCCCCCCCCCCGACCCCCCCCCCCCCCCCCCCCCCCCCCCCCCCCCCCCCCCATGTCTGAAAACTGATCGACGGTTCTGACCATACAGTGGATACTAAAATATGCGTGTATGAACTCCGGCGAGCGAAGCGAGCCGAATTTTTTTTTTGTCGGCACAAATGGCTCTGTCGGCAATTGATGACCTTTACATCCCCCCAATGAAAAGGGTCTGGGGACGCCCTTGCCACCCCCACCCCGGCATTTACCTTTAATTGATTTGCTCATGAAATCACTTCTGTACCTGGAACATGCGATTGGGATCATTTTAACGGTTCACTATGCACGTGTTCGTCAGAATCGTGTTTTATTACCCGTGATGCGTGGCTGATTTTTTTTTAAATATATCAACAACAACAAAATCACTCAAACAGCCGAAACACTAAAACTAATCATATTACGTATTCAGCAAAAGCTCAGTATTAATCGCTCAACGAGAAATCGCTTAAGCGCAAACATTTGCTTTTAAATGAAATAAATTAACGTTTGCTTGAATAAATTACTTTATTTGCTTGAACGGATAGCAAGTGATTGGAGTAGGCCTACAATAGCAGGATACACCTAGCACATAAATTCCTGACCAGGTGCTTTGATGTTGGCTAATTCAAAATATATAATCGGTACCAAAAATCTGAGATAAACATTAAATGAGCAAATTTCTTCTCCGCAGTTTGATACCTCGTTCAACAAAATTGTATGGATACTTTTAAAGTTATGGCGATATCAATGACCGCGCATAGCAACAGCAAAGTTGCACTAGGTATAGGAAATCATTGATTTGTGTGTGATTACTGTCATAACTGTGTGCTATCCGAACGAGCCAGATGAATAGGTCTGGAGTGATAACCGCAATTTGCGGTACAAAGGGTGAGACTGGCTGTGAAGAATACATAGCTGATTAGCTGTGAGTTTTTTCGGTGCGCAATCACACACAAATCAATGATTTCCTATACCTAATGCAACTTTGCTGTTGTTATGCGCGGTCATTGAAATCGTTATCTCAGATTTTTGGTACCGATTGTATATTTTGAATTAGCTAACCTCAAAACACCTGGTCAGCGACTTCATGTGCTAGGTGTAAATACCAGGTAGGTATATAGGGGATCAATGATCACTGTGGTCAATGACAGTCTTTACGGTTTTTACGATGAAATACAATTCAGTTTTGATTTTCACCACTTGAAATTTACTCAAGAGTGGGAAGTCGGAGAAATCACTGTTTCACTGGCTACACGATCGCGGCGAAGAACAAACCACTAGACCACAGAGGCTGTGCTTACGTGGATGACGGGTGAACAACGCTAATGTGTATTACAAACATGGTGCTGGCAGTATGACCATTTAGCAATGTGTGCAAGAAAATAAATTATATCGATTGCGAGGACATCCCTAGTTTTAATTATACTACCGTCCTAACGATTTAGGACGACTGCGTTAGGTGGACATTTGCCATGTCCTCCTAACGCAGTCATGTCCTCATAGCGCGGGCATATACCGAAAAATGTCCCCGTAACGCAGTGATTATAAATATATATACATGTAGGCCTATAATATATGGTAAGGGCATGCCCATACATAGAATGATCACTCAAGGAAAAGTCGTTCTTGCAGTGATGTTTAGAAGAAATAAGGCAGCTGAATTACGTATGTGCACTCAAGTAGTAGCTTTCACGCGCTGTATTAAAACTACTCAAATATATAACGTTATTTAAATACTTGTGGGAGATTTGATAAATTAACACTACTACAATATCAAGAACATGACTAAGTTATATCATATAAAGTGAAATGATCACATTTTGATATGCCTTCGCTTGTTAATACATTATATATATTTGAGTCAATTATACACGTGTGGCAGGTTTGTAGAGCAATACTGTGTGCTATGCCTTTCTTTAGTCATACATACCTAACATGAAAAATAGTCCTCCAAAAAGAGCTGTGCTAAAACCAGCGGCCCCTGCAGTAACATTCAGATCGTTGATGAAATATGGCATGAAAATACCGAGTGATTTGTAGATGCCGAGTGTCATGCATAGAGACATGAATCTTCCAAGAACACACAACCAACCGTCCCACTGTCTGCTATTAGGCATCTTGCTACAGGATTTTCACTCACCCTAGTCTATAAGAGTGAAATGCAATGCAGTTGTCTAGTGATTTTTACCACTTGGAAAATGTTACTCAGAACTGGAGATTAGATAACCGACACTGCGTTACAATTGTGTCAACGGTGCTATTGCGCGTCTATTGATATATTTTGATATTGAAATTAATTCAGCCACATATAATCGCCCTCTATGGTTGAATTTTAAAAAGGGAATCAATTGGAGCCAGACAAACGCCGCTTACATGTTTTATTGGTGTTACTATAGTAGATTCATAAACTCTGGCATATCGATTCCGATTTTGGACCTCGTCTATCGGGCGTTAGAGGAATCAATTTTGAACAATAATGGAACACCTGTACTTTTATATATATGTATGCTATTATTTGCGCTCCATTAAAACAAATGCTATTCATTATAGTGTGGCTTTAGTGAATATGACTGATCATGTAGCTTTACATCACGCGATGCGACCAAATCCAACAGCTTGAAATAATATGTTATCCCTTTGGAAGCGACCATTATCGATCTTTATAGTTAAAAGAAAAATGTTATGCTTGTAAATTTTACCTATGGTCACGCGTTATGAACTCGCCTCCCAATAGGGTGGTGCTGTTACACTTTTTAGTTTCATGCTGTCATATTCCGTATCCGCCTGCAAAATGACATTGGTATAGCTAATACGGCCATGTGTTTTGAACTGACCACCCAAAAAGGGTGGCGGCGTTGCATTTTTGGTGACGAATCATCCATCTCTCTTTATTAACTCAACAACTAAATGTGGTAGAGCTATGGTTTAGGTGTCATTTGAAAGCTTATTTATCTAGCTACACTGTGTGAATAAATCAGGTATTTCTATAACTGTTTAGCTGAGATATGATTGATTATATTTCGAAAGTCAGGGGTGGCGGCGGTGGCGGTGGCGGCGGTGGCGGTGGCGTTGTGTACAATCTCTATGGGGAATATAGAAAATGTTCCCAATTCTACGTTCAAATTATAATAACTCCTGATCTCTGTATGGTACAAACATGATTTTGCCCTCATTTTATAGATTGTTTTATATTCTATAAGTTTCTGTTTCAACAAACCTGTCAACTATTACGTAACAATTGTAATCACGAATCGATTGAATTGTCTTTGGCTTTTTCCCTATTCACTACACAGTGACTTGCCCTAATTCATCGGTTTTACATACATGACTATAACAAAAGAAATATTTAACCGATGATAGCAAAATTATACATTTTTGGAAAGCTCTCAAATAGGGGAATTCAAAAATGCCGTTTAAATCAGGAAAGGATGCATACCCAAAGAAATATACTTGTAAACTCTAATAAATATGAAATTTAAACGTTTGTGCTCATTTACTTCTCGATATAGTGTATTTCAACATGTTTACCATTGACAACTATTATGTTCTGATGGGTAATTGCATGAGGAACTTAAATATGCACAGTAAAATTATGATTGGGATTGGTATAAAAATAATATTGAGCTTAAATCAAAATATGATAAAAATCGATATTTTTTGAACATTCCTAATCACAACATGTTACCATTAGGTTGTATCTAAATTCCAATAGCATATTTGGATTCCTTGTGAGATTTCCGTTCAGAAAATATATACTTTTTATGGGTAGAACAAAATAGTTATTGCGATATGCTAATTCGAATCTCAGATGGTGTAAAATATAAAAATCTGGACATGCAACGGTAAGGGTGGCGAGTTCAAAACACACGGCCATACAGAAGGTGAGATACAGCTGTTTGAAGTTTGGGGACCAGCTGGAGTGGTGCCGGAAGGGGTGCCGCCTGTACAAACTCGTTGGGGATAATCCCATGCTTTGTTCTTTTTACAATAACTAGTCATCTCCTAATGTTACAAACACCATTCTGGTCCCATTTTAAAGGATATTTAGTAGTCTTTCATTATGTGGCTCAACAGACTTGTCAACTTATTGTATAAGTTCATCAGGTTTGTTGAGGTAAATAATTGGATTAAACATTATGTTTATCAAAACCAGTGATTGAGGAGAATAAATATAAATATTTACTCACCAACTAACGTTTCTTCTGACTTGTTCAGTCAGATTTCATCAGAGTTGTGATCCACTGTTGGAACCGCGGGAACTGGTGTTGCCAGATACGCGGGAATCAGAATTGCCTGACTCTTTCTTCAACAGCGGATTGTAGAGATTGCTCAACATGTAGGTCCCCTCGTCCCGGTTCATCAAGTTGCGCTTGCCCCCAGGGGCGGACAGGCCACTGTGGCGTTGTGGCGATCGCCACATGGGCCGCTTGGTTTTGGGCCTCTCAGGGCCGGTTACTCAAATGTTGTGACCGTGCGAAAATTTGTGACTGTGCGAAATTTTGTGACCGTGCGAAATTTTGACCCTACCCCCCCCCCCCCCCCTCATTCCTCATGCAATTTACCTTCAGAAAATGTATACTTTTACTACCTCAAGGGGGCATACAAGCAAATATAAATGTGTAAAGTTAAAATCATGTCGCGAAAGCCAAAATCCGTGTGTAACGCAAAAGGAGGCGAGCTTAAAACACATGACCCTATTCATAAGTTATTGTTGCAGTGGATATCAAGTTACATTTTCCATTTTATTTAAGAACACCAAAATTACTTACCGTCGGGGAGATAACTGGTCATCGGGAAATATTATACGTATCTATTATAACACTCTAAATTGTGCGACATGGTGAGCTTACCAAGATACGGATCATAAACGTTACTTTATATATTTCTGATTATGAGACCACCTGAATATTGAAAATACGCGGGCAATTTACTTCACCTGTTTGCGGGCAAAGTCAATACAGATAATTAAGCAGCAAGTTCCCTGTCACTAAGTTAATAGTTGTTCACCCTATATCTCTACATAGTGGTGAATACATACATTACAGGACATACTGTTGTATGACAAGGTATTAACCTTGCATATTGCGATTAAAATTTGAGTTTATACAGGGGGGGTCAAAAAGACTGCAATAGTGGAAAGAAACCATTTTGTTTTCAAAACCAAAATGAATTTTAAAACTTTTTAAACGTTGCAAGAATGATGTATTTAATCCTAACTTTGTGTGAAAAAATGAAGTCGATCGCATTTTTCGTTTGTCTTTGGTGAACCTTTTGAACAGTGCACCCATTTTACACGTTTGTCCATGAGATACCCAAAATATGCATCAGATCGCAAAATGTGTCTCTCATTCAAATTTAGAAACTTGAGTTCATTTGTGATGTTATTGGAATTTGATGCATCCTTTCTTGTTTACATGTGAGTTAGCATAATCAATTATAATCGTACCCATGCAATGAAAGCGTATAATGTTCTAAATTTTAATAAAAAACTGAAATTTTCCATTTTTTTGTTGGCGGGATATTCAAATATGAAAATGTAATGTGTGCCATTTCAAATGAAAATCACTGTGCTCGTGGACAAACAGGTAAATTTGGTTGTGCAGCAAAGAGGGTCACCAAATATTGCAGTCTTTTTGACTCACCCTGTATTCACTGATTGCTATCTACTGAAGATAGCAAATAGCGTATGGATTGCTTAATGTTAGTATTGCATTGCTTGCTCATATTCGATTAGGCATTCTTACCGAGATGGGGGAGGCGGCTAGTTAAGAATTGTAAAATTGGGTTAATAATTTTTTTTTTTTTTAATATTTCAATTTTTGACATTCGGTTCTGATTAATGTTGTGCAGTAATATGCCTCATGACAATATTGTACAGCACTATTTAGCTCAAAACAGGTTAAAGCGCCTCTAGGGGCCAATAACTCTGTTTTGATTGATGTAAGGAAGTGTGTGAACGTGCACTATGATACAGATAAAAAGTTGGAGTTAAACTGTCCAGACGAGCTCGACCCCAGGGTGGACTCAACTTATTTTTGGGTAGGAGTGTGCTATCCAGGGTCTCAAAAACGAAGGCTTCGGAGCGGATTTGTGATGAAAAATGGAGTCTAAAGAATTGGTTCCCTTCCCCAATTTGTTAGTAAGAACACCACATGTTCGAAAAATTGGGGTTTTATAAGGCAAATTTTTCAAATATTTTAGGCTTTGGAACGCAAATTTTTCACTATTTTTGAATTTTCAATAAAATGGGGGTCTTAAGGGGGACTCAAGGAAGTTTTTGATATGATTTTATATATTAAAGAAATAATTCATAATACCGAGGTTTTAAACCATTCTAAAGCAATTTCATGTCATTGTAATCATTCAATAGCAGAAATTGTGGTATGAGGCCCAAAATGCCAAAGAACCAGTAAGAATGTGAATTGTGTTATATTCTATTCACATTTCAATACCGAGTCATGTTTTATTGACACTAATTTTCAAAATGAATTTTACAATTTTGATAAAGTTTTTGCAGGTGGACCAGTACCCCTTACCCCTTTGGACCACTTGCCCCAACACATGATTCAGCACTTTGCCGAGATGAAAACATATTCAAGCACGCCTGTGACATAATACATTTTACGCCGAAATGTTTCAAAACATACCACCATTTGTCATCAATAACGCCAAAACCTTTCAGAAAAAAGGCAAAACTGCCTTTTTTTTAGACATTAATACACAGTTTTTCGGTAGCGAACGAGCATCTTTGAATTCACATTATTACGGCGTTCGCGTCCTGCAAGTAACCGACGGTCATTAGTTAAAGTAAGAAATGGTATATTTTGTTATTTGCCAATTCATTAAATGATAACTCTACCAAATTAATACCCGTGATAATGATCTAATTGGTATCATTCTTTAAATGATAATATTGACCGCAAATCCAAAAATTCGGAAAGTCCCTGAGCACACCATAAAATAGCACCGATCAAATGCAATTTGCACTTAGCATATTAAGATGACTGTACTGCATGTGTAAACTTACTGTTGCATATCTGGCAATCATATAAAGTACATTAAACATGATCTAAACTCATCTTCATAAATCGCCCGTACTATCTGTGAATTTTCAATCAGTCACTCAAAGAGGTGGCTTCACAGATCTGGAGAATATCACATGTGAAAATACCCTAAATTTGCAAATGTTTTGGCTTGTAGAAGGTAAGGATATATGTCAAGTTGCAACATAAGTCGCACTGCTCAAAAGAAAGCATCCGTATCTTGGTAAGCTCATCATGTCGCAAAATCTAGAATGTTAAAATAGATACATATAATATTGTCCGATGACCAGTATCTCCCCGACGGTAAGTAAATAAAATAATGTTGATGTTCATAATAAAGATGGAAAATATTAAAAAGTGTAACTTGATATCCACTGCAACAATAACTTATGAATAGGTAAAATTTACAAGCATAACATTTTTCTTTTAACTATAAAGGTCGATGATGGTCGCTTCCAAGGGGATAACATATTATTTCAAGCTGTTGGATGTAGTCGCGTAGCGTGTTGAAAAGCTACATGATCAGTTCTATTCACTCGACTCGACGGAAAATGGCGGATCGTGAGACACGATAATTACATCGCTCCGTGTCGGCTTCAACGTTCCTGGATATTATGATCACTGCACGCTATTATATTTGACTTCATCATATCAACAATGTATTCCTGACCATTTTCACCACACTGGTATGTTTTGATTCAACCACTTTTGACTGTATTTGCTGTATTAAAAGTCATCCTGCTTGACACTCGTGCATGCTGTTTTACGTTATTAGTATTCCGAATTCACTACCCGCTCTATTCAAACCTGTGTATCCACACGTGAGTGACTTCGCACTATACAGTTACGAGGCATCTTTTGGCATCATATTGATTTGTATTAATCAACAGGCTACATACAGCACCTTCATCATACGCGATTCTATATAAATTGCACTGTATCTTCAACGGATTACGATAATATTCTTCATCTGATACGACCTATTGTCTTTGTAGTCATGGATGAATTGAGATCAATTCTAACATCTATGAGAATGGAGAATAAAAGCAACTTCTCCGCCTTATCACTGCAACTTGAAACCTTAAAAACGGAGCTAAAAGAAATCAAATCAGATGTAACTGACCTCACCCTTAGCGTTGGGTCCCTTGATAAGGATGTTAGAAACATTAAAGAGGAAGACATTCCAACATTGAGAGCTGAATTGAAAGAAGAGATAAACTCCCTCAAAGCACAACGTGTGGCTGCGGAACTATATAGTAAGCGATCCAATCTGCTTTTCTATGGCATAACGGAAACGCCAAATGAAGTGTGTGAAGATGTTATTAAACGCTTCATTAAGGACGAACTTGATCTTGATGTGAACAACATGCTCTTGGCCAACGCCCATCGACTTCCTACCCGGACGGTTTCTTCGCGTGATCGACCCAGGCCATTAATTGTCAAGTTTGTTATGATGAGAGATCGAGATAATGTCTTGAGCGCAGCTCCCCATCTGCGTCGCTCTCCACATAGATTTGGCATCAGCCCACACCTTCCGGCAGTGATGCAACAAGCACGCCAGAAGTTGCTTCCTATAAGAAGAGAGGCCATCGCTGCTGGCAAGAAAGCATACATCAAAACAACAGGTACTGACATCAAACTGTACATAAATGACCAACTTTATAAAATTAAATGACTCTGACGTCTTCTCCAATCCCAGAATCCGTACCCAGGATCCGCGTCCCACGATAAATGTCTATTGTTAGCATCACCTGATGGATTGTTATTACCGTGAACTGATCTCTTTTATGTCATCATGCTCATTCTACATTTTACTCCTGGATTATTATATCATTCACCTGATGGACATTAGTACAGATCCTCTAACCATACGTACCTCGTCATAAAGACAATTGAACTAATTCTTAGCATCACTTGGCCCCATGATTGTGATTTTATCACGCTCAATTATCTGTTGTTTACAGGTTTATACTGTTTCACCATATAGACTTGATTGATGATTTATCGAACCATGACTTTGTATGTTATACTCTTGTTGTGCTCCAGCCTCCATGCACTATCGTGTTCATGGTTTGACATGATCATTATGGTGAAATTGTAATTTTTTTTGTTTAATTTTTGTTATTTATTGCAAATTGAGCTATTACATATAATATAATTATCATATGCATTCACTATTTATGTTATGTATGTTCACTATAATAATATGGTTTGACATGATCATTATGGTGAAATTGTCATTTTTTGATTGCATATTGATCTATTGTATAATTATCATATGCATCCAGTATTTATGTTATATGAATGTTCACTATGATGGCACATCCAACATCCAACCATGTCCATATTTGCACCTCTCCTGGCGCCTGGCACAGTTCTTTTTGTGCTATTCCTCTTCCGCTTTCCCCGCATGTTTTATGGTTTTGGAGTTGCCGTCATGATGTACGAGGTACGCTTATTACATTTCAATGACCATTAATGTTGAATGATCTGTTACACATACGCCCTTATTGCTTAATCATGAAAACATAATGCTGATCATCTAATCCTACACCGTGTCATAATGACAATTGGCACAATTCCTAGCATCAATTGGTCTCATGATCGGGATTTTATCATGCATAATTACTATATACCATTCACCTGATCGACACTATTATTATATGCTGAAACCATAACGTGTCACAACGACAATTGGCACTTTTATTAGCATCACAGTGCGGTCTCAAATTCGTGATTTTATCATGCTCAATTGATCTGCTGTTTACATGTTTATACCGTTTCACTAAAATAGACTTGATGATCAGTCGTACCGTAACTTTGATTGTTTTACTCTATGTGATCCATACGTGTACATGGTTTAACATAGTGAAGTTGTCATTATATACTAGTATTATGATCGCATGAAGTGTTGTCAAATTGGACTATTCTTTTCTTCATGACTAACTATTATAATTATTATATGTATGTTCACTACCTGATGATGACACATCCAACCATGTCCATATTTGCACTACTCTTAGCGCCTGGCACATTCTCGTTCCGCTTTCCCCGCGTATTCTATGGTTTGTTGTTGTCGTCATGATACATGAGGTACAGTAAGTTAAATATCAATGACCATAAATGTTGATTGATTATGCCCTAATTGCCTTATTTATGTTCACTAAACATCTTGATGACTATCTTAGCCATGCCTATGTGGCCCTAAAACCCATTGCTGCCATGCATATAGGCCTACGTATTCAATCATGGCTAAGTGGTCATCATAATTATACACTGTCATATTTATTTATTGTCTCCTTCCGATCCCCGTGTGGTTTTACCTCCCCTCACCCATACTAAGTTACCATTGTTAGTGTATTATGATTACGCCCGATACGTGCTTGGCCGTCACGCTTCGTCCATCCCGCCTTCAATTCCCTATTTTGGTTAAATTTTGTTTTTGTCTAATTCGTGTTGTGTGTTGGCATTGGCAGTAAATGGATAATACTTGTAACTCATGTTTTAAAAACATTCTTATTCATCAATCTAAGATATTATGTAACGCATGTAATTATTTTTACCATACTCGATGTATATATACAGATATAAATCCAAATTGGTTTTGTTTCAAATGTACTGGTGAACTGTTCCCATTTAATCATTTTGTTGAAGACGATGAATTTAGATTTGCCTTGTTTTGCTTAAACAACACTCTTGACTACAATAGAATGTTAAGTCGAAAACTGAACCCATTTCAATTGGAGGAAGACATCCTTAACTCATCTGATAATAATATAATCAATAATGATGTTCATAAGTGCTCTTATATATTTGATCATGATATGCTTAATAGCTCAGGCGGTAACGACGATTTTTCAATTATTCATTTAAACACACGTAGCTTTAACAAAAACTTTGATGCTATTCATACATATTTATCTAGTATCGACCGTACTTTTACCGTTATCTGTTTATCTGAAACATGGTTTTATGAGGATATGTCTAATGTTATCGATATTGAAAACTATGAGCTAGTCAGCACACCTCGCATTGGCAGAAGAAGTGGTGGGTCTGCTATTTATGTACACAACTCTGTATCATATTGTTTAAGGAAGGATCTCAATCTCATCGCACAGCCGTCAGTAAATGACCATTCTGAATCGATTTTTATTGAAATTTTAAATCCCGCTAGCAAGAATGTTATCGTTGGTAATATCTATCGTGCTCATCGTACTGATGCCAATTTATTTATCTCTGATCTCGATCAATGTCTTAACAAAATTACCAACGAAAACAAACAATGCTACTTAACCGGTGATTTTAATTTCGATTTACTGCAACATGAGAACATCGATATTATTAATGATTTCATTAACACCATGTATAACTCTAGCATGTACCCTCTGATCAATAGACCTACTAGGATAACCCCTACTTCAGCCACTTTACTTGATAACATCTTTACAAATGTTCTTACTCATGAAATTAAATCAGGTGTTATTGTGACTGATCTCACAGATCATTATCCAGTTTTTCAATTCACCAAGTCGATGCCTCATCGTCATAATCATCACCTGCCCATAAAATCTCGTTCATTCAATCAAAATATAATTCTTGGATTCCATAATCACATAAGTCTCATTGATTGGAGCTTTATTACGAACATAACTTCCACCGAAGCAGCCTATGACGCTTTTAATACGAAATTCATCGATATTTACAATATCTATTTTCCATTGAGGTACAACAACGGTTCATCAACCCCTAAAAATATCCCTCGCAAGCCATGGATTACTTCAGCTATTCTTAAATCCATTAATCGCAAGCAAAAGCTGTATAGAAAGTATGTGGGTCATCCAACGGTCACAAATAAAGCACATTATATAACGTACCGTAATATCCTAACTACTATGATTCGCACCTCTAAGAAAAACTATTACGCTGAAAAACTAGATGCCTGCAAACGTGATACAAAACAAACATGGAATATATTAAAAGTATCCTCAATCGACATGGTAGGCCCAAACCTCCAACGTCATTCAATATCAATAATATTGATATCACGGATCCAGTTGAGATTGCGAACCACTTTAACTCATATTTTGTAAATATTGGTCTTACTCTCGCTAATAAAATTCCACCCGCGAATACTAGTTTTCATCATTACTTGAATAAAGCTACCTCTCCAAAGGACTCTTTTTTCGTTACCCCAACAGATAGCGATGAAATTATATCTTTATGTAAAACTCTTAAATCAGGAACCAGCTGTGGTTGTGATGATATTAAACCCGATGTTATAAAAGCTGTCAGTGATCTTATTGCTAATCCACTAGTCCATATATTTAATTTATCATTGAGCTCGGGTGTTGTACCAACAAAGCTTAAAATTGCCAAAGTTGTTCCTATCTTTAAAAAAGGTGATCGTCAAGATTTGCACAATTATAGGCCCATCTCTGTCCTCCCTGCTTTCTCTAAAATCTTGGAACGTATTATGCACAAAAGACTATTTAGCTATGTTAATCGCTTTCATCTTTTACAGGACTGTCAGTTTGGTTTTCGATCCAATCATTCATCATATATGGCTATACTTGAGGCATACAATAAAATTATTACTGATCTCGATAACAAAAAATTCTCATTAGGTATCTTCTTGGACCTCTCCAAGGCATTTGACACAATAAATCATGATATTCTATTATCGAAACTTAACCACTATGGTGTCCGTGGGAAGGCCTTGGACTGGTTCAGAAGTTACCTAACCAACAGATCTCAATTTACTATCTTCGACCGCCATTTTTCGTCTAATTTAGATTTATCCTGCGGAGTTCCACAAGGCTCGATCTTAGGTCCCCTCCTGTTTATTATTTACATAAATGATATTGTTTTTTCAAGTAATTTCTTTAAATTTGTAATCTTTGCCGATAATACAAACTTACTTGCCTCTCACAGCAATATGACCGATCTTATCAACACTGCAAATGTTGAGCTCACCAAAATATCTACCTGGCTAGATGCTAATAAATTATCCCTAAATGTTGATAAAACTACATTTATGCATTTTAAAAACAGGTATGATTCACGAATTCATAATTATAATGGCATAACAATAAATAATATTCCAATTGTTAAAGTTTCGAGCACAAAATTTCTAGGTGTTATTCTTGACGAATCACTAAATTGGCAACGTCATAATACTCATATTACAAATATGGTCTCAAAATACTCGGGAATCCTTTTTCGCTTAAAACACACATTGTCACCTCACATCTTATTTTCGCTCTATACAAGCCTCGTCCTTCCTCACCTTCATTATTGCAACATCATATGGGCTGATTCTAACAACTGCAACCTTAACTCAATTCATGTGAAACAAAAGAAAATTATTCGTCTTTAGCTCATTCTACCCCTTTGTTTGCAAAATTGAAAACCCTCACTATTTATGACATTCATAGGCTACAGAAGGCTATTTTTATGTATAAATTTGCAAATAACATGTTACCTGATTTATTTTCTCATTACTTTAATAAATCAGATGTCTTCCACTCCTATGGAACAAGGTTTTCACATCTTTATAGACCCCCACAATTTAGAACTGATCTTGCTAGACATACTATTAGAAGACAGGGACCATTGGAGTGGAATGACATTAATGATGATATTCGGCACTGTAAATCAGTCAGAAGTTTTAACAATAGATATAAAAAATATTTACTATCGTTTTATTCATGAGGTCATAACTAAGGAACTTCATTCCTAATATATGTATAATTATACCGGTACTTATATAAATCCGTATTCTATCGCCTTGATGTCTTACATAATCATTATTCACAGATGTACACTATAATCGTTACTGATCTGTTATTGTAATTTTGTTCATGCCGTTGCCAACATACACTCGAGTTCTTTGCATTATAGCTAATGATTTTATTTTAGGTGGCCAGTACTTCCCGAGCTCTGCTCTGATTTGGTCAACCTACCATAGTATATTAATTGTATTGTCATTATTATGTATCTCATTTGTGGAAAATAAACTGAACTGAACTGAATTCACTAAAGCCACACTATAATGAATAGCATTTATTATAATGGAGCGCAAATAATAGCATCTATAAAAGTACCGGTTTTTCATTATTGGTCAAAATGGTTTCCTCTAACGCACAATGGACGAGGTCCAAAATCGGA
Source organism: Ophiura sarsii (assembly GCA_035610835.1). NCBI lineage: Eukaryota > Metazoa > Echinodermata > Ophiuroidea > Amphilepidida > Ophiuridae > Ophiura > Ophiura sarsii. The sequence goes on from CM069448.1 coordinate 66,259,712, forward strand.
ACCGATACGCCAGAGTTTATGAATCTACTATAGTAACACCAATAAAACATGTAAGCCTGAACGAGCCGGTGAAGATCGCGGCGTTTGTCTGGCTCCAATTTATTCACTTTTTAAAAGTCAACTATAGAGGGCGATTTTCTGTGGCTGAATTAATTTTAATATCAAAATATTTGGACATTGTGTTTAGACGCGGAATAGCACCGTTGACACAATTGCAACGCAGTGTCGGTTATCTAATCTCCAGTTCGGAGTAACATTTTCCAAGTGGTAAAAATCACTAGAAAACTGCATTGCATTGCATTTCACCCTTATAGACTAGGGTGAGTGAAAGTAGCAAGATGCCTAATAGCAGACAGTGGGACGGTTGGATGTGTGTTCTCGGAAGATTCGTGTCTTTATGCATGACACTCGGCATCTACAAATCACTTGGTATTGTCATGCCATATTTCATTAACGATCTGAATGTTACTGCAGGGGCTGCTGGTTTTAGCACAGCTCTTTTTGGAGGACTATTTTTCATGTTAGGTATGTATGACTAAAGAAAGGCATAGCATAAGTATTGCTCTAAAAACCTGCCACACGTGCACAATTGACTCAAATATAATTTATGAACAAGCGAAGGCATATCAAAATGTGATCATTTCACGTTCTTGATATTGTAGTAGTGTTAATTTATTAACTCTACTTTACTCTAAAGTATTTAAATAACATTATATATTTGAGTAGTTTTAATACAGCGCGTGAAACCTACTATACTTGAGTGCACATACGTACATCAGCTGCCTTATTTCTTCTAAACATCACAGTAAGATAGAAACGGCTTTTCCTAGAGTGATCATTCCATGTATGGGCATGCCCTTACCATATATGGTAGCCCTGACCTTCAACTATATCCCCATTCATGTACTATTACTTTATTTCCATAACTTGAGATTTACGCATTGTGCTTAAAATACCTAATTTTTGTGCCAAATACCTTATTTTTGGGACACATTATTTTTGTATAGATATTCTATCTTGTACTTACTTACACAATCCAAGGAACCTATTGGTATATTTGGATTTTCAGAACAATGACTGCATCATACAAGCATAGAGATATTTATGCATATTTGATTACAAATCAATGGTTACCATATGGTTACAATTCAAAAGGTTGCACAATATACTTTTGTCAAACATGCTGAATGCCTGAGAGTGTGAAAAAATGATGCCGCAAGTAGGGAACAATTCCATTTATACTCGATAAAATTATCAAGACTGTATTGGGCCCCGATGAGGTTTTTATCGAGCCTGATTTAAAATTTTAAAAAAATCGATCCCCGTATTATCCTGCTGTGTTTGCTTAGAATACCCCAGGGTAATAATAATAATAATTAGTATTTATATAGCGCCTTTCCAAAGTGATCAAAGCGCTGTAATTTCGCTGCTGGTGAATCATCAGAATCTGGTCGCATCAGCTAGGGTGCTGCCAATTTCTAGCGCAAACCTATCCGAACTTAGATTGTAACATCCACTATTTTTCAATGCAGCTCCCCAAATACCATTGGGTCAAGGAAGTTTTTGATAACCGAAACAACTAATCACAGATTTTGAAAGCAGGAGGAAACCGGAGATCCCGAAGAAAACCTGCGAGAGCGTGTATGGATCGTGATAAACGAAATGCACATAAAGCCCGACCGAGCACAGATTTCGAACCCGGGATTCATTGGTGCAAAGCGAGGGTATCTACCGCTGCGCCAACGCGCTCTCCTTGACTACTGGTATTAGCCCTCGTATCGAGCTCGATATTGAGCCCCAATGTCTATTTTATGGAGCCTCAACCTAAATATTATCGAGCGCAAAACGTATCGAGCCCCTATACAATCTCGATAAATGTAGCGAATATTAATGGAACTGTTCCCGTACGTAATTTCATATTAGAGATTTGAATAATTAATTATCTAATTTGCATATTTAATTAGATATTAAACTGATTGGTAGTTTAAAAGATACAGCTTAACGTATAAACAATGCCACCAAATTTCATCAGTTTACTACTTACATAATTGAGAGGCATATTTAATTAACTGCGCTTTGTCATTTTTTTTGAGGATTTCAACATTAAGCGGATTTAATTTTTGCGAAAACTTGCATTTTCAGGAACCTTATTTACAAATATGGAATAAAATACACTTCTAAAATAGCTACAAGTTTACACCATACAGCGCAGATTTTGACTGTTTACATAATCACCGCCAGCATTGGCCGGTAGTAATTGGTTGCTGAGCTACGTACTATTAATTAATATATAATTTATATTTCATGCTTTTCTCCTTTTATATTTGAAAAATCAAAATGAAGTGAACATCTGCAACGGCACGGTTTATGCTAAAAACAAAATAATTAAGTCTCCAATAATTATTAGAAAATGAAATGTTATTAAAAGGTGGTTCGGTAGTAAGGGCATTAGCATGATTAATGTATAGTGTAAGCTAGATTGGAAAGAATTAACAAATATAAAACTCCGATGTGGATTTCAAAAGCTGAAAACTGTGACAAATACAAACATGAGACGTGACATTGAATATTATTAATGGTCCATTAGATCGAAGTCACGGGTAAACATTAATAAAAGCAAAAGGTAAAATGTATGACAAGCTAAATTTTCAATCGGCCCTCTAAGCGTCCCAATTCAGTCCATGGTAAGGTCAGATATCAATGGCCATACGTGGCCCAGTTCTATACTCAGACCACTCAATATCGATGTGAAAAGACATATAGGCCTACCCAGAATGTAACTCGACGTAGAAGAAAAGACCGATGACCAGGGCTGGATCTTAAGCTTTTTTGGTACCAGCCAATCGGACATGTAGCTTCAAAAGGTTACCAGCCCAAATTTGTTTCTCGATTTAATCCACAGATGTTGGTCATGTTTCATTATTCATAATTCATATCGTTTGATAAGTTTCCTCATCACTATCACTATCATCACTATAAATTATTATTATTCAGACTCAGAATAACGCGAAACTGCGAATTAATTCGCGTATTACGCGCAAAATTCCATTTACGCGAATCCCCCGTAAGACTTAAAATGTGGGCCACAAATATGCTTCAACGCGCACGGAATAGAAAAGTACAACATCAATTTCTTTTCGTTGAAAATAAAATAATAAGTTTAGATCCCCAGTTTACGGTGCTTCACTGCTGCTGCGCATGATCCCCTACACAAAAGAAATTGGGTCGGGTTCCAGCAAGTACATACATTGTGTGCTTTTTAAACTATCACAATAATACTTATGACTATCATGATTTAAAATTTATTAACCTCATCATCGCCGTTGGGAAACTGTGCATAAGCAAGTTTAGATATGGCAACCACCCAAATATGTTATTCCTACTTGAAAAAGAACTCCGTCTTCGTAGAATGATTTCACTGTAATTACTATGTCATGTAGGCCTATATCATTTATGTCGCGATCTTAAATGTATGTCTCAATATTATAACTCAATGTTTTTAATCGATTGTCACATTGTACATACTTGCTATTATTATATTATATTATTTTGTAAATATTGATATTATTGTATAAATATATTGTGTATCATAGAATAAAGAATTAATAAAAGAAGGAATTTAAAAAATTAGGAAAAAAGTACAGAAATGAATCGTGAGATTCACACGTGCGTGAGATTTTTACCGCACGTGTGATCGTAAACTAATTTGCATGATATTCAGCGTGATGATGTGAATTTATTTATTATGTACAATTTGTTTGAAATGATCGTAACTTGTTTTGTGATCAATTTTGTTGCGCGCACCAATTTCTGCTAAACTCTGAAGCTTATTCCAGTAGAATTGAGGAATCTTCATTTTGAATGTTTGAAAAAAGGTACCCGCCAGTCGGACGGGTACTTATGCAATTTTACCCGCCCGACGCCAAATTTACCCGCCATTGGCGGGCGGGCGGGTGTGCTAAAGTCCAGCCTTGTCGATAACCATCATAATTGAGATACTGACAATATACTATTCATGATATAAAGTTAAAATTCAATCAAAACTAAAAGGAAAAGCGGGGTCACGTATATGAGAGTTTAACGCTATTGATTGAAAATAACGTTTACGGAGTGGGTGTGTTTGATAAATGATTGAAATGATTGGATATTATGAGTTTTGTTTTAATTAAAAAGACAGCATGTAATAACATCAACCCGTGTCAGTTTTTACTGCAGAAAAACATTATTAATGTTTTCATCCCTAAATTAAAATGTATTTGATAACTTTAGGCGTTTTGTTTGATTAAAATGCCAGTACATAATCATAATGAACACGTGGCATATTTTGCAACAGGGACTGACACGGATCGATAATACAGTTATGGCCATGTGTTTTGAACTCGCCATCCTTCGCTGCATTTCCGGATTTGTACATTTTACAGCATCTAATTCGTATAAAATAGTATGAACAAAGTATGAAAAAATATTCATAAATTTTTCTAATGTTATATCATTTGACAAGCAATACTTCTATTGCCATATTTAGTTAACAAAATGTAAATAAAATACTAAAAAACTTTGTTGCTTTAGAAATAAATTGTTTTTTATACAGAAAAGTAAGTAGTAAGAACTAAGTTACCAGTGCTATGCTGTGGTTCGTAAAGTATTACGAGGGTTATTTTTGGTCAAGTATGGGTCATCCAAAAGATCTGACACGGTTCATAATTTGGCGTGCTGGCTAGGACTTGGCCAGGACAAAACCACTAGCAAAAACAAAATCCGCCCTACAGACCCTATTTTGAGGAACCTCTAGGGGGGGGGGCTAATGTGAAATAGAACCATAATATTATGACCACATTATAGTCAGAGAAGGCAGAGACTATGACCCTCTTTGTCAGGTGGCCTGTCGAAAAATAGCACATTACATTTCCACAATACATAGGCCTATATACCAAAATGGTTGGGTTTCGACAAAATTTGCCCCTCTTTATTAATATTATACATATCTACGGGGAGAAGGAGACGAAATTGTGGATTATAACTTCATAAATAAGTGTCAGAATGGAACATTTCAAATAAAATCAAATTAGTTTGCTATAATTCGAAGAAAACGCCTGTGATTCGGTTCAGAAATTAAAAAGTTATTTTAGTAGTTTCCAAGATGGCATCCTCCATGTGCCAAAAGTCTAATTTTAGAATTATTTCCCCATAAAAATACATTATAGTGATGAAAATTACAAAAAATTTGAATGAAAAAAATAAATAAGAAAATTGCTGTATAACCCTAACTCTAGTACACCACACGGCAACAGATTTGTTTTCCGACCCCAAAAATTCACCAGAAAGGTCCCCCCGAAACAAACACAATATAACTCATTGAGAGCGAGTACCATTGCAAAATGGTGCTAGCAGCACTCTTGAGACTTAACATCATCTTTGTTTTCAATTGTGATAAAAAGATTTAAATTTGTGTGCCAATCGGCGATAGCAAATTTAACTTTTAGTGATATCAAGTTTCATTCATTCATTCATACATTCATATTTATTCAGTACTCAAATTACATAATTGCACAATATAAAAAATCACATGTATATAAAAGCACGCATAAAAGACATAAAAGCAAGATGCTTGCTAGAATACGGCAGGATTTGGAAAATGTATAAAATACCAGGAGAGTGCCAAGGATAGTCAACAAAAAGCCTCCATATAGGAAGCTTATTTCCATTGGGGTCCTTTTTTTTTTTTTTTTAATTTTTAAAGTTTAAATTGTGATGACAATAACCTTGACAATTTTACGCGCAATAATATGTCCAACTTTGTTCATATCTGATGGCATATATTATTATTTGGTTTTAAAAAGAAAAAATTGAAGAAAAACAAGTTAATGAATGTTTTCTTTGATAAAAGTATTGATTGATTTGCAATGGTCATTATTTTTGTTTCTCTTTTTATTTTTTTCATCTGCTATGACAAATCAAATATACAAAAAATATATGATTACAAATAAGTTATAATACATAATATGTGTGGATAACTGTTAGAGTAACATCAATAAGTAGACTATATCGCATGCCAAACTATGGTTAGTATGCATAAATACAGGATAACAGACTAAAACATACAATAAATTACAAAATATAAATTCAATTATACAAAAAGCATGTGGAAAACGTCCCATTTTTTAAGTAGAGGGTTAGGGTATTCTTAAGAGATTTTTCCAACATGTTTTTTTCAGTGTTATGGTCTCAGCAGAAACACGCTCTATGAGCGATTCCAACATTAATTGAATAAAGCTAAATCGCCAAGTGGTTCTCTTTATACATGTATGTCACCAACTGATAGTGCTGAAAACATTACTGTATGTAAAGCATTAAAATCAGGTACTAGTGGCGGTTGTGATGATATCAAACCGGATATTATGAAATCTGTCATTGATGTTATTGCTACACCTCTTGCTCATTATATACATGTATATAGATCATCTTTATTAAACAACAAAAGAAGATACCATACAATGCCCAGGAACAACTGAGATCCATTCCGATCTCAGACAGATAATCAGGATGAGACAAAGACAAACAACTAATAATTAAACACTAGAAAGAAAGCAGAAAAAGAAGAAAATAAATACCATGGCGGGGAGGAAAGCAGACTAGATAAATTCATGAACGTTCCACTGAGGTTCATATCTGGCATTAAAAATGGAGTATGAAGAACTTATCGCGGATTTTGTGATATGTTTCTTCATAACAGTGAATGTGGTAGGAGTTTGAAGTTCTTTGGACAAGCGAGTTATTCTGCCTTTATTCAGTCGAAACGCAGCTTCGATTTGACCCCAAATTATTTGGTACGAGGGCGTCCTAATGTAAACACGAAAAATTCAAATTTAGTCGATTACCTATTTATAAATAACTAACACTTATTTAGGACGAAATATATACAAAAGGAGACCGCTGATCGTTTACCCGCTAACGTACAATGAAGCATACATCTATTTTACTTCATACTGTTTTATCAATATATTCAGACACCAACGACCCGAAATGTGAGATTTCATGTTACTGCATCGGCGTAAAAACTGACATGAACTGGAAGAAATGGTAGCCAATTTGAGATGAAAACGTCTGTAAATCCCTTATTTTACAACGTCGTAAAAAATCCATCTATACAGTGGCACATTATAATGAGTTGTTTGATATCCTTCGTGTTTGAAATAGAAATAGTGTTTAAGACGATTTTTGCCGCATCATTTGAAGCCCGATGTGAAGCTCAATTGTAGTGACCAAAATTTGGCACTTGACAATAATGTATTTGAATCTCATGGTTATAACTAGTTTCCCTTGATAGCGTAGATGGTAAAGCGCTCGCTTGAAGAACGGGAGGTCCGGGGTTTGATCCTGCACAATGTCACGGATTTTTTTTTCTCTCATCAAAATCAATTTTGTTGGGTTTTTAGGCATATAATTCTGTTATACCCTACACACCAACATCGGTAGTATGCGTCGTTCTTAAAAATCACGCACTATGAATGCCTCTGTGCCGAAGGGTATCAGAATTACTCCGTTTTTTTATTTATTTATGATTGTTTTATGATGATTTATGATGACCATGTTTCTTACCCGATATTCCGTCTGGGATTATTTATACTAGAATGGTGGGGATCTGTTAACTTATGAAAAAGAAATGAACCAAACATTCATAAATAAATCACACACAAAAAATGATTTTGACCAGAAAAAAATAAATCATATGAAAATGTGCAGAGCAGAAGGATCGATTTCGAACCCCGGACCTCCCGTTCTCCAAGCGAACCCTTTACCATCTGAGCTATCAAGGGAAACTAGTTATATCCGTGAGATTTTAACACTTCATCAATTCTGTTTTTAGAGCCACATGATGCAAAAACATCATTTATTCTGTTAGATAAAAAGGATATCACAGTTATTTAGCTCATAAGTTGAAAAAGATTTCCCTCGAAAGATGTCCCTTCTATGCACAAAGCCTGCAATCCGCACAAACATCAAAATATAATGCGATCGCATATGGACAATGGACAAAATGCCAATGGTTCCAAATTTTACTCTCTCTTACAATCTGTTTTTATCTACTTAAATGGTCACGTCGTAAAATCGATTTAGGAAATAATAATGACTAAAACCCTCATTTATCTGAATATGTGACACTTTTGTAATTTCGCTGTTTAAGACAGCTGTTTGTCAGATCAATGTAACGCTACTTTAGTAACATTTCACTTTCGATATCGACAAAATTGCAAACTTCCCATGTGAAATACTCTGCTTGTAAATGTCTGAGACTGGTTTTAATAAGTTAGCAAGACAGATTGTATTATTAGGAATATTTCAAGACATTAATCTCCAAAAAAGACTTATATTTGACCTCAAGATCACTTTTGAAAATGATAGTTCAGATTCCGCGGGAGTTTAACTCGGTTTTAGTACCGAAAGTGCGCGGTTCACAATTGCGAAGTTCGTTTCGGTAATAATTGACCTTTTAACGGTTATTCGGCTAAGCGGCATTCCGACTGATTGTCGGTATCAATAAGCCCTCTTGATCCTACTTCGACAGCGATTAAGGTGCAAGAGAACCCGGCGTAACAAGGGATGCGTACCGTTCGTTTTTGGTACGGTGAGCTTTCTCGATGTTGGGTTCAAATGGCACCGATAATTCAAACAGAACAACCCGCTTGTCTGTAGGCCAGAATAACACAATGTCAGGTTTTTGTGAGGTGGCGATTATGTTGGGTGGAATTGTTCCACCTCCGACAGTGTTATTTTTGATGTCGGCATAGATAAGTAGATTACCACTCTTGTATATTTCTGAGTCCTTGAACACTGAAAGCAGGATACGGATTATGTTGTTGTGTCTCCAGAGGTATCTTTCCAGCATTTTTTGACAATTATTGAGAATGTGCAAATGTCACTAAGTCGTTTACTCCAGCGTTTTAGGTTTGTAAAAGAAGGCAGGGAATCCATACAGGCATTTATAGCAAATTTCAACACACCTTTTGGCAATGAGTAAATCATAGATTTCCATGTTGAGTCTGTTTCACATTTTTCTAAAATTTTAGGGAGGTCACCCTGGCTCAAGAGGGGCTCAATTATGGATTTCCAGTAGTTATTGGTTTCATCCTTCAGAGATTTTTGCACTGCCGGTTTGATTTTGTTCCAAGAACTATTTTCGGAGTTCGTGGAAGCAATAGCATGTATGTTATGACATTGTTTGGTAATTGAGATCTTAGGGAGCAGTTCCATTTATACGCGATAAATTTATCGCGACTGTATCGGGGCCTGATATGTTTTGGACCCGATGTTTTTCAAGTTGATACGCGATAAAATAGTCATCAGGCCCCGATAAAATAGACATCGGGGCCCGATACGAGGCCATACCCTGGGGTATGTTTAGCAAATAGAGCGGGACATTGTTTAGCGAATACACGAGGATAATACAATTTACGTGAAACATCCATAATCAATAACATTATCTCTAAAACATGAAATGCTTAATTTGTACCTTACAACTAGAATAAATAACCCGAAGCTCTATTTACATACCGACCACTTATCTTTCGTTATATTTAAACAAGCGGTAATACGCTACTCGATAAATAATCCTTTGCTACTCGCAACTGTACGCGATAAAAATCTTATCGGGGCCTGATAAAAAACTCATCGGGGCCCGGAACATTCTCGCAATTTTTATCGCGTACAAATGGAACTGCTCCCTTACAAACCCAGGCAGATTCGCGCTGAAGTTTAAGGTCTAAAGCCAGGTTTGTTATCTGATCAGCTTTACATCTAGATCTGCTGTATGAGGCGCAATGAGCTTGGCGATATACATCAGAAATGCGGTGGATATTGAGACTTCGTGACATGTGAACCAGGGCAGTGTTAGCGCCATATTTTGGAATTCCAAGCCACTTCTTCAGGATCTGCTCAGATTTGCGGTCTAAAAGTTGGAGATTGGAATTAGTAAGATCATGAACAGTAAGACAAAATCTAAGAGATGGGAGGCAATAACGGGTGTATATGGCCAATTTGTACTCATTGCGAATTAAAGCCGACTCAATATTATTGAGTTTACTGTTGAGCTGAGAAAATATGTGATCGTAAATTTCTTGTACTTAACCCATGAAAAGTGACCAGCGACCCGAGAAACATTTGAGGATCTTCCTTGACAGATTTAACAAGGTTTTCACCAAGGTAGAAATCGACCAAAGTTGGCTTGCCGCCAGACAGCGAGATGCTGCGGCATTTGGAAGGTTTCAGGGTTAGCCCCATAGTAGTAGCACGTCGATGAAGCTCGTTTATTATTTTCTTGTGTTGAGTCTTATTGTTTGTAATTAGATTGAAATCGTCGGCGTATGGGGTAGTAATAATTTTGGTGCCATCAAGGCTGAATCCGTGAGTAAGCCGCACGCTCTCAAGATATTCCAGGAGAGGATTAAAACACATGAGAAATATCACTGGGGACAGTGGGTCTCCCTGAAATGTCCCCGTTTTGAAATTAAATGGTTCTGAAGACCAGTTTGACCCTTGGATATGACCATTAAGCCCAGAGTACAGATTTGTGACATACTTCTTGACGTTTTCAGGAAGCTGGTAACGATCCATGGAATGTGATATCAGATTATGGCTGACACTCCCAAAGGCATCGGCCAAATCGAAAAAAGTAACGTGAATAGTTTTCTTACGGTCTTTAGCATGTGAAAAAACTTCCTGTAGAACTTGATTGTGCTCAATGCACCCGTTGACACCCTTTAGAAAAGCTTTTTGGATAGTAGGGTCAATATACACGTTACTAGTTAGGTAATGGCCAAGCCTTTCGGCAATTACTTGGTGAAACATTTTAGCAATACAAGAGGTAAATGATATCATACGAAAATGTTCCGGTTTTCAAGTATCTCCCTTTTTGTGGATCAACACAACGACGCACACGCAGATTCACAGTTCAATGTACCGTTGGTAACTTTCTTTGCAAAACCCCAAACGTTTGAGCGGTATAATTTCTCCTGATTTAGTTTTGGCTTTAGATTTGTCAAGTTTCTTGAGGAAAGAAACGCATTTCACAGCTTGACGGACATTTTGCTTGTCTTCCTGGGTAGCAGTTTTGGAAAATGTCTTTTTCCGTAGAATGTTTTTCTTTTTCCTTGCATCGGCAAGGGTTTTGGGTGGGTGTGAAATGAAGGTTTCAGAGTGTTTTTGTTCGATGAAATCCTCGTGACTACTGAAATAGGAAACAAGCGTTTCAGAAAATGTCTGTGCAACATTAGCGGGTGAAATATCACCTGTTCCGATTTCAAAAGGACAGGGCCCAATAAGTCAGTCAATAGTTAGGTCACCCAAGCCCTATATGAAAGCTATGAAGATTGTTTAACGGGGTCAGTCGTCACAAACATGCACAAACACAATAGTCAAACGACCTTGCTATTGTCATGCTATTGTCAACAGTCCCTACACAGAGGTCTGCAGTGCAAATCTGTACGATTTTCGCCATGTAATCTCTATGGCGGATTTCATTCCGTTGTATGAAGCTATGATGTTTGCGTGGTTTTCGCTATCTCCAAGCAGATAGAACAATACGTACATAGACTTTTTTGTAGACGAGGGTTCATTTCATGATTTGGTGAGGTTTAGAATGAGTTAGGATTCCTGTAATTTTGAAGACCACGGATTGTCAAAACGTGAATTTCCCGACATTGTACGACATAAATTTGGTCACTAAACGTGTTTAAAACTATTCATTTTATCGTTCTGCAGATGTTATTGACCCTCCTCTAAAATTCTACATGATTTTTAACACGTTTCTTAGTATTTGAGATGCCCAAATAGACCATTTTCCGAAGCTATTTCTAGCAAATATTGCAGTCACTAAGATTCCATTGTTTTCTTGCGTATAACAAAATATGACATGCAGCGTGACCTCCCTACTGGCTGAAGTCACGTATAGCACTATCATGTGTAGACCATTCATTGTTGTCGTATACTGGTATGGTGAATCGGAGACATAATGCTGAGTGTATATTCAAGGACGTTAGAATAAAAGCGATAATCCATATGGTCAGAGTCACAAACTGGTCCAAAAAATGTTTCACTTCTAGTAATGTTGAGAAATGCACCCATTCTGATTAAACGGGACAAAACTTAAGTTTTACATACTTTTATGACCCACAAACTATATATTGATGGAAAGCTTATGATTCAAGGTTTTTCATTTTTGCAAAAAAGAATCAAATTATACAGGGTGTGTAACATTTTTACAGGGTGGAATATAAAAAAGTTGATCGTTTATGCTCCTCACAAAATATTTTGATAGTTTGTACAATTAGGGTTTAGCTGAAAATAGTCACCAAAATCAGAACAACCGCAGAAGGTGCTACCAAATTTGCTAAGAATCACCTGCCCAAAATGTACACAGGAAAAGTACAGGGTGTCTAAAATTATGATGAAATAATGCATAAAATGAAGGTTTGTATATAATATTCTATGAAATTTAGTTAGCTTGGACTATTTAATTTAAAGGAAAATGGTTATCAAAATGAACTACATGAATATCATCAAAGTTCCTTTTATTTTGAATACAGGGTGGTCCAAAATAGGTCTAAATAGCAATTTTTTCATAAATCTATGAACAAATCTGTGAAGAAACACTTCTGGCTTTTTTAGTTAAATGTTTTACTACCCAGGGTAGAAAAGGACCGAAGAATCACACAAATGAAATAGAGAGACTGCGATTTGGCCATTGTTTAATCAATAAAATGAATAAAACTGTGTATTTTTTACATTAAAACACTCCCTGAATTGAACATCATATTCTAGTAGAGAATGTCTAGATAACAATTCAATATTATTATTCATAGTAGCAGGCACATGTTATTAACACATATGAGAAGTTTGAAAACTTTCCTATGTATACTTTTAAAATGGCATCAATTTCAAAAGTTCTGGGTTTCCTAAGGGCGTCTCATCCACCGGCGCCTCATCCATTGTCCCCACCCTTGACTCACTCGACGTTTAGATTGATAACTTCACTGTTGCTAAACATGTGGATTTAATCCTTTTTTTATTCGGTAGCTGGATAAATTGTCTTTAATATGATTCCAAAAATGTTATGTTTTTGTTACAACTTCTATTTAAAATAGAGACACGTATCACGATTTTAAGGATTTTTTGAAACGGCCCCATCTTATTTGATATACCTATTAGTGACCTGCGACCATATCATTGATTTTGCCATGGTTGATGAACACTAGTCAAAGGTACACATACACGCATTAGTATAGATACAGGTATACGTACACGCAATAGTATAAATACGGGTATCGAACCAACTGGTATCAAGTCTACGGGTCCACATGGGTAAAGCAAAGTAGACAGAGATGCGTTGATAAACTTCCAGGAGCAATGACATTTATCTGCTCAAAAAGTCAAAATGAAGACGATTTTGGCGTAATTATTGCTTACCAGATAGTCCTTAGGTAACAAGCATGAAGTGAAAACAAGATAGAATCAACGAAGACAAACTGAAGACGGAAGTAAAACGCAAATTTGCAGTGGTGGTATCACCCCATCCGCTCATTTGTCCGCCATAGCAACAAAAAAAGAAGAAAAAAAAGGGGGATCGTCAGGATCCATGCAACTATAGACCCATCTCTGTTCTCCCAGCTTTCTCGAAAATTCTTGAACGCATAATGCATAAGAGACTGTATAATTTCATCTCTCGTTTTAACCTACTGCATGATTGTCAATTCGGTTTCCGCTCCAAACGCTCGTCATTCATGGCCATCCTTGAGGCTTACAATAAAATTGCAACCGATCTCGATAACAAAAAATATTCACTAGGTATCTTCCTGGATCTCTCCAAGGCTTTCGATACAATAAATCACGACATTCTTCTTTCAAAACTAAAGCACTATGGTGCACGTGGGATTGCCTTGGAGTGGTTCAGAAGTTACCTTTCTGATAGAACCCAGCATTCTGTTTTCAATCTGCATTACTCCTCTAACTTAAAATTAACCCGTGGTGTTCCTCAAGGCTCTATATTGGGACCCCTTTTGTTTATTATCTATATAAATGGTATTGTATTTTCAAGTAAATTCATAATTTTTGCTGATGATACAAACATACTTGCCTCACATAAAAGCCTCAATGAGCTTGCTAATATTACGAAAAACGAACTAATCAAAATCACCACATGGTTAAATTCCAATAAGTTATCCCTAAATATTAACCAAACTACTTACATGTACTTCAGCAATAGATATGACTCACGTATTCATGATTATCCCGACATCAACATTGAAAATATCCCAATCATGAAGGTTTCGAGTACCAAATTTCTTGGGATAATTGTTGATGGATCTTTATCATGGTATCAGCACAACGCCCACATCACTAATTTCATCTCAAAATATACTGGAATCTTATTTAGGTTAAAACATTCTCTGTCATCTCATATTTTGTTTTCCCTCTATTCAAGCCTCGTACTTCCCCATATCCAGTATTGTAATATTGTTGGGCTGATTCCAATAATTGTAATCTTCGTTCAATTCATGTTAAACAAAAGAAAATCATTCGTCTTTGTTCAAACTCACATTATTTAGCACATTCTGCCCCTCTGTTTGCTAACTTAAAGACCCTCACGATTTACGATGTTCATCGACTTCAAAAGGCTATATTTATGAATAAATTTACAAATAATATGCTCCCTGATTTATTCTCAAATTATTTTAAGAAATCAACTGCCATCCACTCCTATGGAACCAGATCTTCCAACTTGTATAGACCTCATAATTTCAATACCGATCTCGCTAGATACACCATTAGAAGACAAGGGCCTCTGGAGTGGAATGGCATTGATGCTGACAACATTCAGTGATGTAAATCCGTAAATTGTTTTAACAAGACATACAAGGGTTATCTTTTATCATATGTGACATGGCACCACGAAACAGGCGGAAAGTCGCGGTATCTGAATAGGAGATAGATACAGGCCGAACAATGACAACAAGATGGTATGCTTTTTGGAACATCCTGTATGGCAGCCATTTGGATCTATGCAAATTACCAGAGTTGCCCAAACATCACATTTTATCAACTAAGCTAAATTTGTTCTAAATCCCATAGGAGTACAAATCAATGAAAAAGTTCGTTTCAATAAGTATGCAAATAGGGAGTGTCAACCCTCTGGCGATACCACTATTCTGCTAATAATAGGATAGGATGAATGATGCACATCGAGTAACCAATCACGTTGTCAGAATATTCGTACTACATGTAGTCACATAACACTTTTAATGCCTGTGTGGATCACATCAGTTTCCATTGAGTGCGTTGAGCCATGGAGGAATAACTAAGGAGCGGACACTCATTTGACAATACAACACTGATACGGGCTGATACGCCCTCAAGAACCGTGCGGTCAATCCGGTTATGAATGATGTTTCAACCACCATATTTATATAATTATAAATTTTGTGCAGTCATTTCCCTGGCGATGTGTGTATGTGTATAATCCGATTAGTATTACAAATAGACCCACTTAAGTCCAGAAACCCATTCGACCTGATCGCTATCCCATCTTCTTTTGTAACATCATTATGGCGCGTGGTACCAAATTGCTATACAGTCACGTCGCCAGCGAATTCAATTCAATTAATTCATTTCATATTTTCATTGTCACTTTTTGTTTGTCTTTTTTGTTTGTTTTTTATTATCCACTATTAATGTTATAACTCACCGTATGTAGTAACATTATAATAATATTTTTATTCCGTAATGTGTACATCATCAGTATCCAGTAATGTCCATGCCTCTGACAACATGTATCCGAATGTGTTACGTTTAAATGATTTATTAAGGGTGGCCAAATATATTTGCGAGCTCTGCTCTGATTTTGGTCAGCCCACCAATGTATTTATTTAACTTTATTGTAGTATTTTTGGTAAATAAAACTGAAACTGAAACTGAAACTGAAACTGATTTCCGGATTTTATCGCCATTCTGCCCAGAAAAAGTAGAAATTATAGTTGCAAAATAAACAGGTTCAGGGCCAGTGATGTGCGCGATGCCTTCCTTGCTTTGATGTACGCTTGTGCCAAATAAGGTTCGCGCCGCGGTCAACTGTTGTGTTTCAAATACCTGTGTCCGCGCGTACAATATTTGCGATTGTGAGACGTTTCATTGGGCCGTATCTGACATACATATTCACGAGGTAATGAATGCAGTTTAAAGAATTGAATGAGTCATACTAATTTGCAATGCCATTGGAATTGTTATGAAATAGCACCAACCAAAACACTAACTGACGTTAAGGTGACGTAAAACCCCTTTTATACGGGCAAACGGATCTCTCAGGTAGTAGGGTCGGTCGGTTGGGAGTTTTTTTGTGGATTTTGTGTATGTTTTGTGTTTACAATTAAAAAGAGAGGAACAGAGAAAAAATAAAGGTCGTTCGTGGTCATATAACAGAGTTTTCCTCGTCGCCATACGGGGCCCCTCACATATATCCGGGTGAGCTGGGCGGCCCCTTAAGGGGGCCCCTCACATATATCCGTGTGAGCTGGGCGGCCCCTTACCGTCTTATAGAAAAACAACAGAGTTCAACACGGTGAACAATCAGCAAAATATGTCAACGGCCGCATTGATCTTTTTTTTGTCACCGGGTTCATACCGTTCTATACCGGGTCCTTATCGTCCTGGAACCGGGCTCAAACTACCTCCTCACCAGGTCCTCACCGGCCGGATCGGAGCGCCTGGGTACCGTCCGAACCGCCTTGATAACGTCATCAAACCGCCCTTTATAAGCTGAGCGCTCAAGCTCGCCGCTTCACTCACATTCTGGGAATCTCTGTATTACTCACATGTATCCGTGTGAGCTGGCCGATCCCTTAGCGTGTGACAAATTGGTGCAGACGGCGGCACACGGTGAGGACACACGGTAGGCCGTTTCCCGTCTGTTGAACACGTTGCCGGAGACATTGCCGGGCATCCGCACCCAGCAGGAATTTTGACCGTTGTTGTTGATTTGTTGTTGAGGTCACCGGGTCCATACCGTTACATACCGGGTCCTCACCGGCCGGGTACCGGGATCACCGTCCTCATACACTTGTAGCTTACTATTCTCACGGAGTGTATAACACCGGGTCCTCGGTCCATACCGTTCTACCACGGGTCTGTATCGGGTTCTCACCGGCCTGGTACCGGGCTTACCGGGCTTACCGTTCTCACCGTGTCCTCACCGTGTGCATACCACCTCCATACCGGGTCCTCACCGGTCGGAACGCCTGGGTATCGGCCGAACCGCCTTGCAGGACCTCCTCAGGCTTCCTTTTTTTGAAATAGCCCAGACGCTCAACATGTTTGGTTTTTGTTTTGTTTTTTTGTCTTATTTGCTTTTTGTTGCAGCCCGTCGCTGAGATGGTCGACGTCCACCACCGTCCATCACCGCCATGCGAAGGGGCGCGAAACGGGTGCGCCGTCCTTATACCGTCCTCGTACTGGGCTCCGTTCGCCCTCACCCGCCAGGAGTTTTGAGCATGCTCAAAACTCCGGTGGCCGGTAAAGTCCCCTGAACGTGTTCAACGCACGGGAAACGGCCCACCGAGTGTGCCGCCCGTCCGCACCCATTTTTCACACGGTAAGGGGCCGCCCAGCTCACACGGATACATGACAGGGCCCATTATACATTTTATAACAACGAAATTATGAAGATAACATTACTTGCACTGGAATCGATTTTCCACTTCGACAGTTTTAGGATGAAATAATTTGAGTTTTAACGTAGCCTGTGAATTACTGGAATATGAATATTCGCGATAACGTGTTTTACCAATATCCATCATGATCTGAACGAGAAGACGCCCTTAGTAACTAAAGGAAAGTGTCCTGAAAACTGAAATATATACATCATATATAGATGAATACCCACTAAAGTAAAACATTTGCAAAAACAAAAATGTACCGATTTTAACATCGTAAATTGTTAAAGGGTCAAAGTTATTTTTCTGTTTTTACGGAAAATTAGCTATGGTTGGTTTGGTAAGATACGCTCTAATGTTCCAGATGTCACATTTGCCATTTTGACTTTGATTTGAGCTACGAAATGTCAAGTGGGCGGTTTTGTCGTTAGGGTTGAAAAGATTTGTTATGATTCTCTAACATCCTATTAGAGACTATTTGGTATAGAAGCGTTCTTATTTTCCCCGAAAATCGTTTATTTTAGTTATGTTTGTCAATTTTATTGTAATTCTTGTAACCATTAACTTTTGACTTTCTCATTTTATCAGGCCCTGTGTCTGGAGCAGCTACGAAGAATTTTACCCCGCGTGCATTGCTTATGACTGGTGGAACAATTGCGTCATTCGGTTTAATTGTGTGTGCTTTTGCTACGAACCTGGGACAATTGATTATTGCAATGGTCATCATGGGTAAGCTTAAGGTCATCCTAACGTGTTAACCGATTCAATTGAGATTGATTTTGTTGTTGAAATATCTGAATTTTTTAACTTGTATGAAACCCGGTGGTGTTGAGAACCATTTGTATTATACAAGTTGACGAACACCTAGAGAATACTCTACAATGCTTCGGTGGCTTTTCAGTTAATGTTAAAAATGCCAATTGAAGGAACACTATTTCATTCGTCATTGCTTGTATGGCCTTTGCACCACCATAATAACGCATTTCGCCATGAATAACCATGATAACCACGCAGACAAACGCAGTCATTAGCCCATCGGGTCAACAAGTCTGTTGCCAATACCCAATAATATTTTGATCCAAGAAATGACCAATTGTAAATGACGTGAACATAATTGAACCGGGTTTCATTGGTGCAAGGCGAGGGAACAATTGCTGCGTCAACACGCTCCCCCTATCTTTCGTTAGTACCATATTATTATTTTCACGTGAATTGCACCCGTATCTTTACTGATTATTGTATATATATATCTTTTCATATCGAAGGTGTCGGACATAGTTTGATCGTAGTTCCATCCACGGCACCATTATTTCATTACTTCGATGACAATTTTGGCATGGCAAATGGCATTTCGGCTGCGGGTGGAGCAGTTGGGATGGCAATCATGCCTTTGGTATTACAACTATCAGTCGAGAAGTATGGATGGAGAGGCGCGTGTATCATCTTAGCAGCATTAGACATGCATTGTGTCGTTGGTGGCGCACTAATGAAATCTCCGGACCAAAATGTCCAGTCTCAAACGATCAATCGATCACCATCATGGAGCACTGTAACCTCCTCCTCAAGTGACGATTGTGAAGAAACAAACCAACTTTTAAGTAACTCTGCTAGACCTTCAAGAAGGGAAAATATAAAGTTGAGAATCTACGATTTCATAACGACAGTGCATAATAACCTGGCGATGAAATCGGGATTGAAGTTGTTTCGTGACAAACCACGATTTGTACTCTATCAGTGTTTATTTACGCTTTACGCTATTCAGTATTCAGGTTGGACAGTGTTTATTGTTTCGAACGTTATCAACAGAGGTGTAGATCCACATAAGGCTGCGTACATTTCATTTATCGGTGGAATAGGTAACTTTGCAGGTCGAATTTTTACTGGACCTGTACTGGACAACCATCTAATCACAAGCACTGGACTCTTCAGTGCCATGTCTCTGAGTTGTTCCATTGCGCTGTTAGTAGAACCTTTAGCTAATACATACGCTGTCTGGGCCACGTTAGCATCGATTGTTGGATTGGCCATTGGTGCCCGATTCCCGCTAAATGTTACAATTGCGCGGGAGTTTGCAAGTGATGGCGGGGATGATATTGTAGTGGCAGCTGTGGGATGGACGTATCTATTCCTAGGTATAGGATGCCTAGTTGGAGGACCACTAGTTGGTAAATCATCATACTTTTTAATAATTTATTTAAACAAATAATGACCGGAGTACATAATCTCGCAGGATATCTAGATTTTCCAAGACAAATATTGTCTTTTGCTTATAGATAGACACGACCATTTCGAACATATATCAGTTGACACATTTATGGTCCAAAAAGGGGTACAATATGTTTGTAACTGTATTACCCAATTTTTCTAAAGCTATAGGTGTCAAAATTACCTAAACATTTGAATACAATACACGTTTTTGTTATTCCGTTTATCCGTCTTGAATATCACGGCCTTAGCCTTTCAATATAATAGTAGTCATTTTGTAGGATCATTTTACTTTTAGTTCCATTGGTGTTGACAGCATAATACGTCGGGTGAGTATCATATAAACAAACCAAAAATCCACACAAGAAAGTCCTGTATTACCTCAATTACCCATTATATTGTGGTTTATTATGTGTGAAATTCGATCAAAACAAACCAAGCGGTACATTCAACGTTTTCAATGTCAATCGTTGAAATATCCCATGTTTTGCAGGTTTTGAGTTTTCTAGTTTTCTGTTTTAATTTATGTGACAACGCGTGGTAGAAGATTACGATGAGGGCGCTCTTTTGATAGAATATATCCTCTTTGGATACCTTTATAACATTAACGTTACACGCGCAATGCTAACTAACTGCATACCCACGTAATGAGAATGCCCGGAGTGTCTGGTACGGGGAAAGCGACGTTATGCACTATATTCAAATTTCTCCTAAAATGTAATTCCTCCTTTCTCATAGTCAAACGATCGTGGCTCTTATGTCTGTACAAATAAGACAAATCAAACGCTGCATCCCTTTTATTCATGGGTAGTGTCCCCGTATGTCATCATGCCCTACCAATCAAAGCTTGTATGATTATAAAACACTATATTCTGGTTTGTTTGCTCTATTAACAGGTGCGTTTTTTGATTTGACTGGATCATACGCTGCATCATTTCTCTTCATGGGCAGTGTCGACTTAGTCATCGGTGTCATCGCATTTATTGATACAATGTGGATGAGGAATAATACGTCATGACTATCGAGCCACGTGACTTTGAGAGAACTTGGTTGATACTCACGTACTTGCTTATGACGACGCCGATAAGGACAGTACGCCTAACTACTCTATCCGTCATACATACAGTTCATGATGTATTAGCCACTTTGTTGGTCCAGCGTCCTCTGCCAGAATTCAGATATTGAGCTATGTTGATCTTAGCTCAGATATTTGATATAGAACACGGGGACATAATTACTACTGATTGTGTTTATTATATTAGTGTAAGAATTAGACTTGAGATGTGATTTTTAGCCGTTTTCACTATTTTCACACAAGCAGTGGTCCATCAAGTTATATACTCTCATTTTTGAAAAATAAAAACTGGCAATGTTTCGGGGCATCGATTCAACTCTTAATTAATGCCCTTTCAATACACCAGCTATATACCGACTTGTGCATGAATACTATAGTGAAATGTAGCCTTGTGTAAGGGTGGCCTTGGCAAAATTAAGATGGGTAATATGTGCATTTTGGTGTAAATAGTTATGGCTAAATTATGGATATGGTATCTATAGCTGAAAATATATTTGACAAAGTAAATCATTATCGTAAAAATGAGACGCAAATACTGTTAACTTTCATCTCAGAAAAAAAAAAAAATCGACGATATATCACTGCTGAAACCTGCCACCAGTTAGCACGTTCACTTATTCTGTCCCGTCTGGATTATGCAAACTCGCTGTTGTATGGAATTTCAGCCAAAGACATAAGAAAGTTACAGTCACTACAAAACAAAGCTGCCAGGATCATTTCCAGGTGTGATAGATTCCATCCTTCTTCTCCCTTGCGGACAGAGCTTCATTGGTTACCTGTGAGGGAGAGAGTACTCTTTAAGGTGCTGCTTCTGACCTTTAAAGGTATAAACAACCTCACTCCTGCTTATCTAACTGACTTTCTCATCCATTATGCCTCTGGCAGGAATGGCCTACGCTCCAAGAATGCTAACCTTCTTTGTGTTACACGTACTTGACGATCATTTGGTGATAGTGCATTTTGTGTTGCTGGACCACGCCTCTGGAACTCTCTCCCTACCCATATTCCAGAAATGAGTACACAGAGGAGGAACATAAAAAAAATGTTAATCATGGCTTTTCTAAAACTTTTGTTTGTACAAGTATCAATAGAGACTTAATTAAGTGAAATAAACGTCTTCTCCGTTGTTGTCAGGAGTCGTGGCATTGTCATCAGGAGTCTGTGTTAATTTCCAATCAATGGGGAGCGCATTGCAACGAGCGTAATACTGTAATTATTACGTACGGTACCCTATCATTTAGACGATTACGGAAGTGGTTAATGGAATAGAATGAACGATCATCATCGAATAGGTCACCCACAAAAATAATGAACAATGATTCCATATAACTTGATTAAGACATGATGCAATATCCTCTTTGATTATAACTTGCTTAGTGTCAAACCAGGTTTAAATAGCTTATAATAAAATGAAGGCAATCTCTTTAACATAATATGACACATGTTGTTAAGCTGCTTAAATGTACAGTTACAATTTAAAATATTCATACCAATACCCAACTTGTTTATATAGTACAATCGGATATATTTTCAACATGCAATATCTGAGTTGTTAACTTTCTGAATCCATGACAGCTTTAGTGAATCGAAAAATAGTTTGGTGTGACGCATGTTTATTCGGAAATTCAAACTTCGCCTGTTTGCCTCAACGGTGGAGTCAGTTCTGCTATATGGATGTGAAGCTTGGACCATTACTCCCAAGCTACAGGAAGAGCTAGATGGCTGCTACACCAGAATGCTGCGAGCAGTACTCAATGTCAACTGGAAACAACATATACCAAACACCCAACTGTATGGCGACCTCCCCAAAATAAGCCAGAAGATCCGGAAGAGACGAACAAGGTTTGCTGGCCACTGCTACAGAAGTTAGGAGCCTGTATCCAAACTAGTGCACTGGATCCCCAAACATGGCAAAAGAAAGCCGGGACGACCTGCTCTGAAATTTATCGATCTACTCAAGCAAGATACTGGACTGGAGACGAGTAACATACAGACAGCAATGAACGACAGAAGAGTGTGGAGAAGCATCGTAGATCGGGGACACGACCCGAATTAAGCAAGTAAGTAAGGAGCATGTTTATACCACCTTTATCGTAATCTGCAATCACTGTGTTACGTTTGACTGCTTCCTCTCTGCCCAAATAATTTTGAAGAACATGTTATGGAGTTTCATAATAGTTTTATCGGGGATATCCATGGCAGAGGCAATGTATGACAATTGTGATGCTAACAGTGTTTTATCAATCAAATTTCTACCTGTCATTGAGAGGCCGTACATTTTCCAAGCACGTATAGAGCGTTCAATATTTTCCATCTTACCAATCCAATTACATTCGAGATGATCAATTTGCACTGATCTGGTACTATCTGTATAGAGGGCCTGTTTTGTCCAACAAATCAAGTATTTTTTTATTGCTTATAATCCGTTAAAGATAAATCTAAATACTAAGTGTTTTTACCGTTTCCGTCACAATAATATTTGGTTTTCAGTGCATCTCCCGAAAAGTACATCCGGTACTCAAACCAATATACTTTGAATTTGTAGCAGAGATTTATTAGTTTAGTAGCTTTACCAAAAGTGCTCAATGCAGGTGTGGCAACTATATATTAAAAATGATTTATAGCATAGATTCCATAATGAGAGAGAATTATTCCGGTATTGGGCGTGGTATCCCGGGGCACACTTCGTGCCATTCTGAGGGGTGTATTTTTAACCGTTTAAAAGGTGTCCTTGTTAAGGGTGGTGATTTGCCAATGTTAAGGATATTTCTTCACTTCCTTGTCATTCCTTGCTAAGGGTAGTTTCATGGTGTGCATTCACACGGATGCTTACCACTTTTATACTCGAGTGACCCCCGGGGCACATAAAACTAGCAGTGGTTTTTTTTATTGTTTTTCAAGAATATATTTTCACAGTAGCTATAGCATTAATTGGCACAATTGCACCGCCTTCTGCATACTCCACAATACATTTGGAGAACCATAATTTATTGTTCTATTTAATGGTTCTATTTAACCATATTACAAAATGGCCGAAAACGTACGATGGCGCGGCTGGATGTGTGTTCTTGGAAGATTCATATCTTTTTGCATGACACTTGGAATTTATAAATCACTCGGTATTGTCCTGCCATTTTTCATGCACGATCTGAATGCTAATGCAGGGGCCACTGGTTTTAGCACAGCTCTTTTTATCGGACTAACGTTCATGTTAGGTACGTATAGTAAAATAGTAAAAGTTTATGTTAATCATTATTCCACTACCGACTTTATCTCCTTGTCCAACAATGACAAACGCTATCCTAACCCTTCTGATACTGACTAAAGTGTTAGTGTTGGATTTTGGGTTTGCATTACAAGATGTATGCAATAAATACATCCGCAGCATAATAGCGTAAGCCTTATTTAGCTGGGCGAGCGTTTTACCTACTATACCAAGCCAGCATAGTTTTCAATTTGGAATTCATGGGTTCGTGCGAGAAAAAGTGTTGACTTAGTGCTTGGTTGAGGAGATGGTGGATTATTCCTGTAAAGCATGTACCCAGCTTAGCTGGTGATACGGCCACGCCCCGATAGGTGACGATAAGCAGCTCCTGGTAGAGTTTGTTCTCGAGTTGGTTATGCAGGTTCTCGTGATTTCCATGACCTCCAGATATAAACTGCTCAAAAAAGGTTCGGCATTTTTTTTTTCAATCACAATTTGTTCAAATATCTCGGGATATGTTCATTTAGTGTAATATATCATGTAAAAGCTGATGTGTTCATCTTTACAATGGTATCCAATTTGAAGCAATCCCTAGTTCCAGTGCGCAGCAACATGCTTGAGAACATGGGGAGGTCGCAATCTGAAAGTGCCAAAATCAACACTATTTTGTGCTTAAAAATCAATAGATCATCACACTACAGGGTGAGTCAAAAAGACTGCAATAGTGGAAAGAAGCCATTATGTTTTCAAAACCAAAATGACTTTTAAAACTTTTTAAACGTTGCAAGAATGATGTATTTAATCCTAACTTTGTGTTAAAAGATGAAGTCGATCGCATTTTTCGTTTTCCTTTGGTGAACCTTTTGACCAGTGCACCCATTTCACACGTTTGTCCACGAGATACCCAAAATATGCATCAGATCGCAAAATGTGTCTCATTCATATTTGTGATGTTATTGGAATTTGATGCATCCTTTCTTGTTTACATGTGAGTTAGCATAATCAATTATAATCATACCCATGCTATGAAAGCGTATAATGTTCTTAATTTTAATAAAAAACTGAAATTTTCCATTTTTTTGTTGGCGGGATATTCAAATATGAAAATGCAATGTGTGCCATTTCCAATGAAAATCACTGTGCTCGTGGACAAACAGGTAAATTTGGTTGTGCAGCAAAGAGGGTCACCAAACACAAACAAAAAAATGCGATCGACTTCATTTTTTCACACAAAGTTAGGATTAAATACATCATTCTTGCAACGTTTAAAAAGTTTTAAAATTCATTTTGGTTTTGAAAACAAAATGGCTTCTTTCCACTATTGCAGTCTTTTTGACTCACCCTGTACACTGTATGTAACACTTCATTGAACAGACGACAAAGACGTTCTTTTGAGCACGAAATAGTGTTGATTTTGGCACATTCAGATTGTGACCTTTCCATGTTCTCAAGCAGGTAACTGCGCACTGGAGCAAGGGATTGCTTCAAATTTGGTAGCATTGTAAAGATGAACACATCAGCTTTACATGGATATATAAAACTTAATTGAACATATCCCGCGATATTGGAACAAATTGTGATTGAAAAACATTTCCAAACTTTTTTTGAGCAGTATATATATTTTTTAAATTTATATTTTGATGTTGTTCTCTAAGGGGCCATATCCAAACTCTCAAGTGATTTTATAGCGTTTTTATACCGATTTTATCCCGATATTAAAACGGTATTTTTTTCTATCGTTAAAAGCATCGGAAAAAGATCGGTGATTAACTAGAGCCTCTCTACTTATCTGGCGTTAACAATAGAACTATTGTAGTACTCTCGATGGCTCAATTAGTGAAGCAGACAGATGAAAGCGCGAGGAAGGTTGTGTTATTAAGCTGACCAGTGTTCACCCGACCCCCGTTGTGACGTAAAGAGCGACCCATCTTTTTCCGATGCTTTTAACAATAGAAAAAATACCGTTTTAATATCGGGGTAAAATCGGTATAAAAACGCTATAAAATCACTTGAGAGTTTGGATATGGCCCCTAAATGTTTGGGCTTTTATCCTATTCTTATGTCACTTTCATTCATTGGCATTGTTGACCCAGTTCCCATTTTAGTTCCTTGTATTATGCATGTTTTCTTAGTAACAGCGAACCAATTGATTGGCTCTGTGTTGAGAGTTACCAGTTAGATTTATCATCACTGAGTTCATTAACCTGGTTAATGTCTGTTGGGCTATTGTTCATATTTGCTCTTTATATACAAATAAAACCCAATCCAGTTAACTATGCATTGCTAGGGTTCTACATTCTGATGGGATAGTTCACAATGTCCTGTTCCAGATGATGATTGTCTCCACGAGGCGTATGAATTTCTTTACAGATAGTTTCACTTTTTGCAAGAAGTGTCCAGTTAATTCTTTCTAAACTTGCTTGATATCGGTAGGGAAGGATGGGTAAGTGGTCCAGGTAAGCATAAAAGCGCAGGTAAATATTGACCAAATTAGTGTCATGTTAATTTCTCCCATGTAACTGTATACATACATCATTGTCATCATATGATTAATATTAAAAAGTATTTAAAGAAAAAATAAATTACCACTAACTGAAAACTCTGCTTGACATCGAACACTTACCCCGTCACTGAGGTAAACTGGTCCAATATGTTATTATATTATTATAATAGGCACTTATAAAGCGCTCTTTAAAAAGCACAGCGCTTAAACAACGCCCCCGAAAACAATATACAGCAGACATAATACACAAAACATATACAATATTACAAAGTTACACATTTGGAAATAAATAGGTCTTTAGAATACTCTTAAAACCCTTTGAACACTGGCGGCCGGATTTCAGGCTAATATGAGTATCGTATATACACTGGCGGCCGGATATCCGGCCGCTAACATGTGCGCACTGTTGACAAGGTTTGGGGAATACCCTATCGAATGTAAACATGCCCTTTGACCGTGAGAGTTGACTAGGGGCTACGGGCTGCACATAGCTTTGGCTGGCAATGCGTTGAACACGATCTGTGCTGGTTAGAGGGTAGTTATTTCATCTATTTTGGTCGGATTTTCGGATTTTTCAATGGCGCCGCCGGCACCAGATGTTTTAGCAAGGGTCATGGACTCTTATACGGAGGATATATATGATTCTGACTATAGTAATAAGGATGAACAAGACACGGTAAGCATGAATATGGCAACTAAAAAAGTCCTAGTAACTATTATGGGAACGATACAGACAGTAACATTATGCCCAATTGAGCGGTATTTCGGTAGGGGTGTCAGGGTGGGGCTACCGTTTACTCAGGGGTGTCAGTGTTCAAAGGGTTAAAAGAAAAGCAGACACAGTCCTAGCCTCTCTGACATAAACAGGAAGCTTATTCCAGAGCTGAGGTCCGAAAACAGTGAGACAACAATCACCAGCTCTTTTGTGGGAACGAACGGGATTGAGCTTTGTTATATCAGATGAAGAACGAAGTATGTGCCTACTTCGAACACTTACCCCGTCACTGGGGTAAACTGGTCCAATATGTTCCAACGGTTAAACTACACAAACATCGGTGAATGACAACATTATACATATCTCCTGTAATTAGCCCCTCCCGTGGTAAATACCACGTTACTTCATCAACACCTTACCCCAAGCCATATATTTGTGGCTAATACTTATAAGAAACTACATAATTTCATTCCATAGCCCTTCCGTGGCATAAACCACATTACTTATAGTCCAGGAGCCTGGAAGGTTTATTCAGCTAAGAAGTACAAAGAGTTAGATGATCTGATTAGTTTGATGACGTTTTGTACTATGCTATAACACTAAATTCTGATAATCCAATACAGTAGTAACTGTAAAGTTTTCCTGTGCCTGTGTTATAACACGGTAACATGTGTTTATGGTATACAGTTGTTACGGATCAGCTACGGGATAAAGCTATGTCAAATATATATATATTGCATAAGCTAGTAGGATATCCAAGGTCTCTAACGTGAAGCAACCATCTTGGCTTGACCTTGGAATATCCATCGGTCGTTTTCTAATTGCTTCGGAACTTCATCAGTGAGTTTCAAGGCGTGTTTGGTATTCAATTTCCTTTTATTTTTAGCTTTATCCTCATCACTATGTTGACAGACTCCAAACCATTTTAAATTAAAGATTGTTTGTGGATATATTTAACATTTAAACACTTTACTTGTTAAAGATTCCCGTCCGGATACACTTTCTATTTATTTGCAATTGTATAACAAAACAATCCCCGACCGACTTGAGTCCTCGAGCAAGTTTTACGGTCGGTAATGATCATTCACAATAGTTTTGCTCTCTTTTCACCAGGCCCTGTATCTGGAGCCGGCACGAAGTTCATCACACCACGCACAATGGTAATGATTGGTGGAACGATTGCGTCTTTGGGTCTAGTGGTGTGCGCCTTTGCTACAAACCTGGGTCATTTGATAATTGCGATGGTTGTCCTAGGTAAGTTTTCTAGTCATCTATTCATAGTTGGATAACCGTTCGTGTACACCGGTATGTGGAGAACATAAAATCACGCATTAACACAAGTATATTGTTATGAGTTTCAGTGGAGTAAAAGTTGTGATAGTTTGCA
This sequence comes from Ophiura sarsii, assembly GCA_035610835.1. NCBI lineage: Eukaryota > Metazoa > Echinodermata > Ophiuroidea > Amphilepidida > Ophiuridae > Ophiura > Ophiura sarsii. The sequence goes on from CM069448.1 coordinate 66,288,498, forward strand.
CAGGGACAGTCGACTGTATTTCTAACGGGATTTCTATGAAAATATGTCGGATGAGGTCATGGAGACGCATTTTAAGTCTCAATAATTGTTGAAAGAGTCCTGGCTCACCTTTATATCTGTCTTAAGTTACCATATTTTTATTTTCACGTGAATTGCAGCCGTATCATTACTGATTATCATATATATATCTTTTTTATATCGAAGGTATTGGACATAGTTTGATCGTAGTTCCGTCCACGGTACCATTATTTCATTATTTCGATGACAATTTTGGCATGGCAAATGGCATTTCGGCTGCGGGTGGAGCAGTTGGGATGGCAATCATGCCTTTGATAGTACAACTATCAGTCGAGACCTATGGATGGAGAGGCGCGTGTATCATTATGGCAGCATTAGACATGAATTGTATCGTTGGTGGCGCACTTTTGAAGCCTCCACTGCCAATTGAACAAACTCAAATGATCAATCGATCACCTTCATGGAGCACTGGTACCTCCTCCTCAAGTGACGATTGTGACGAAACAAACCAACTTTTAAGTAACACTGCTAGACCTTTAAGAAGGGAAAATATAACGTTGAGAATCTACGATTTCATAACGACAGTGCATAATAGCCTGGGGATGAAATCGGGATTGAGGTTGTTTCGTGACAAACCACGATTTGTACTCTATCAGTGTTTAGTTACACTTTACGCTATTCAGTATTCAAGTTGGTCAGTGTTTGTTGTTTCGAATGTTATTAATAGAGGTGTAGTGCCCCATAAGGCTGCGTACATTTCATTTATCGGTGGAATAGGTAATCTTGTAGGTCGAATTTCTACTGGACCTGTACTGGACAACAATATAATCACAACCACTGGACTCTTCAGTGTCATGTCTCTGAGTTGTGCCGTTGCGCTGTTAGTAGACCCTTTAGCTAAGACATACGCTGTTTGGGCCACGTTAGCATCGATTGTTGGATTTACCATTGGTGCCCGGTTCCCGCTAAATGTTACAATTGCGCGGGAGTTTTGCAAGTGATGGCGAGGATGACGTTGCAGTGGCAGCTGTAGGATGGACGTATCTATTCCTAGGTATAGGATGCCTTGTTGGAGGACCACTAGTTGGTAAATCATTATGTATAATACTTTCATTATTAATTTTACAGAATAATGAACGGAGTACATAATCTCGCGGGATATCCAGATTTTTTTACCTAGACAACTGATTTGATTGCGTACAGAAAACACGACCATTTTGATCATATTTAGTTGACACATTGATGGTTGTTCTAACTGATTTCCCAATATATTTGTTTGTTTACACGGTTGTTCTACTCGCTTGGGTCCTGATGGGCCAGACTCCAGCGAAATGCGCGGGCCATGCGAAAAATCAGCCTCTATTATAAGCATGCTGGTTATATAAAATGAAAGTAAGAAAAAGAATCAGTAAAGAGCCGCTTAGTTAACAAATAATTAAGTGATTACCTTTACTGATTACCTTTACTGTCAGCCTAGTGGACACGAGAAAAGGAATTTGTTATCCAATTTCTTTTGTCACAAAATAGGCTTGATAGCAAAATATATAGGTCAGATTCAAATGAACGAAAATTAACACAAGAAAGCCACGAATTACCTCAATTACCCATAATTTTCTCGATTATTGTATGTGAAATTCGATCAAAAGATCATAGTGGTACCTTTAATGGATCAATGTCGATTTTAACCTAGACAATGGTTGAAATAGAATTTTAGTGTTCTTGTTTCAATTTATGTGACAAAACATCAGCAATATTGGGGAGACGATGACGATGAGGGCGCTCTGATAGAATACATTCCTCCCTTATTCCTCTCATCGGAATCGGTCTTTGCCTACCTTTAGTTTTAATTCACACCCGTTAGACGACGGTGGTCACGAATGGCTGTGCATTTTGCAATCCCCGTTAGTTTCAATGTAAACATGGATTTTGATTATATGATTCCCGTGTTGAAACTTAATTATTTCATCCTAAAACCACTGGAGTTGGAAAGGCAACTCCAGTGTAAGTATCACTTTTTGAATTGTATCCGTCGCGTAATTTAACCTTGAATATTAGTGAACTAGCGCATGTCCGGCATCGTGTGATACGCAAAGTGCAAATCATATGGATGTCTGGAGTGCCTGGAATGGGAAATGGACGTTATACCGTGTACTCGAAATTGTCCTTAATCTGTAATTTCTCACAGTCAGACGATCGTGGATCTGCATGCTTTGTGGTCAACTAATGTAAATGTTTGTGATTTATAAATATAATATGAGATATTTATTATAATTGCAATTCTCTGACATTTAATTCGGTAATCAATCGGATTAGAGTTAACACTGTTTAAATAACGGACTCCTTTATTGAAATAGCGTGACATGATCGTGAGGGTATTGCCGTATTTGGTAGGCCTATTCTAGTTTCAAAATTGAAAATTGAAAATCATCCAACTCGAGTCAAGTAATTATCTATCTTTGTAGAAATAAGATTTTAAAATGCTTATTTGATTATTAACACTATATTGTGGTTTGTTTGATTTACTCACAGGTGTATTTTTTGATTTGACTGGATCATACGCTGCATCATTTCTCTTCATGGGTAGTGTCGACTTAGTCATCGGTGTCATCACATTTATTGATACAATGTGGATGAGAAAATGAACCGAGGTGACCGCCCACGTAGGCAAAATAGCCGAAGTGGTGATCATTAGAAAGACAATGCCTAGCAATCATGTAAATAATGCATGTATAGGGAAACATCAAGATGCTTATGGTTTGTTATCTATATTAACACTTTCCACGCGGCAGGCGTCTGCAGACGACATTCCAAAATGTCACAAAATGTATCAACAATTTCAAAATAATTAAATGTCATTACCATATTTGGAATCACCATGAGAAATGCATTAAGATAAGTACAAACATGCCTAGTATTGGTTCAGTATGTGCAATATCTTTTGGGGAGGGAGGGGGTGTGTATGTGGTGTGTGTGGGGCGGGTGGGGTGGGGTGCGGGTGGGGTATGTATGGCGTCAGTCAGATGGTCACGTAAATGTACCATGTTTTATGTGCAATATCTTTTGGGGGAGGGAGGAGTTGTGTGTATATATGATGTGGGGTGTGTTGGGGGGGGGGGGGGGTATTGTGCTCTTTAATTATGTAATGTATGTTGTATGCAGGGTGGGTGTTTGCTTTTATGATATTATTGTTTTTAAAATCTATTATTGTATATCTTGCATTTTTAATGTATTTTTGTAATATTGTGACAATTCAGCCGGATGGCTGCGATGACAATAAACTATACCATGAATAATAATAATAATAATAATAATAATAATCCTTGAGATAGACTTTAAAATTTGGGAAAGGTTTCTGACGAACCTGTTCTGTATTTAGTAAAACCAATAGCCGCGTGGAAAGTGTTTTAAAGCACTTCTTTTGTGTGCATGGATGCACTAGTTCCAGTTCAAGTATAGGTATAGAAACACTTATGCACAGGGCCATACATTAAAAGCTGCTTAGAGGGATTTTTTGAGTAAAGCAGATAATGTTATCATTGAATACTAAACAAAATACAGCTACAAAACATGCAACTTTTATGATACTCTGGTTATGGCCTAACATCTAAGCATAACGTCTAATCCAGCTTTATCCAATAGTTTGTCAGGTGTAACTATAGGATTGAAAAGATTTATTTTGTACCTTACCTACCACTGAGAATTGGTGATATAATTAATTCCAGTATTGCTGGCTTCTGATCTGGTAATGATAACAACTGGACCCTGATGTTATTGGCACACTCAGTCACAGGTGACGGTGACCACGAATTGCCACGAACACTTGTAATCGCAGATTTCTATCAAAAAAACTCCAACTTTATGTTTGTACAAATAAGACGCAAAAGCAAACGCTGCATCACTTCTTTTCATGGGTAGTGTCCCCGTATATCGTTATGCCCTACCAATTATTGCTTATTTAATTATTAACACTATATTCTGGTTTGTTGAGTCGCCGAAGGCTGACTATATAGTTTTGTTTTGTCATTTTAAGAGTAAATTCTACTACATTATTTTGTATACGAATTAGGTTTCGATTCCCCCGACTGACGCCTTGAAATTGGATAGAATAAAGTATATAAAAACCCTTTAATTCCCCCAAATAGGTGTAATCCCCCCATCCCGAATGACTTTAGTGTTCGATTACCTGTTCCTTAAAACATGCGCACGTTGTTTTTCTTCTATTAACTCAGATCTGGCCATAAATAATATATATTTTGGCTTGAAATGGGCTTTTATAATGATATTTCTGGACATGTGTGTAGCGCGCGAAAATAAAATTGTCAGACTTTATCATACTATTTGTAAACGAATTTGATTTCGACTCCCGCTACTGGATGTAAACACCTTTAATTCTACCGAAGAGGTGTAATCCCCCACCCCCACCCGAATGACTTAAATTTTGTTTCTTCTATATTTTACTAGTAGTAGTACTCTGTTCTGGCTATAACGCGCTCCGCGCGCATCTCAAGGAATGTCATTTGATAAGCCCATTTAAAACCAAACTGTTGGTTGTGTCGGGTTGAGATTGCCACCGTTGGTTGATTATCATGGACTTATGAACGACTGAAAAAAGTACGAGAAGAAAAATGTCTTGATTCAAAGAAATATGTGCCAGGAGAGCTCCCCCATGGCCTCCAAATAGCTGAAAGTACCTATTAGTTCCAATGGGGCGCTGCCCCCTTAACCCCGACGAGCCTTCGCCCCTGGATGCACCCCACGCCAATTTCGTGCACCCCGTGTAACAAGCATCCTGGCTACATCCATATGGTTTGCCTCTCATAACTACATCATACAATAAAATAATGATCATTTTATATACCTGTAATGGTTAATAGTTCTATTGGGCAAAATAAAAAAATAAACATGTTTAGCGTCCCCTCCCGCATCCGTTTTCGGTTCCGCTTCTTCCATTTTATTTTATTTTTTTCTTTATTACAGTAATAACCTTTTTTTCCCAGGGGTTTCAGAGTTTGAGATGTTTATAACAGCTTTGTTTCCTTCGTATATGCATTTTAAAACAAGTTCTGTGGTGACCAACCCTCATCAGAACGGGATTCACTATGCACCACCCCCTCAATCAGGTTTTTACATGACGTCATGAGACTGTGACTTTGAAGTTTACCGCCGATTGCTTAAATCATTGTAAATCAATTAAATAACCAGCTAATTACTTAGTTATTCATATAATTATGTTATTTACTTTATTAATTAGCTAATTAGTTAGTTCATTAATAATTTAAATTGCAGCTACTCTCAGTATTTGGTACTACATGGGACCTTTGCTAGTGTCACTAGATGATTAATTAAATAAATAACATAAAATATGCATAATTATATGAATAACTAAGTAATTAACTGATTATTTAATTGATTTACAATGATTTAAGCAATCGGCGGTAAACTTCTATAAGTCACAGTCTCATGACGTCATATAAAAACCTGATTGAGGAGGTGGCTCATAGTGAATCCCTATCAGAACAATGAAAAAAACAATTTCCATCTCGCAAACGTATACCATCAACGTATACCAACTTAATAGTAACGTACGAGTAACGTACCACTAACGTATGTCAGCGTATGTCAACGTATATTTAACGTAACACAAACTTACCGGGAACTTATGCAGAACGGGGCCGGGCTCGACTTGTTCCAAATTGTCACAGCGTATCACAGCGTGCTCTTAACATAAACGACGTATCCCCAACGTACCCCTAACTTATATCAGCATACACCAACGTACACCAACGTATTTTTCGATATTTCGCATACGTTGGCATACGTTGAGGCGATACGTTATGGTGTGACAGGGCCTTTAAATATTTTATGCAAGATATGTTCCGTTTAGACGTTATAGGCCAAAATGCAGTGAATTACTGCCAAAGGTGGTTAACCACCCGGCCCGTTTTTGTAATACTCAATGGGCGAATTTCATTTCACCTTTTGCTTCTATAAATACAAACCATTGGAGTCATGCAACTCAAACTTTGGAATACCACTATTTTAAAGATGACTCGTGTAGAATAGAAAACATCAAGTTGAAAATTGGGCCAGCAATCGGAATACCTACCTTTAAGTGATTTTTGGTTATTGCTTTTCAGTTTTGTTGAAATGTGTTGGTTCGTTTGCTCACTTAAATTCAACCTCCCCTCCCCTTATGAAAAAACCTATAGTTTGATCAGTTCCAAATTGGCACATCGCACATGAAGGCAACAAGCAATTAGCGTTATGGCAACAAGCGTACGACCCGACCAAAACGGCGTAGGTCATTAGGCCAAACAAAGAAGAAGGTCTGTCTCAGAAACATTGTGCAAAAAAGCTAAGTGCTGTGGGGTTTTTTTGTTTTTTGTTTTTTAGAAAATAGGCTGAGGTATGCGGTTTTTTATGTGTGTTTTTTGGTTTTTTTTGCTTATCCAAGCTTACGGAGAACTTGTTAACACCTTTTTTTTTTAAATATTTTTTTTTTTTTAAATAAAAAAAAAAAAAAATTTAATTAAAACAAGGTATTTAAAAAAAACTGGACGGGGGAGATAGAAGACTGTTGAAAGTTCAAGAACAGACATTAACATACAGCGTTGCTACTATGTTTCCTAACAATTTAACTCTAAGGGATTCAAAAGTGTTTTTGATATCAAATGAAAGGTCCCATTTCTCATTACACTGATGATGCCCTTAAATCTAGAATAGGGTCAACAACCTTTAAGACGTATGGTTAACATTGATGAAGAAGTTGGATTGGGGTAATTAAAGTTGTATGGTGGACACCGAATCATTCAGAAATATTATAAGGACACATTGAGAAATAGGTTATGTAAAACTTTTTTTATGAAAGACTGGTACCTTCTGTTTAAAGTTTGAAAATGAAAATAGGCTTATCCATTTTATTTGCGGCGGTTTTAGACTTTGCTAAACATGCTCAGCATTATCAGTCCCGGGCATCAGTGCACGCAGTGTACGTATACAACACACTGACCCATCTGCAGGCCGTCAGCTACGCGGAAATCTCTGCACAACGCATGTATACCATACGCCAACATTTCCACCCTGAAAGTACGTTGTGAAATTGCCGTTTCAACACACGCAGCACTACAGGCTTACAGCACTGCATTGCACTAACAGTGCATGGCAAAGGTCGAGGGGTTGTTGCCATATCATTGGGCTAATCATATTGAAGGGTTCACCTAGACTGTAACTCTCAGCCGCCCTCTTATGTCGCTATCTTGCAGGCTCCGATATTTGTACAGCTTTAGCGTCCGTACGGTAATATTGATGACTGGGGGATGTAGCCTAGGGTTCGCCATAATCATTGGGCTAATTGCGAGACCAAGGCAACACGGAACAAAGAGGCCGTGGACTCAGTGACTCAGTATATTACTAAATCATATAATATAATACAAAATAGCATCCAAATAGCTTAGTATATTACTAAATGGCATCCAAATAGCTGAAATAACTTACTGTGTCCTCTTACCTTCATATTATAACAATATCAATTACATTTTACAACAAAATCGCTTCAGAAGATGATTAATGCAAGTTATTAATATTAGCAAATGCCGCGAATTTTAGGGGTTTGTGAAAAGGTTACGAAAAGGTTACGACTTAGAAACGTCGTTTCAAATGACGGGGTCGCTAATCTCCCCCGTCAAAAATTAAAAAAAATGTTTATTAGCCCCCAACGCATAGACCTACGCGCCGTTGCTCATTTCACATACCAATGCGGGCGGGCTTCTGAGACAGACCTTCTTTGTTTGGCCTTAGTCTATGGTGCGAGTGGCCATAATCAAGTACGCATGGATTACTTTTGCTCGTGGAGAGAATTGTTTTTGAATATTTCTCGGCAATTTGGAACTGATTAAACTATAGCTAGTCTCCCTTTGCATCTGACAGCTTTTGTAAAAATGTACAAAAATGGTGTCTTACAAATTTAAAACTATAACAGCAGAATAACACATGCGTTTATGGTATAGCCTTTACAAATGCCTAACTTTACCTCAACAGTTTCTAAAGGGTATACAAATGTAACCCGACTGTTCGTCGTGACAAGCCAACGGTGCGGTTTTCACCAATGGCAAAATAATTCAGGATATTCTAAATGGATGGTTTAACTGTTGATTCGTTGATACCAAAAACACTGTTGATATATACAATCGATGCAGGCGAAATAGGCTTTTAAACAACACGATCCATATTTATTCAGCAGAACACATGTAGATATATAGGCAAAAGTTAAATCATGCAGCTATATCAGAGCGGGTATCGAGTATTAATTATCAAGCAATAGAGAGAGAGAGAGATGGATGACCAATGCGATGGAGAGCACAAGGTGGAATGAGAGTGGGTCAAAACAAATTTCATAATACCAGAAAGTCTCGTTGAGGGTGATCTAAATTGCCAAATAATAAATAGTCTTCTATGGAAACACATATGGGAAGGTCAAATAAACAAACACCCTGTTACTAAAAGTCTTGACCAATGACCCCAGGGGTTAAGCACATAAACACATGTGGCCATGAGGGATGTTGTTGGGCAGGACAAATTATACTCAAAAAAAGGTGTGCATACATGCATTGTATACCTGGTATCTGGACAGATTTAAAACACCAACATTTCATATATATTATAATATGCAAAACAAACAAAAACAAGTTACATCACATAACAAATAAACAATTGGATGCCACAAATTAAATTCCAACAATGAACCTGGTGATCTGCAAATGTATAGCCTAATTAATTAACCAACAAATTCAAATGGCAGCACGCAAATGATAACATTTTGGGAAGTTAAACTCAGCCAACTTCAATATCATAAAACGCCAGCAATTTTGGAGGGTTTCGCAAGAAACCGTATATCATGAACATAAACATATAAAATATCAACGTGGTCATCCAAAAAACAAAACATTTACAAGTAGACAAATACCTCAACTTTCATAAAAACACACATGGTACAGTTTGCTATGTCAATCCATGGAAACGCTTCACATGGTCAATCTTACAGGGGTTACACAAATGCCTAACTTTACCTCGACGGCTTTCTATTCAGCAGTTTACAAAATGTAAAACTCCGGGGTAAAACTGTACTGTGACTGCTTACAATCAATGAGACCAGAGTCTGACATGCTTAAATTCTGACATGCATAACTTTAACACTTTCCACGTGGCAGGCATCTGCAGACGACATTCCAAAATTTCACAATATCTGTTCTTGAAAGACACGTGTGTAGCGCGAATTTTTTTCTGCTTTAAGGCTATTTTCATGAAACTTGCCATTTTCTGTGTTATTTTCAGATGATATTCCTTGGCATGCTATTTTATACTACATTTGGTTTCAATTCCTACTGACTGACGTTTTGAAATTGGATGTTATATATAAACATATTTAAAAAACTTCTCTGAATCTTATAAATTCCCCCTGAATGAGTCAAAGGTGGGGGACGCGGCTCACCTACCCACCCTCCACCCTTTGGACAATCCATAGCGCCACTGCTTTTTTAACCTAAACTTTGTAATTTTGGACTCATGAGTCCGATAGCCCGATGGACTTGGACTCGGCCCTTAGACAATAGAGAGTCCCTGCACACGTGTCCGTTAGTTCAGACTCGTTCAGCCCCGTCACCCACATGTAGAGATGGGGATCCCTCTATTTTTGTATGCCGACACAACATTGTGTGAATTGTTCAATTTGACTAAAAAATATGAACAAATATTGTGCATAGAAGCAGGAGTCTGGGGCGAAGCCCCAGAAAATGTTGGATATCCACGAGTGTTCAAAGTTTTTGACCCCCTTCTTTAGGGGTTTTCAAAACTTTGTTGCCCCCCCCCCCCCTTTATTTTTGAGCTTTAGAACTTTTTTGACGCCCCTATGATTTTCCAGCCCCCTATATACCAAAGTATTTATGAACGCTTCCTTATTTCAGGCAATGTTTACAATAAAAGCCCACATTTTTGCGCGCTTCGCCCGCATTTCCCCTCCTTCAGATTGTTTCCCCCCCGTAAATGTTGATGCTATAGTCGATTCGCAGACATTGGCCGATTTTAGCGATTTACCATTTAGTAATGAGGTAACAGAAACAAAAGAGGGGGAGCCACTCGAATTTAATCGTAATATGCAAGGTAAATACCGTGTCTTCGTGTGCATGTACTACTGTGATGTAGTCACCACTATGTACCTAGTGACAGGGAACTTGCGGTTGAATTATCGGCATAACGATAAAGAAATGTATTGTTATTCAGATAAATTAATAAAGGTATTCAGGTGGTCTCATAGCCAGAAATACTTAAAGTAACGTTTATAATCCGTATCTTGCTTGATATAACTGTTTTTCCATTTAATTAGGACAAATTGTTTTGTACCAAGGTATATAAAAAAATGATTATTGAATTATTTTCCGGGTTTTTCTCGCAAATAAATACGTAGAACTGTTATTTTCATGTTAATGTTTCCTTTATTCCACGTGCATAATAAAAACGGAAAATAATAAAAAGTATCCACTAAATTATGAATAGGTAAAATGATATACATAATATTTTTCTTTCGAAATCTGTATACGGTCGATGATGGTCGATTTGTTTTTATTGTGGTAACCGCTTCCAAAGGGATTTGCACATTTGAAGCTGCTGGATTAAGTTTTTGGTTGTCGTGATTGTAAAGCTATATGATCAGCCCTCTTCATAAAGCCACACTATCATGAATAGCATTTGATTATGGAGCGCAAATAATCATGATAATAACATCTATAAAAGTACCGCTGTTTCATCATTGGTCAAAATGGGTTCCTCTAACGCCCAATGGACGAGGTCCAAAATCGATACCGATGCGCCAGAGTTTATCAATCTACTATAGTGCCGTCACTAGCCAATCACCGCCCCCCCCCCCCCCCCATCCCCCATGTCAACAACAAATGTATGCCAATACCATAAATAATCGAGACAAACATCAGTGTTATTATCATATAATAAACAATGACAAAAAGTGACGTAATATTGATGGATTGATAATAATTATCAATGGGCTGTGACAATTATTGTCACAGCCCATTTAGCAGCGTCACACTTCAAAGTGTGAATGAGTGCGAATCGCGTGTAAATTGTCCAACAATCAAAGTCGATAAGCGTGACCTGCCTACCCATAGGTCACAACCCGGAAATTATGTTCATCACGTACGGCATCGTCTGATCCACTGCTTCAATTTGGCGGGCATTTTTAATAACATCTCGTCGTACCGCCGAGTGATCAATATGTCATGTTAGGTGTTTTAACTGTTGCAAAGCTGGTGGATAATCGCTGTAACTTATTGAGTTTTGGTATGATCAGCTGGAGCATTCATCCGTAAAAATACTGGTCAATGCTTATAATTATTTTGAAGAAGCAGATTTCTTTTCGCTGAGAGTCATCAATCAGTACGTGATTGGATAGCCCAACGGTGGCTTTACTATCGTTCATGATTCACTATCGAAGATACACTTGCATTACGGTACCGATTGGGACTAGGAATAAAGCACAGGGGCAGCCACTATCTTTACAATCTAAATCAACTGCAAAAACAATCATTGCCTGTACTTTATTCCGTAGAGACCAAGAAAAGCTTGCCTGATACATATGTCGCCCCCATTCCCAACAACGCGACGTTTCCCATAACATTTTTAAGTGTAAGTGTAAATGTTGAAACCTTGCAACAAGAATGCCATCTGATTGTTGTTAGACCAGGTCCTCGATCTTTGGTGTGACCAAATGTAGTCCCAATCGGTACCGTATTATTGCAAGTGTATCTTCGATAGTGAAGCATGAACGATAGTATAGCCACCATTGGGTCTAAAAGACCAAATGGTGTGTGGTTTTGTACTCCATTTCTATCCAATTCGAAGATGTTCGGCGGTTTTCCAGAATATATCAGGCCATGAATATTATTTTAAGCTAGCTCTGAATCATAGCTCTCTGTCTGAGAGCAAACTCTCGTATCAGAGAACTATCATAGCTCTGTCGGATATTTTCATCAATATTTTCCAACTTTTCTCAATATTAAAGATAAGTCAATATTTTGCTACATACGATATCATGTTTAATGTTCAAATAATATGTACGCCTAGTCCCAATCGGTACCGTAGTGCAAGTGCAAGTGTATCTTTGATATAGTATAGTGAAGCATGAACGATAGTATAGCCACCATAGGTAGGCATGTTCATAAAATTTTGAAAATAAAATTATCTCTTTGAAAATGGAATACATGGAAACAAAGTACTTTACAATAAAAAAAAATGATGGTTCAACCTTGTCTGCAGGCTGAATAATAAAAAATTATAACCAAAAGTAGCCTTAAGTCATGCGCATTTTAAAACCATTTTAGGTAAATTAAGGGTTTACTTTCATGATGTCTAGTTGCTTGTGTGGGGTTATTTATACATCAGTGAATACATCCCAGCAGTTTCGTACTTTTCCGCTGAATTTAAAAGAGGTAAACATGAGTTTTCTACATATTTGGGTCAAATATGTCGCCCTCTATAGTCAATGATATGAACATCCCTACCATAGGGTCTAATGTACGCCTTGGTTAAATATATGGTCGTTCGGCCGGGGGCCAGAAATCATTGGGAATGGTTAAGTCCTAGCCTCCACCAGTGAAATCGTGGATGTGGATACTTGACGCCACTGTATCTTCTGTGTGTCCACAAGGGCCATTTATTTAACACCTCCGTAGTCCTATACCATGTTAAAGCTATTGTTATTCCTATCGCCTAACTTAAATAAAATAGTATTTTTCTTCAAAATTTACATATACCCTATGAAAACTAGCCCTGATAATCATGACCTCCTACATATTCCAGATGATTTTTTTCTCGCTCACAATAGAATAACGGTACCAAAAAGTAGCTCTGCATCCTAGCTCTCTGTGGTAGGGTTATGGAATGAAAGCATATGATTTGACATCGCGGATGGTCGGATGTTTCATCAATATTTGTTTAACTTTTTTGAATAAAATTAGTCAAACTTTTGCTTCAGATATAATGTATAACGTTATACATGCGTGCGTGCAAGTCTGATGCTCTACCGACTGAGCTACACGGGTAAGGTACAAAAACTTATTGAACCGCGTAGCTCGAGATTGGCGGGGCCGCCGCGCGGTACGAGATTGTAGCACTGTAGGGATTTGTTAGGTCCATAAATTACATAAAGAAATGTTGACTAAAATAACTAACATCTCCGTACATTATTAATAGTTAGTTATGAATATGTTTTGCAGTATTTTGATCACAACATCTCAATATTTTTGTCGTTTTAATTATCAGAGATTCAACACAAATATGTAAATTAGGTCTATCTAATATCAAATGTTGTTTTATTAATAAATGTTAACTGGTATCAAGTGTGTTATGTGAATAACTAATACTGCAGTAGTGGTAACATCCACCAACTTAGCTTCATTCATGTGTGGAACACTTTAAAACTACGCGCTTTTGGGTGAATATGTTGTAATAGTTGTAGTGTGCAACATATTGGCATTGTCTTGAAATCTTCATTAGGCATGAAGATGTGTGTCTACTCTTTATGATCAATGTGGACATTGACCAATATTTTGAAAAGAGGTATTTTTCCTGTGTTTGACTCACCTGTAAAGTAACCAATGTCAACTTATATGATTTTTTTTTAGATGGAAATAAGCAGATAATGAACACTTCTACTAGTGAGCGAAACCGAGGGATCATCACTGTTGCAGTGCAGCGGGCCTTCATTTGGAACAAGACCCTAATGGAACCACCTATGAATCCAGCAAATCCGCAGACATTTCTTGCCCGACAAAAACTAATGTCTGCCTACAGAATTCTTAACATTATCCTCCCTGGATGAACACTTTTGGTGGGTCAGAAAACCCTTGAAAACTTGCTATGGGATACTGACCAATTAACAAATCTGCTATGGTCTCTATTTTTTCATGCCACGACGAGACTTCACCTAATGTCAAAAGCTGTCAACCACACAATATAGCACCAGCAGCAGAATCTGAACATCAGAACATAGACCAGCAGCAACTTGATTGACAAGCTAAGTAGATTTTGTATCGTATTGTTTTTACAATCTTGGTGCTGCAGCTCAAGTTGAGCTGTGAGATACGATTTTGAGAAAAACGTCATAATAAACGTTACCCCGGCGATACGCAAAGATCGCGGGAAATAACGGAATCAAAAAAGAGCTCAAATACGCCTATACATGTATTTAATTTATAATCGACCCATTATAAATGCTCAAATAGGGAAAACATTACACTTTAAATGTTCTGATTAAGATATCTCATCAATAGATATCAAAATTATATATTTTGAGGGTTGGATGCATACATCGTTCAAAATATATCAATGGAAATATCTAATGATTAGATATCTTACCCAGAACATTTAAAGTGTAAATGTTTTTCCCATCTGCGCGTTTATAACGGGGCGACAAAATAAATATGATTATGGAAAGTAGGAATGCAATTTCAATTGTGTGTCACCCCCCCATATCATTAGCTGGTAGCATTGCATCTAAACAGTGTCATGCAATACATTTCAGTTTTGTTATAGTCGATGGCTTTTATATAAATTCTATGTTGGTTGTACAAATGATACTGAAACCTTATTCAAATCCTTTATTATTCCAGAATGAATGGTAATGACGAGAACACATACTACAATAATTTGGTTCTTCACAAATACCAACCAACAACAACTGCTCTAACTGTATTGTTTGATCCCATGGTCGCATCAACTAGAACATTCTCTTCATAGAAAAATCAGTATAACAGAAAACAAGAACAAAGCTGTACATCAACCATCAATAACGCACCATGAGCCTGTACCCATGTGTTAGAGAGAACAGACCAACATAAGAGGTAGGGAATGAGTATCACGTAGAAAAATACAATTATTGATGTATAGTTTCAGAAATATTAAATTATGGATTGGTTCAGCACATTCAATGACAGATTGTTAAGGCCCTAACCTAAAGGGGGGTACCGCGCCATTTTGTCCCGAAGCAATGACGTCATATTTTGGTCGATTTTTTGAACTTTTGTATTGGATTTACGTGCAAAATATATGCCCTTGGCATCATACTTTCCCAGGTGTGCGGGTCCACTTTAGATTTCAGATGTTCTAAAATGGATGGATTTCTAACCAATTTGATAAAGAAACACGATCCGCACACCTCAAAATTGCAAAAAAAATGCTTAAAACAAGTCCACTTTTTGTGCCTTTGAACAGAGTGTTTGCCGGGAATGTAGAATTACACAGTGCATTAACCCAATAGCCCGGTGCATGTTGGCGGATCGTAACAGATCGTAACGTGAATAATGCAACACGTTTCAGTCGAGCAATGATTGGGTAAGGGTATGGTGTATAAGTTCCAAGTATGCAAATGAAAAAAATCTCAAAAGGGGAATGTGAAACATCTTATTATAATCTATCATCCTGTGAACTGATTTTTTACGTCGTTCAAAAATAAGGTATTTACGGACATTTCCACCTGATTTTGACACCGTTTACCCGTTCATGTCAATTTTTTACTCTGATGTAGCTGCATGTTTTCACACATTTCAGGGTCAACTTGACTTTATAAATTACTTAAATGGAAGAAAAAAATTGAATGGGAGGGATATATACTTCAATGTATGTTAATTGATCAACAATCGAAAGTCTTGTTTTGATTATATTTCAGCATGAAAAAACGCTTCTTATTTTGATCTACGCAATTTTTTGTTTGTTTTTGTATTTACCGCAGGGCGCTCTCGCACTTGATACTTTGGGGTCAAATCGAAGTGGCCCTTTAGCTAGTATACTTCTCCTAAAAGGCACACTGGTAGATCATCCAGGGTAAAGCGGGGCATTAATGTAGGGTAAAGCGGGGCATTAAGAACCGTGATTAAGAACCCCCTCTTTCAGTTGTGTAAATTGGGTTGCTTGTCAATGTAGATAAAGTGTAGCTATATATCACAGGAAGAAATAAAAAAGTATAACAATCTTATCTAGTTGTGATATCATGCTTTATATTCAGTATGTCACAAGTTTCTTATAACCCCCACTGGCGGGACATCACAAACCGTCATGTTAGACTGCCTTAGGTAAATTTGAGGAATTTGACCAATTTTTTTGACAAGAATCATTTACCCTGATTTTGACTACCCTGTAGAGTAACCGATGTCAATTTGTATGATTTTTTCAGATGAAAATAAGCAGATAATGAACACTTCTAGTGAGCGAAACCAATGGGTCATCTCTTTTGCAGTGCAGCGGGCATTCATTTGGAACAAGACCGTAATGGAACAAACTAGAATCGCAGCAAATCCGCGCAGACATTTCTTGCCCGACAAAAACGTATGGCTGTCTACAGAGTTCATATCATTATCGTCCCTGGATGAATACTTTTGATGTGTCAAAAAAACCTTGAACACTTGCTAATATGAGACTGATCAATCAACAAATCTGCTATGGTCTCTATCCTTTCATGCCACGACGAGACTTCACCTAATGTCAAAAGCTGTCAACCACACAATATAGCACCAGCAGCAGAATCTGAACTTCAGAACATGGACCTGCAGCAACTTGATTGACAAGCTAAGTAGATTTTGTTTCTGATATGTATCGTATTGTTTTTTCAATCTTGGCGCTGCAGCTCAAGTTCTGTGAGACACGATTTTAAGAAAAACATAATAAACTTACACTAATATCGCGGGAAAGAAAGGAATCCAATAAGAGCTCAAATAAGCCTATATATATCTATTTCATTTTTTCGACCCATTATATTCTTCCCATTAAACGCGCAAGATGTCTCATTAATAGATACAAAAATTATATATTTTGAAGGTTGGGTGCACACATCGTTCAAAATGTATAAATGGAAATATCAAATGACGATACATCTTACTTTTGTTCTTCCCATCTGTGCGTTTATAACGGGTCGACAAAATAAATATGAGTATGGAAAGTAGGAATGCAATTTCAATAGTGTGTCAACCCCCCCCCCCCCCCCCCCCCCAATATCATTAGCTGGTACAGCCATTCCATGTAAGGGTTGCAAAAAACTCAAAAATTGAAATGAAAGGGATTCAAAGGAATTCATTTCAGTCAGTTATATTTCATTAGAGTAATACTGAAACCATTCAAATTTCAAAGATTTGTTCAAACTAGACCCTTTTACTGTATACAGGCTGTCCCAAAATGATTAGTACCCATCAATGCCCAAAGTTCAATCATTTTTGTCATCAACAAAATCAATGGAATTAGGTCCGCTGTTTTTACATCATCTTTGTCATACTGTACTATTTTATTAGAATTTTAGATCATGAATATCGGATTTATCAAACTCAAGATACACTCCATTATGTAAAACATGGTGATTTTACCTTTTTGACAAAGTGCTAAAAAAATGTGTGTGCTATTACAGCTTGTTTGAAAGAAACTTGTGTATTCTCATAATCTCTTGTCTACTCAATATAATCTTGTGTGTCTTTCTGTTGTAACTGTTATTAGTTATGGGTGTTCAAATCATTAATAATTATAATTATAATTCAATTTAACGAGTAAAAGAAGTTTGTCACACTTGAGTGACCCCGTGCATTGTTTTATTTGACAAGTGTTTAGCGACTTCTAAATGAAGTGGTATTTGGTGAATCACCAGATTTCATTTTCACGTTGTACAATGGATTTCGTGAGATTAAACACTAATGGACTATTATCATTTTCAGCAAATTTGTAGGAAATTGCATCCCCAATATGAAAAAGAAGGCTACGCCACTGCTAATTACCCATGACCACGTATTTACCTGTTTAAATGTCCCTCAAGTTAAGCCTCAGAACTAGCTCATTATAGAAACAAAGCTTGGGGTCGCTCATGCGTGACGATCCATTTTTACTCTTCAAATTGAATCAAAATGAAGAAGTATTAATGGTTTGAACAACAATATGATACAACAGCAGTTTAAAATAGAAAGGAACCAAAGCTATTAGCAGACAAGCGATTGAGAGAATATATTAGTTTCTTTCAAACAAGCTGTTTAAACACGTTTTTTTGCACTTTGCCAAAAAGGTGAAATCACCATGTCTTACACAATGGATTGTAACTTCAATAAAATAAGTCCGATATTCATGATCTAAATTTCTAATAAAAGGGTAGAGTATGGCAAATATGATAGAAAAACAACGGATATAATCTCATTGATTTTGATGATGAAAAAAATTATTGAACTTTGGGCATCGATGGGTACTAATCATTTTGGGACAGCCTGTATTTACGGCCTCCTGAACTTGTGGCTAAAAAGAGGGCTCAGAGGTACAAATCACAAAGCAAAGAAATATTTGGAGTTAATTCACAAGCTGCTGCTCAGTCTGCATTTATAAGATAGCTGTTGCATGTAATTTGACAAAACTTTGGGTATTTTGTTCAATGCCATTAGCATTTTTCCAATAATTTCTTCAAGAAAACACCCTAAAAATATGTCACGCGAGTCACAAAATAAAACAATCTTTTAAGATTACTAAAAAAATTAAAGAGATTCAACTAATGGTTGATATTTGCAATTGAGTTAGCTGATATTAGCTGATATATACCACACAACCATAAACTACTTGATATATTAATTAGGTCAGGGTCACCTAATTTGCATAATGATTATATATTGACCGGTTTTTTGTTGTTGATATTTTTATTCCCCGTAGTTCATAATGCCCCACTGTAACCTATCATTTGAATTCATAGAGCTTAATTTGCAACCGTCCATGTAAATGTCACGAACTAGATCATTTGTATAAGTACAGATCTACAAAACAATTTAGAAAAGTCATACAGAAATACATCAATCGTAAGTGCATGTAGAAGTGTGCACTTTGATCACCCTATATGAAGAATCTTTGGCCTAAGTAACAAATCGAGGGCTCATAAACACAAGGCCTTATCTCCATTTTGACCATTTTGAGAAAAAGACTATTGAAGATTTTTAAACACATTGGGAAGATAGGGATGAGGCCTTGTGGTACTGGCTATAACTTTGATAGGGGTTGTGTTATGGAGATAAGGTTGTGTGTTACTGGAAAGAGAATTTCTTTCTGAAAAAAAAGCTCATTTTGAAAAAATGGAGATGAGGCCTTTTGTTTCTGAGCCCTCGAAATCTGGCACTATTGCTTTTTTTCTTCAGTTTTCTCATCTGATGATTCATAACATGTATTAAATGACATACGCGCTATTTGTCCTCCAAAACACTTCACATTATTTGTATACATGGTTTTGATACACGTTTATCGTCTAGTTATTAGCTGACTGATTTTTTACTGAAAACCCTATACAACCTTTTCACCACAAATGTTTTTAATTCAATACATTACAAAGACAAAAAAATGAAAAAATAGGTCAGGGATATTAATTAATACAAATTCCCTTTCAAAGGGAAAACCCAGATGCAAGTAAAATGGCATGTGCAAGGAGTTTTAGAAATTATGGGGAAGTATTTAAGTCCAGCATTGTGTGTTTTGATGGTTGGATATGACTTATATAAATAGAACATTCAAACGGGCGCAATAGATGAATTATGTGCTTTTGCATAATACCAGTTGCCCTATTATATCCACCATTCCTTGCTAGCAAATACATATATTTATTTCTATAAATCCCATAGCAAAGCATTGATTATACCTAATAATGATTAATGAAACCAGCAAGAGTGTTTTAAGTTTCATTGCTCTTTGTACATGTAATTAATGCGCGCGGAGTTCTGAGCAGACTTTCTCAAAATGGCTCATTGTACATGTAATTAATGCGCGCGGAGTTCTGAGCAGACTTTCTCAAAATGTTCGACATCAAGCGATGGTGCTAGCGCTTTCCCCTTCCCAGTTTTTGATAATATAACAGAGCAATCATTTCAATGTATTCTATGATTTTCAAGGAAATTAAACATCGGGAAAAAAACAATTAAACGATAATTAGATACAGAGTGACACACACAACTTTATACAATTTTAAAAAGCTGAAACCGATCAAATTAAACATGGCCGATAAAAATCAATAGCCAATTCTCAATTGCGGAAAGGCGATTCATTTTTTATATCACGTTTTACCATTTATTCCTGTTTATTTTCTTTCAGTATTCGACTGATTACGTGTGCTGGATATGGGAATTGATTTGACGTGTGGTCGGCGGTAAAGATCCAATATAATACTGACTGCTTTGAATATTGGGAACATTGAGGAGCACATATAATTTTAAAGAATTGGTGGCAACTGGGTGCCCCACGATTTTGTCATTAGCCGCGCCTCTAGTACATTCTTTTGATTTTTGAGCATCGGTAAATGTTGTATATCCTTATGTACCAAACCTTTTAAATTGCCACAAATATGCTAAATTCTTCCCATTTAATCAATGGTGTGCATTTGTTTCAAACTGCTAATCAAATTTCCCGCTGATTTTATTCGATGATATTTAATTTTAGAAACGCGCTCGTGATTATTTTTTGAGTCGTATTCAGATTAATTCATTCTTATTCCAAGTTCTCAGTCAATGCGTCATCAGTCAGGATAAAAAGAAATTATAGGCCTACATAATGTACTAGATATTATCACTATACTACCCGTAACCCTTCCTTCACTCACTACTAACAGATTTGGGGTTGCACTATCATTTATTGGGTAAAAGTGTATGCAGAACTTGGTCATCATGCATGCCTCTGATGCCTGAACTCTGCTGCCACTGAAGGGTAGTAGATTATATCTAGATTATGGAGTTCAAGAAGTTGAAAGAGAAATGAGAACGAATTCCCACCATCCATATCGGAATACTTCCAATCAAAGACGGATACGATTCAAAAAGTATTTGTATTAAATTGCTTTTCGGATAAAATTATATCAATGTAAACAAATGGCATATTTATCAACTGGCAAATATCATCAGCCAAATTGTTCAAACATCATAATCCAGATTTCTGTATCAGATTAAATAAATTGACATAAACATTTAATACTTGTATGTATACTTAAACAGGGTTTTATTAGCATGTTATATTCTTTATTAAAAGCATGAATCCCTTGTGTGTGTCCTTTATTATGCGTCTTTAATTAAAATACCTGTTTTGTAATGAAAAAGGATTTTTAAAATATATTTTATTCAAATTTATGTTAGCATAATCCGAATTTGCATATCAAGATCATTCAATATAATATACGAGGGTCATTCAATGAGTTCTACCTCCTACCTCATAACTTTGCGAGTCGTATGAAATATTCCACAATTGAAGCTTTGAATCTCAGCTACAAAATCATAGTAAATTGGTATGAATACTCATTGTACTTTTCTGGATATGCAGTAAAAACCAAGCTTCTGTGGCGGGACCGAGACCACGAAGCGTGCAGAATGCAATTTTGCCAATCTGACACCACTAATTTTTTTGGGGTTTAATTTAAGTTTGGGCAGGGTTGAAATTAGAAACCTGATTTATAAGACCACGTGGGTTAGTTTGCAGGGCAGAACCTGCTTTTCTACCGTGAAGAACAAAGCACCGGACAATTAGGTTAATATTCTATGTACCATTTATTTCGTAACCACACCACTCCACAACTACAGCGTCTACAAACTCCAAGTGTTATTTACATAACTTAGCCCAACTGATGAAAATAAAGTCGAAAGTGAGAATTGTACCAAAGTGAAAAAATGGGGAAGACTAAAAATAAAACTTAGAATTAAGGATCAAAAAGAAACTGAAATTGGAGATTTGAAAATTGTACCACCAAAAATTAAGATTGTACCACCAAAAATCAAGATTGTACCACCAAAATTGTACCACCATGGAGCGTTCTGAAACATACAAAAGAAAAGAACACTGCGTTAATGCCATGTCACACCGACTATCATATGTGTAAATGTTTACGCGCCATAAGCTTACAGTCCAACTCTGCGCTCAGGCTCCATAACACATCGCCGCGCTTAAGCTCAATGTCTCCTTTCCGTGGGTAAGACCTCTCTTCCTCTCAATTCCTCTGTCGCTCAACTCCTATGTCGCTCAACCTCTCTGTCGCTCAACTCCTATGTCGCTCAACCTCTCTGTCGCTCAACCTCTCTAGGTCAGTTCCCAACGCGCACGGCAACCAGTACGTTGATAACAGCAACTACGCCATCGCCACGTGCACATACGAATACTTTTCATAACAGAAACTACGCCATCGCCACGTGCACATAGACCATTTTCTTCCATTTACACATATCATAATTTGTCGGTAAATTTGCTCAAACGCCCTCATCACGATCATTAACCATGTTTGAGGCAGTAACATAGTCGTTGTACTTCCAACACAAAGCAATATATATAAGTAAGCCTAGTATTGGTGATCAAAGAATGAATGGTGACTTTGTACAAGTAAGCCTAGTATTGGTGATCAAAGAATGAATGGTGACTTTGTACAAGTAAGCCTAGTATTGGTGATCAAAGAATGAATGGTGACTTTGTACAAGTAAGCCTAGTATTTGTAAACAAGTCTCGAATGATGAATTCACCCAAGTACATATTAATTTTTACCACAAGTTATAACTACTGAATCTACACTACGCGAGTATGGGTCGCTTTAGGGTGCGCTTACTACACTACTTATCTAAACTTTATTATAACAATACAGTATGTAACCAATGATAACCAAAGTAAGATGTGTTCATAACTTGACAAAATATCGCAAGTCTTATCTCTTAAACTACAATCAACATGTGCACGAACTTCATTACTCAGCACGACGCCATGGTTTGGAGCGCACACATATCATTCCAATAGGGACAATTAACAACCACTTTCAATATTTAAGTCATGATTTAAGTTTTTACACAGTCATATTCCCACAACATCAGAATCAATACAACTCTGTCTATATTCATTTGAAGTGTCCGAGTACCAAAAGCACCTCAATACATTGTCCCAAACTCACAGTATATAACATTCCAGAACCTTAGCATGACTTCATAAAGAAACATCTATCCCCATTTCATACCTCTAAAAGTTATGATGAATTAATTTTGTACCAACAGTTTAGTTCATCCCTAGTAACATAATTATCGTAAGCATTATTGTTTACTTTCACGATCTACCACTAACTAGCAACAACGTCAGGTACGACTAATGGGTCAGCTGACGGTGAAACTAATCAGTCCCCAATTAGTTGCATAAATTTACATTGTCTTTGCGACAAACCTACCCATACAAACCCAACCATACAACAGTCTGCTCAGCGTTTTGATACGGCCTGGACACCTGCCTCTGGATCCTTTGAATGTGAATGATGGAATCACAGGTATCGATCATTGATTGATCAACCAACCCGGAATTCATGGATATTACTTGCAATCACATAACTCTCCTATTCGTCGTTGGGCATAGTACTGAGGGTATTTACATATCGTCAAACAAGGACTAGATTTCTTCGATCAATTAATTATTGTGTGGATATCTCTCTGCATGCACTAGCCTGATGGTTTCCATGCAACTGACTATCAATTTTCATGCAACCTAGTCAGCAAAATATTTATAGCCAAGGTTCATCTTTTTAATTGAAGTGACATTACTTAGGGGAGACGTCAAAACTCGACCGCCCGTTGACCGCCGATTACGTACGGTTCCGCCCGGTTCTTTCAGGTCAAATGTTTTACTGGTATATGAATATTCACGCATGCAACACTGAACAACTGCCGTTGACTTAATGCTGTAACCGGACCAATTTACACTATCAATCTGTTACTTTGCGGTCATAATAGCTCTCTCTCTATAATCGTTCTATAAAAATAACCATTCATAGACTTTCGGTATTGATTTTAAAAAGTTAATTGAGCTATAAACAGATTGAAAAAGCCAACCCCAGCGAAAATCAATAGCTGCATTGTACTGGTTGTCAACGCGTGTGACCAGGCACTTTCAACCGGTCGTGTTCACCAGAGTGTAACTATTTGACCTCATTATGTGTGTATATTATAACAGACGACACGTTTTGTGAGAACCGGGCGGAACCGGCAGTAACCGGCGGTCAACGGGCGGTCGAGTTTTGACGTGATCCCTTACATTCCTGCTCTACAATAGGGTCTGTATCCTTCACTGGTTACTTCCCGACAGCTTACGCTATATAACACAAAAGACAGTAGGATATTCCCACCAATAGTTAATCTAGTCTATATACAGTATAAGGTCATGGCATTCACAATTGTATGTGTGGATGGACAATAACAAGGTTGACCTCACCCAGGTAATAATACCCATGCATAAGCATGCTCCCCAATGTACTTCACATAGTATAGTGTGACACAGTGTCACCATGTAACAAGATAGTTAGTTGTCAAAACATTAAAGTATTTTTCACCAAGCATGGAAAAATGTTGAAATCGAAAATGTACTAAGTATTGACACAGCATGGAAAAATATCGAAATCAAAAATCTACAAAGTATTTTTGGACCAGTGATAAATTTCAATCACTTCAAAAATTTACAAGTGTTTTTCCCAAAAACACAAATTTGGATCACAGAAAACTTCTAAGTGTTACAGAACAAATTTTGATCCTCCAAAATTTTATAAGTGTTTCACCAAAAACACAAAATCTGATCCTCCAAAACTTCCTAAGTGTTTCACCAAAACACAAATTATGATTACAGAAAAACTTGTAAATAATTTGGAAATTGAAAATATTTCCATAAATCGACAAAGTAATTTCTTATTGAACATAGAATATGTGCAATGTCAAAAATGCTCTAAGTGTTGGATAAAGCAAAAATCAACTAAGTGATTTCTTATTGAACATAGATATGTGAAATGTCAAAAATGCTGTAAGTGTTGGATAAAGCAAAAATCGACTAAGTGATTTCTTATTGAACATCAAAAATGTGAAATGTCAAAAATGCTCTAAGTGTTGGATAAAGCAAAAATCGACTAAGTGATTTCTTATTGAACATCAAAAATGTGAAATGTCAAAAAATGCTCTAAGTGTTTGACTGAGCACTAATTTTGGTCACTAAAAAAAAACTACAACCCAAAATCAGCAGATTACATTACACAATGCAATAAGTCTCCAAAACGGTCTAACCAATCAGAACAAACATGCCGACTATTCCGCAGCACAATCAGGGGGTCACACTTTGTGTGCATGACAACCCTCAATATTATAAGAAATCCTGAATGATTAAAACAAATCATTACCACCGAAAGTATTCAGGAATATTGGAATACCTATTTAACTCTAGCATACAAATATATACACACATCATCATAACAATTTAACATCCGGGTCACCTGTTCTGTCCAACACACAAGTAATAAAATACAATCATTTGCCATGCAAGTTCCCTGTATTTACAATACAGTGATCATGAATCATCTCTGATGGTTTGGTTTCTATGTCAACGCGATAAGGAATTATGGGATTTTGTCACAAAAAGCCTACCCAAATACTAGATAGATAGCTGTAATAATCAAAAAGATAAAGCACAGGCTCACTTTATACGCGGCACGCCCATCCCATGTTGTTTAAGAATACATAATAAACAAATTCACTAATCGCTCCTACCATACAATGGCCTCAATTTACATGTTTACACAATCCAACCCTGAATCATGATAGCGTGACAATTTTGGTATAGAGTAATCATTTATCCATGAAACAATGACTCAATCTACATTCATAAAATATTTTGTGTGCACTGGTAATTTATAATCATACACACTACCATTGACATGTAAGCCTGAATAACTAATCAAAAATCAGACTAACAATTAGCTCAGGAAGAAAATCCTAATCCAAAATTTAGGGCATGAAAATCAGGAACAGCTGACTTCATGTAACAATCCTAAAAATCATTAACAATATTTTAATGTTCAGAACAGTGCAACTGTATTTTCAGCTGTACTCAATCTCTACTGACAAAGTATTATTTGAAACAATAATTTGGAAACACACTGTAATAATTTCAAAATCACAGCACGACATACAAAATTTGATAAACAGGATTATTATACGGCAACCATACAAAAGCACCACATAATACAACGTAATTTGGTGAAGCGTACTATTTTTGGTACACTCTGTGATGATTTCTATTTCTGAACAAAACAATCAAAATCAGCGTACCGTCTACAATTTTATCGTATGTTCTTACGCCGAGTTACTATAGCAACACCCAGAATGCACTTCGCACCTTTCGAGAACTTTCTAGAATATCATGACGTCATCATCTCAAATTGATTCATGCAGAGGTACCATTATGCACACAAGTTTGATAACTTTCACCAACTATGGAATTAGAAAAACCGCGCAAATCATCTCTAAAAATAGAAATCAGCGTTCAATCACCAGCCATCCGTACGCTAGAAGGGTCTATTTTCACTACTATGGCATTGTCAACTCCATTTGTCAATCACCAAGAGAGATTTTGGAAGTAGAAAAAGGACACTGAACCCCCGATGTATAGGAAATGGTTTTCCGCCCATATCCCACACGTTAGGAAATACGAACCATTTTCTATTAAAAACAGTTTCTGAACTTGCGTACTCCGCACAGGAATTTCGCCAAAACAGTACTAAATGTTGAATTTATAAACTCGACAGGGTATCAAATGTCACCTATAGTAATTTCTTCAACTAGCCATAACCATCCCCGCTTTATAGCCATATCCACAAAAACATGAAAAATCAGTGAAAAACCGGTTATGATTCTTCTCAGAAAAAGGACGGAATGTCTGTTATAATGCACTGTACAGCATAGGACGCCCACCCATTTCACCAAATATGATGTGACTTGCGTCTCTAAAATCGCCAAATAGGGTCCAAAATTTGGAAATCAGGTTCCCACAGTATTTTTAATAGTATACCAGAAACATGTACATGTAATTTCCTACCCTCCCGATCGTCTGGGCACTTCCACAAGATTTATGATATTTCTCGGGAAAAAATGTGCAGCTATTCAGCCGAAGAGCCTAACATTTTCTCCCTATACACAACATACAAGATTCTAAAAACTGATCTAATATCCTGAAATCTATCATCTAACATAATCTACCTACCCTAAATCATCCACGGAAAAATCCTCTATTGATAAATCCGACTGATCGCTTACAACGAGCAATATATCCCTTCGTTTTTAGAAATTTTCCACCACAACGTCACGTATTTTACTTCCATCCGCGTGTACACCAAACATCAATGGCGCTTTCGTTTGGCTTTCCGCTGCGCACGCACGGCTTAAACCAATTAGGCAATAGGGTCATACCCCTATTGCTAATCAATTGCTAACCAATTGCTCCGTGGGTGGGGACCAGGGCATTTCATGGCCCACTCGCGGACAAGGTAAAATAAGGGTAATATTTTAACATATGATGAATACATTTTTAAATATAAAAGAAAACTAAATCCAATTCCCGCTACACTTCCATTTAGTGCGCCGGAAACGGGTAAAAAAAAGCCAAACGTCTCCTAAGTGCTATTCATTTGGCCAATTCTAAGAGACAAAATGTACCTATCGGTCAATTACAATCGTTCTAAGTTACAAATATCTCTTGAACAGACTTCAAACAATCAAGTGTTCTTAGCATCTAATTAGCCAGAACCAGACCAGGACAGACATCCATTGTTTTCTATTTTCAGTATTTAAATCGGGCGGTTATACCTAATCATACAATACGGAGAGAACTGAAAAAACATGTATTTATCTTTGGGGTAATTTTCCGTGTCAGTTGTCCAAAATCTCTATCTGGCTTTGTGAAATAGGTATCAATTAGCATTTACTATAAATGTGTAGCTATGATTCAGAGCTATAATCATGACAAATGTCATGAGGCTGACATTCATATTAGTGATGTTATGAGTGAGGAGGTAGAACTTATTGAATGACCCTCGTATTATTATGCAATTGTTTGAATAATCCGTACATATGAATAACTAACATCCATACATGCATTTTAATATTATTATTAATAATCCGGATTTTGATATTTGCTTATTTAGATTAGTCGAATTTATATAATAGCATAATCCAAATATATATTACTATTATATTACAAATGAGAGTAATCCGGTTTATCCTAATATAAATTAGAATAATCCGGATTATGCTAATATGAATTAGAATAATGCGGATTATACAAATTTGAATAATGAGGACTATAAATATTAATAATCCGGATTATGCGAATATATATTGAAATTTTAATCATGGAAATAACTTAATTTGAATAAACCGGATATGAAAATATAAATGTGAAATCAGAATTTGTAAATTTGAATAATCCGGTATTCAAATTTATATTCGGATAATCCATTCATTATTTGTGTAATCCGGATTATTCAATTTTATATTACCATAATCCGGATTATTCAATTTTATATTTGCATAATCCGGCTTATTCAAATTTATATTAGCATAATCCTCATTAATCAAATTTGTATATCCGGATTATTCAAATTCATATTTGCATACACCGGTTTATTCAAATTGGGATGGGACAGCCTTTTATTTCAGAGGGAGTAAGTTTATTTGATGGAATTAGCCATTTCAGAGGGGGTTAGTTTATTTGATGGAATAGCCATTTCAGAGGGGTAAGTTTATTTGATGGAACAGCCTGTACAGAGGGAGTAAGTTTATTTGATGGAACAGCCTTTTATTTCAGAGGGAGTAAGTTTATTTGATGGAATAGCCATTTCAGAGGGGTAAGTTTATTTGATAGAACAGCCTTTACAGAGGGAGTAAGTTTATTTGACGGAACAGCCTTTTATTTCAGAGGGAGTAAGTTTATTTGTTTGATGGAATAGCCATTTCAGAGGGGTAAGTTTATTTGATGGAACAGCCTTTTATTTCAGAGGGAGTAAGTTTATTTGATGGAACAGCCTTTTATTTCAGAGGGGTAAGTTTATTTGACGGAACAGCCTTTATTTCAGAGGGAGTAAGTTTATTTGACGGAATAGCCATTTTAGAGGGGTAAGTTTATTTGATGGAACAGCCTTTACAGAGGGAGTAAGTTTATTTGACGGAATAGCCATTTCAGAGGAGTAAGTTTATTTGATGGAACAGCCTTTACAGAGGGAGTAAGTTTATTTGACGGAATAGCCATTTCAGAGGAGTAAGTTTATTTGATGGAACAGCCTTTTATTTCAGAGGGAGTAAGTTTATTTGACGGAATAGCCATTTTAGAGGGGTAAGTTTATTTGATGGAACAGCCTTTACAGAGGGAGTAATTTTATTTGATGGAACAGCCTTTTATTTCAGAGGGAGTAAGTTTATTTGACGGAATAGCCATTTCAGGAGTAAGTTTATTTGATGGAACAGCCTTTTATTTCAGAGGGAGTAAGTTTATTTGATGGAATAGCCATTTATTTCAGAGGGGGTAAGTTTATTTGATGGAATAGCCATTTATTTCAGAGAGGTAAGTTTATTTGATGGAACAGCCTTTTATTTCAGAGGGAGTAAGTTTATTTGATGGAACAGCCTTTTATTTCAGAGGGAGTAAGTTTATTTGACGGAACAGCCTTTATTTCAGAGGGAGTAAGTTTATTTGACGGAATAGCCATTTTAGAGGGGTAAGTTTATTTGATGGAACAGCCTTTACAGAGGGAGTAAGTTTATTTGACGGAATAGCCATTTTAGAGGAGTATGTTTATTTGATGGAACAGCCTTTACAGAGGGAGTAAGTTTATTTGACGGAACAGCCTTTTATTTCAGAGGGAGTAATTTTATTTGATGGAACAGCCTTTTAATTCAGAGGGAGTAAGTTTATTTGATGGAATAGCCATTTATCTCAGAGGGGGTAAGTTTATTTGATGGAATAGCCATTTCAGAGAGGTAAGTTTATTTGATGGAACAGCCTTTACAGAGGGAGTAAGTTTATTTGATGGAACAGCCTTTATTTCAGAGGGAGTAAGTTTATTTGACGGAATAGCCATTTCAGCGGGGTAAGTTTATTTGATGGAATAGCCATTTCAGAGGGATAAGTTTATTTGATGGAACAACCGAAATATTCAAATGTTTATTACCATAATCCGGATTATTCAAATTTAATTTTTGCATAATCCGTATTATTCAAATTTAATTTTTGCATAATCCGTATTATTCAAATTTATATTTGCATAATCCGGCTTATTCAAATTTTAATTTGCATAATCCGGCTCATTCAAATGTTCATTTGCATTATCCAGATTATTCAAATTACCATAATCTCGATTATTCAAATCCACTTTTCCATATCAGGATTACTCAAATTAATATTTGCATAATCCGGCTTATTCAAATTAGCATAAGCTCGATTATTCAAATCCATTTTTGCATAATCCAGATTTATATTCAGATTTATATTTGCATAATCCGGCTTATTCAAATATATTTTTGCATAATCCGGATTATTCAAATTCATATTTGCATATTCCGGCTTATTCAAATTTATATTAGCATCCAGATTATTCAAATTAGCATAATCCCGATTATTCAAATCCATTTGACCATAATCCGGATTACAAAATAAGCTCGATTATTCAAATCCATTTTTGCATAATCCGGATTATTCAGATTTATATTTGCATAATCCGGCTTTTTCAATTTTATATTAGCATAATCTGAATTTGCATAATCCGGATTATTCAAATATATATCACCATAATCCGGATTATTCAAATTTATATTTGCATAATCCAGATTATTCAAATTAGCATCTCGATCATTCATTTTTGCATAATCCGGATTATTCAGATTTATATTTTCATAATCCAAATTTTCAATATATATTTGTATAATCCGGAACATTCAAATTTGTTTAATCCGGATTATGCTAATATAAATTATTCAAATCTATATTAACATAATTCGGATTATTCAAATTATTTATATTGCAAATTTAAATATATAAATTTAAATATATATTAACATACTCCGGATTATTCAAATGTATGGATTGTTGATTATGCAAATTTGGATTATTCCGATATGCATTCTAATTATAAAAATGCTAATATAAATGTGAATGAAAATAATATCTAAATTACAAAACGGGTATTTTAATTATAGACACATAATAAAGGACACGCACAAGTGATTCATGCTTTTAATAAAGAATATAACATAGGCTAATAAAACACCTCTTATGCATACATATAATTATTAAATGTTTATGCCAACCTATTTAATTCGAAATAGAAATATGGATTATGCATGTAAAATCTCAATAACCCTTATTATGTTTGAAAAATGTGGTTGATGATATTATGCTATTTGTTTACATTGATATAATTTTAACCGAGAATCTATCAATCAAATACAAATACTTTTTGAATCGTATCCATCTGGTGGGGAATTTTCTCAATTTTGTTCTTTCTTTCACAATGTCTTGAACTCTATCTAGAAATTACCCACTACCCTTCAGTGGCAGAGTTCAGGCATCAGAGGCATGTATGATGACCAATCTCTGCATACATTTTAACCCAATAAATGATAGTGCAACCCCAAATCTGTTAGTAGTGAATGAAGGGTTAGTGAATGAAGGGTTAAGGGTAGCGATAATTTCTAGAACATTTTGTAGGCCTATAATGATGATTTCTTTTTATCTTGCCTGATAACACATTGCTTGAGAACTTGGAGTAAGTATTGATCTTGTTTGAGAAAATTAGTTATCGTTTTTGAATACGGCTCAAAAAATAATCACGAGCGCGTTCTTAAAATTAAATATCATAGAATAAAATTAAATATCATAGAATAAAATGCCAAATCAGCGGAAAATTTGATTAGCATTTGAAACTCGTGCACAACATTGATTAAATTGGAAAAATTAGCATCTTTGTGGTAATTTTAAAGGTTTGATACGTACATAAGGGAATACAACATTTACCGATGCTCAAAAGAACAACCTACAGGCGCGGCTAATGACAAAATGGTGGGGCACCCAGTTGCCACCAATTCTACCAATTAAAAAGTATGTGTCGAGGGTTTAGTGCAACAAAGGGCTATCTGCATTTCGGTCATGTAAAGATTTGTACCATCATTGTCACCTCATGGTTTTGACAAGTTAAAAGAACTGCTATTCAAACCTTTTTGATTAGGTGAATTTACTATTTTCTCATAATTAGGTTCCTGATCTTGTTGGGATCATTTTGATACCAAAATCTCATTTTGACCAAAAATGAAGATAGCCCTTTGTTGCACTAAACCCTCAATCTGTTCCATAATGTTCCCAATATTCAAAGCAGTCGGTATTATGATTATGTTGGATCTTCACAGGCAATCACACGTCAAATCATTTTCCATTCAAAATGCCCAGCAACCAACACACGTTATTAGTCGAATACTGAAAGAAAAGAACCAGGAATAAAAATAGTCAACGTGAGGAAATAAATCAATCACATTTTCGAAATTAGGGGGAATATTAATGTCATTGTTTTATGCGATTGTTTTAATTTCTATTTTATTTTAGAGAATTGGGTATGAGGTATGCGATTTTCAATAACAAAAAAACATCGCCAACGCGTAGAGCTACGCGCTAAAGCCTATTTCACATACCAATGCGCGCGGGTTTCTGACACAAACTTCTTTTAAATTGGAAAAGTCAATGCATACGCGCTGATGTTGATGGGTGAAAATGGCACGACCCGCAGGGGGGGTGCTGTTGTGAGCATATCAACATTTCCGCAAGTGCATTTATTTTGTTCATTTTGTTTTAATGTCAAATTTGCCTGAAATGAGCTTAATGTTGTCCGAAATTAAACAATATCAGATCAATTTTAAGCTAACAACATTTTCAATTGTTTGGGGAGGGGGAAATGGAAAATTGTTACAGTCTGTATACAATTATCTTTTCCGTCCATTTCCTTCACAATCATAGAATAGGGGAGAGCGGGGAGTGTACGCCATATGGGCAGGTTCGCCCACCACGTGATTCTAATCTTTGCGGCCACTGGTTGAATTTGGCGAACAAAAAATAGATCACCGTAACATGTTTGTCAACTTATCATCCAAAAACCAGTTTTGCCTCGCAAAAGTGAATTTACTTCCATTTTTCATATTGATCTTTTTCCAAAGATATTCGCAGAAAAGGTTTTAATGTAAATTATCATTAGGTAGGTATAAGATTGATTATGGGATTGATTATGGATTTGATGCAGTTAACAACCCATCAATGTATGTGGGACATCCGTGGTATAGGTCAATGCACTTATAGCGCTATATGGTTCGCCAATAGGGATTTATATAGGTATGAGTTTGCATAATTTCAAGATTGTAATTTTCCTCTTACAGGATAAATGTAATTATAAAAATTACTTACTCCCCCAGTAACACTAATATTAGTCAAAATGTGGTATTTCTTATTACTTTCAAATTCTGAACGAGTATGATCCGCAAAAGTGCCCCACCCCTATATTTTGGACCCCTAAATTATATTTTGGAATAAAATAACTAAGAATAACGAATCTATATGTATTGGATATTATGGTACTTTGTGTAGCCTAATTCAGAGCCTAGTGCGGACTTGCCCCCGGCCTATGGGCGAACCTACACCGGCGTCGGGCAAGTTCGCCCTTTTGAGATACTTGTCTTAATCATTAACTCTTGCCTTTACAGTAAGGCCTAGAGTACTGAGATCATGGTCGTATGTAGCCAAGATATCAATCTTTCATGATATCAATAGATCCATTTAATCTTTAAAATTGGCGTCTCTAGACCTCTTCAAATGAAAATGGGGGAACACTCCCCGCTCTCCCCTACATTGAAATTATTACTCTGTTATTTCATCAAAAAACGGGGGAGGGGGAAAGCGCCAGCACCATAACTTGATGTCGAACATTTGGAACGTCTGCTCAGAGCTCCGCGCGCATTCATTACATATACTAAGAGCAATGAAACTTAAAAACACTCTTGCTGGTTTCATTAATCATTATTACGTACAATCAATGCTTTGCTATGGGATTTAAATTTTAAAAAGTATGTATTTGCTAGAATAGCAATGGTGGATATAATAGGTCAACTGGTATTGCAGAATGCAAAAGCAAATAATGGAAATTATGTTTAATTCATCAATTGCGCCCGTTTGAATGTTCTATTTATAATTAGGTCATATGAAAGCGGTCAAATCGATAGGAAAGTCACCGCTTTCCACATAAGTTTTTTGTGTGCATCCGATTAAAACTGACATATAAGGATACCAGATATTTATCTCATACATCCTGATGGTTACCTACTACAGCGGGTATCAATATATATGAATATTTCTATAAAGGAAAATTGAAATTCTATTCGATTTAATGTTACATGTAGTGGTTCTTAATTCCCCACGTAGGATTTAGATGACTTGATTTCATGTTAACAGTAATTCTATCTTTAAAATTAATAAATTCTTTGTTTATTATGCTTGGTATGATGACTGTAGTTTGTTAAATAACTTGTCTGTGTGATAAAATGGTATACTTAGAACCCTATATCAGGTTAATGTGGTTCTTAATGCCCCACATATTTTTTTCTATGACAAAGGTGACCAAAATTTGTCATCTCTCACAATGGTATGTCATCAAACATTGTCAAACTAAGTACAGAAAAAGGATGGAGTTCGGGGGAAGCTGAAGATAAGACTGTAGAAAAAAAGAAAATCAATAAACACTGTATCAGGTCATTTGTGCAAGGAATGCAGAGGGCAAGGAGATTGGATGATGCTGGATCCATTGTGTCATTTACAAACTGTTTTTGACATTTGCTATGTGCCGGGAGGCCCGGGATTCCTGGATAAAAAGATGGCGATTTTGGAACACATTCACTGCCTTTAGATGGTTTAGAATAACTCATTGTGTCAACAAATGCAGACTAGACAATCTTTAAGAACTTCGAAAACTAAAAAAAGGTTATGATGATCGCTTAAGTCAGTCTAACATGGAGGCTCTTAACACTTTCCACGCGGCAGGCAGGCAGCCGACATTCCAAAATGTCACAAAATGTTTCAAATATGTCAAAATTATTTGATTTCATTACCATATTTGGAATCACCATGAGAAATGCATTAAAAGTACAAACATGACTAGTATTGGTTCAGTAATCCTTCAGATAGACCTTGACATTTGAGAAAGGTTTCTGAAAAATCTTATTTGTATAATATGGTAAAACCAACAGCCGCGTGGAAAGTGTTAATCCCCCTCCAGTGGGGTATTATGAACCTTTTGACATCACTGAATATAAACCAAGGTATCACAAGTAGAATAGATTGTTATAATTTTCTGACATACAGCTGAACATATTTACCAGCAACCCAATTTACATATCCCCTTGATATGATTGACAACTGAAAAAGGGGGTTCTTAATGCTCCCGCTTTACCCTACATTTATGTGAAATAAACAATTTCTCAAAAGAATTTAAGGCTCTCTTCCTGGAGGATCTACGAGGGTCATTCAATAAGTTCTACCTCCTCACTCATAACATCGCTATTATCAATGTCAGCCTCATGACATTTGTCAGGATTGTAGCTCTGATTCATAGCTACACATCTATAGTAAATAATATATGATATCTGTTTCACTTTTGTTATGATGCGAACAAAACCAAAGAGAGATTTTGGACAACGGACACGGAAAATTAGCCTAAAGATAAAAATATGGTTTTTTTCGTTTTCTCTCCGTATTGTATGATCAGATATAACATCCCGATTTAAATACTGAAAATAGAAAACAATAGTTGATTTCTGAATGCAATACTGTATTTTCATGTATAAATCAGATTGTAGGCAATATCAACCTTTGTAGGCTTGCAAATAGTATAATATCAACTCGAACGTAATGCTGTCTTTAGCATACCGGAATATTGCTATTCAGTCAAAATTTCGTTGTAACAAGTCAATCCACAGTGATGCCTCTAGTGTTAAACCTTAATATGATAGTCACTTTATGAGTTTTCCTTATATGCAACCTTTAGAATAGTCAATCAGGTAGTCAGTCAATGGTGGACAATTATTTCTTCGAGAGACTTGAAATATATCCATTTAGTCCTGTATATTGAAGATCTCTTATTTCTTATGAAAAGCAAATATGAGTTTTTGGAGCAGTTCTCTAGGGTAGGGTTAAAATGAGTGGCTTTTCTGGTCTGGTTCTGACTAATTAGAGGGAATTTTCCCCTAAGAAATCAGTCACTGTTATTGTTTATAGTCTGTTAAAGATATATCTGTAATTTAGAACGGTTTTAATTGACCGATGGGTACGTTTTGTCTCTTAGAATTAGCCAAATAAATAGCACTTAGGAGATAGTATGCTGTTTTTTATCCGTTTCCGTTGCACTAAATGGATGTTTGGTTTTTACTGCATCTCCAGAAAAGTAAAACTAGTACTCATACCAATTTACTGTGGATTTGTAGCTGAGGTTCAATGCTACAAGTGTAGTATATTTCATACGACTGGCTTATATAACAGTGAAGTTATGAGGTAGGAGGTAGAACTTATTGAATGACCCTCGTATATAAGTGTGCCTTTTTTGAGGAGGTATACCGGCTGTCCAAAAGGTTGGACTTTAACAATATTTCAAAATGTGGTATTTCTTATTACTTTTAAATTTTGAATGAGTATGTTCCGCAAAAGTGCCCCACCCTTATATTTTGGACCCCTACATTTTATTTTGGAATCAAATAACGAAGAATATCGAAGCTATATATTGGATATTATGGTACTTTGTGTAGCCTAATTCTGAGCCTAGGGCGAACTTGCCCCGGCCTATGGGCGAACTTGCCCCGGCCTATGGGCGAACCTACCCCGGCGTCGGGCAAGTTCGCCCTTTTGAGACACTTGTCTTTATCATTTACTTTTGCCTTTACAGTAAGGCCTAGAGTACTGAGATCATGGTCGTATGTAGCCAAGATATCAATCTTTCACATGATAACAATAGGTCCATTCAATCTTTAAAATTGGTGTCTCTAGACCTCGTCAAATGAAAACGAGGCGAACATTCCCCGCTCCCTTACATATAATATGTATAATTGTATTTTTCTACCTGATACTCATTTCCTACCTCTAATGTTGGTCTGGTCTCTCTAACACCTTTGTAGGGATCACATGGGTGCAGGTTCATGGTGCGTTATTGTTGGTTGATGAACAGCTTTGTCTTCTCTTAGTGACATTTCTATGAGGAGAATGTTCTAGTTGATGCGACCATGGAATCAAACCATACAGCTAGAGCAGTTGTTGTTGGTTGGTATTTGTGAAGAACCAATATGGGTGCAGGTTCATGGTGCGTTATTGTTGGTTGGTGAACTGCTTTGCCTTCTTTTAGTGATATTGCTATAAGGAGAATGTTCTAGTAGATGCGACCATGGAATCAAACCATACAGCTAGAGCAGTTGTTATTGGTTGGTATTTGTGAAGAACCAAATTACTAACGTGTCGTATAGAATGTTCTCGTCATTAGCATTAATTCTGGAATGATAAAGGATTTGAATAAGGTTTCAGTCGCATTTGTACCAATCAATAGAATGTATATGAAAGCCATCGATTTTAACCAAACTGGCATTTATTGCATGACGCTATTTCGATACAATGCTACCAGCTAATACATGAAAAACAAATATGGCACAATATTGAAATTGCACTCCTACTTTCCATACTAATATTCATTTTGTCAACTCATTATAAACGCGCATATGGGTTGGAACGTTACACTTTAAATGTTCTAAGTAAGATATCTCATCATTTGATATTTCCATTAATATATTTTGAACGATGTGTGCACCCAACCCTCAAAATATATAATGTTGATATCTATTGATGAAACATCTTAATTAGAACATTTAAAGCGTAATGTTTTCCCCATTTGAGCATTAATACGTGTATAGGGGTATTTGCGCTTTTTTGGATTCCGTTATTTCCCGCGATCTTTGCGTACCGCCGGGTAACGTTTATCATGATGTTTTTTCTCAAAATCGTGTCTCACAGATCAACTAGAGCCACAGCGCCAAGATTGTAAAAACAATACGATACAATATCAGAAACAAAATATACTTAGCTTGTCAATCAAGTTGCTGCTGGTCCATGTTCTGAAGTTCAGATTCTGCTGCTGGTGCTTTATTGTGTGGTTGACAGCTTTTGACATTAGGTGAAATCTCTCCGTGACATGAAAGGATAGAGACCATAGCAGATTTGTTGATTGGTCAGTATCCCATAGCAAATTTTCAAAGGTTTTCTGACACACCAAAAGTGTTCATCCAGGGACGATAATGATAAGAATTCTGTAGGCAGCCATTAGATTTTGTCGAGCATGAAATGTCTGCGGATTTGCTGCGATTCATAGTTTGTTCCATTAGGGTCTTGTTCCAAATGAAGGCCCGCTGCACTGCAAATGTTGTGCAAAAGTGATGACCCGTCGCTTTCGCTCACTAGTACTTAGTAGAAGTGTTCATTATCTGCTTAGTTCCATCTGAAAAAAAATCATATAAATTGACTTCGGTTACTTTACAGGTGAGTCAAATTCAGGAAAAATACTTATTTTCAAAAAATTGGTCAATTTCCACATTGATCATAAAGAGTCGACACGCATCTTCAATCTTCATGCTTAATGAAGTTTTCAAGACAATGATTAATTGCACGCTACAAAAATTACAACATATTCACCAAAAAGCGCGTAGTTTTAAAGTGTTCCACACATGAATGAAGCTAAGTTGATGGATGTTAGCTCTACTGCAGTATAACATAACAGGCTTGATACCTGTTAACATTTATGAATATAACAATATTTGTATATTAATAGACCTAATTTACATATTTTGTGTTAAATCTCTGATAATTAAAACGACAAAAATATTGAGATGTTGTGATAAAAATATTGCAAAACTATTGATAAAGTATGGACATGTTAGTTAATTTAGTCAACATTTCTTTAACACCAAAAGCATGTAATTATTAAGCGCTGTAACGTTTAAACTATTATTGTGATGTATATAAAAGTGTATAGTTTTGGAAAGGTAATGAATGAGTCGGAGAGTCCATTTTTTGTATAAACTTTTACTAAAATATTCTGTTTTGTTTCACTTTTTTGGCTCAAATTTGTTGCAAACGTAGTTAAATCAGATGCTGAAATTGCACCAAAATCATCTAAAGACGCTTCTCTAGGGAAGTTTTAGTTTTGACATAAAACTATTTAGTTTTTTTTTTTTAATGTTGAACAAAAAGTGCCAAAAGTGAAAAATCACTTTGTTGGCACTTTTTGGTCAACATTCGATAATGAAGTAAAGTGGAGTTAATGAGGCCGTACAATTTAGACTACGGTGGGTGATGAACTACCAGTGGCGTAGAGGGAAGAGGGGCGATCGCCCCACTTTGAGTTGATTGTGATTGGCACTGTCGATTCATTTTACAAGGGGAATCATGGAATTTTATTCAGAAAAGTATTGATGAAAACATCCGACCATCCGCGATGTCAACTCGTATGCTTTCATTCCATAGCTCTACCACAGAGAACTAGGATTCAGAGCTAATTGTTGGTACCGTTATTCTATTTTGAGCGAGATGAAATCGCCTGGAATATGTAGGAGGTCATGATTATCGGGGCTAGTTTTCATATAGGGTATGTAAATCTTGAAGAAAAATATTTTTAAATTTAAGTTATGCGATAGGAATAACAAATCATAACACTAGCTTTAACATGGTATAGGACTACGGAGGTGTTAAATAAATACCCCCTGGTGGACAGTGGCGTAAAAAGTATCCACGACCTGGATCCCCTATTTCTCTATGGTGGAGGACAGGACCTCCACTCCTGGCCGAATGCTCAGATATTTAGCCAAGGCGTAAATATTATTTGAACATTAAAACATGATATTTGTAGCAAAATATTGACTTATCTTATTGAGAAAAGTTGCAAAATATTAATGAAAATATCCGACAGAGAGAGTTTCCTCTCAAACAGAAAGCTATGATTCAGAGCTAGCTTAAAATGATATTCCGGGATTCCCGAACGTCTTAAAATTGGATAGAAATGGAGTAAAACCCCACCTCCTTTGGTCACGCCACTGGTAAGATACTGATCGAGGACCTGGTCTTATCAGATGGTATTCTTGTTGCAAGGTTTCAACATTTACACTTAGCCTAGTAGATGTTCCGATTGCTGGCCCGATTTTCAACTTGATGTTTTCTATTTTACATGGAAGGTCCGGTCATTCTTAAAATTGTCACATTCAAAAGTTTGAGTTGCATATTAACCCCAATGGTTCTTTTTTCAGAAGGACAAGGTCACACTAAACAATTGCCCATTGAGTAGTACACAAACTAGCTGGTGGTTAACTACCTTTGGCAGTTCACCACATATTTTAGCCTATAACTTCTAAATGGAACTTTTCTGGCCCCTAAGATTTTACAAACACAATGCGAAAAATATGGGGATTCTTTTGATATCAAAATATCTGGATGTGAAAATAAAATCATAGCCCCAAAAAATATCTGGATGGGAAAATAAAATCATAGCCCCAAAAAGTGATCGGAACACACGTACACCTTAAACATGTATAATGGAAACCGTTGTGGGGATGGGAAGCAAGCTTTTCTTGGTCTCTACGAGAGAAAAAAAGGACAAGGCAGTAATTGTTTTGCCGTCAATTTACATTGTAAAAATAATGGCTGCCCCTGTGCTTTATTCCGTATGCATATACGACATTGCCGATTTTGGCTTGGCTCCAATCACGTACTGATTGATGACTCTCAGCGAAAAGAGATCTGCTTCTTGAAAATAAAATGGCATTATAAGTATTGGCCAGTATTTCTCTGTACTGAAAATTAATACTTACGGATAAATGCTCCAGTTGATCATACCAAAAAATCAATCAGTTACAGCGTTGATCCACCAGCTTTGCAACAGTAAAAACACTAAATATAACAAATTTATCAAACGATATACGATGAGATGTTATTGAAAATTCGCGCCAAATTGAAGTAGCGGATCAGACAATGCGTAGGTCATGACACGTAATTTCCGGGTTGTGATCAATATCTAGGCAGGTCACGCATCATGTAGCGACTTTGATTGTACAAAGAACACGCGATTTGCACTCATTCACATTTTTAACTGTGACCCAGCTAAAGGGGCTGTGACAATTATCAATTCATCAATATTACGGATTTACGATATTTTGTCATTGTTTATTATATAAAATAAATTGTTGTTGGCATTGGGGGGAGTTGGCCAGTGACGGCACCATCATCAAAATGTTTGGGTGGAAAACGGGGGGCTAGAAAAACTAACAATTGGGGAGGGGAAATGCAGGCGAAGCCAGGCGCGGATACAGGGGGCCGACGCCCCCCCCCCCCCCTACCAAAAAAAAGGGGGAAACAAAGGGCGGGTGAAGGGGGAAAAGGGAAAGAGAGAGGAACAAGAGGGGACAAATGAAAGAAAAAGTAAAAAAGGGTGGGTGAGGCGGTACGAAAAGGCGGGCGGGGAGGTATGCGAGGGACATAAGAACGTGGGGGTACGAAAAGGCGGGCGGAGAGGCCCCGGTGGGGGGGGGGGGGGCAGTCAAACATAATGTTGTACACATGCGTGACCAAAAAAACGCGTAAAAAGGGGTGTTTTTTCAGTGTTGGACGCGTCACGCGCGTGACGCGTTAAGGGTATCAAAAACGCTGATTTTCAAGAAAAAGGGTGGCTTAAAATCCCGGCTTAAAATACAGGTTTAGGGGTCATATTCTGGCAAGAACTTGTTTAGGGGTCAAAATTTGCAAGGAAAGCGCGCTAAAAACCCGGGGGAGAGGCATGCGAGGGACATAAGAATGTATGAAGTTTTTTGGAAGTTGATACGCGCGCGTACGTACGTTGCCGAGAAATCTGATATTTTGAAGGTAACTATATAGTATAACTTCTTTCTGGCATAGGCCTATATAAAAAGCCAATATTGATCGGAAATAAAGTGATTGCTTTTCAATAAAATATTGCTCAAAAGTACATACGAAATCGCACCAAATGGGTTCGGAAATTGAAATAAATTCCAATTATGAGTGGGGGGGGGGGCACATCACCCCTCAGACTCCCCCTGTTCGAGCTTTTAAAGAATCTATACTTAAATTAAGAAAATATCAGTATATATGGTCCACTTCTTTCTTGCATTGATAAAAAATATATATTTTGGAAATGAAAGAGGTGGGTTTTCGATCAAATGCTTGTCAAAAGTATACACCAGATCGCACCAAATGAGTTCGAAAATTAAAAAATTCTAATTCTGAGGGGGCACAACCCCCCTCAGACTCCCACCCCCTGTTTGAGCTTTTAAACAATCTACACTTAAGATACGAAAATATCAGTATATGCTCAACTTCTTTCTTATCTTGCATTGATAAAAAAAATATCTTGATTGGAAATGAAGAGGTGGCTTTTCGATATAATGTTGGTCAAAAGTATACACCAGATCGCACCAAATGAGTTCGAAAATTGAGAAAAAAAATCAAATTCTGAGGGGGGGGGGGGCACATCCCCTCAGACTCCCCCCTGTTCGAGCTTTTAAACCATCTATACTTAAATCAAGAATATATCAGTATAATAGGCTCAACTTCTTTCGTGCATTGATACTAAAAACAAAATATTTATTGGAAATGAAGACGTGGCTTTTCGATAGGGGTGTGCCTCCCAGGGTCTCAAAAACGGGGGCTTCGGAACTAAACTGAGATAATTTTTATGACGAAAAATAGGTGTATCCTTGACGTATTTTTCATTCATGAGTTAGACTAGTGTTGAGCCCGGGGGGAGGGGTTCTCGCCTAAGACGGTATACGGGTGTGGGGGTGCCGCTATAATGGGTAGCTTTTTGGGAACAAAATCCCTAAACATAGGGTAGGCCTATGATTTTGTGCTGGAAATCCCTAATAGTGGGGTCACTTTTTTCAAATGGGTCTATTTTCGCGAAATTTTTGTATATTTTCGCGGAAAATTGCCAAAATTAGGTCTATTTTCGCGAAAATTTGCCAAAAAGGGTACCAATGTTTCCAAAATCACCCCTAAAAATGGGTATGGGTTTTGAATCTCCAGCGGCACACCCCCCGACCAAACCAAAT
The DNA here is from genome assembly GCA_035610835.1 of Ophiura sarsii. NCBI lineage: Eukaryota > Metazoa > Echinodermata > Ophiuroidea > Amphilepidida > Ophiuridae > Ophiura > Ophiura sarsii. The sequence goes on from CM069448.1 coordinate 66,331,550, forward strand.
CCGAGTACCCCCCGGGGTGTTGAGACTCTATTACTGAATAAAGCTGTCTAATCCTTTAATCCTTTTACACAGTTTAACACAGATTTCGTGCTAGGTTAATTCCGTGCAGAATTACATGAAAGATAAACCGAGGTAATGTTCGGGTAATGAAATAATTCCAGGTAATTCCGGGTAATCCGGAAATTTCAAAACTGTGATGATATATCCAACCTTTTTCTGCTTTTTTAATTAATATTTGGTTCCACGTAATAATATTAAACAGTTTTGCCAACCTTAGCGACAATCACCCCCTGGTCCATTGTATTACTTTCAAAACACAAAATGAGCGCCCTCTGTGTAGACCATTCATTGATTCATTCAGTATTTAACCACTCATCTCCCGTACATTTTCTTTTTTTGATGCGGAATTCGGAGTTTCTCAATACATTTAATTTTTGCATTTCTTTATGACCTCCATTAAATTTGTTAAACAGCCAAAAACTGCACGGATATAGCAATTTTGAAGATTTCAGGTAATCCCATCAAATTCCAGGTAATCTGAGACTCTATTCCAGGTAAAATTTAAAAAAAATTTGAGGTGAGGAAACACTGGCCCAGCAACTTGCTTGAGAACATGGGGAGGTCACAATCTGACTGTGCCAAAATCATCACTATTTTGTGCTCAAAAGTCAATAGAGCGTCACTCTACACCATATACACTGTTATACACAGTTCAACAAAACATAAGTTCCCCTTTAGATTATGCCTGATATTTTTAAAATGGGTTACTCCATCGAAACAATTTTTGGCAGCAACACTAGAACGGGCTATAACTACGCAGGTGTTGTAATGCTTGAATGAGCACACATTGAATGGTGAAATACCTCAATTCAAAAGTTGCTAAATGATGTATTGAAGTAGTAGGCCTACAACACCTGTGAGGTGTTCAAGCAAATACCCTGGTTCAAGCTGCTTAAGGGGGGTGTGGACTCTCAGGTACAGCCTCCGTAAAACTGCCGTAACTTCTTCATTATTCATTTAATCTATATATGAAAGTATACATTTTCTTGAAGGAAAGGGTTCAATGAATCCAACCATGAACATGAAATTGACCATTTTGGAAAAAATTATAAAAAACATGTTTTTTGACCCATTTTAGGTTTATGCAAGATAACTCAAAATATATTTTGTCAAATTTTTTCATACTAGTTTTATCATAATCCTAATAAATATCCTAGGAGGCCCTTTTTCTTTTTTTATTATTATCTTATTTATTTTTTGAATTATAGACCAAAAAGTGCCAAAAAATGTGCATTTTTTGGTCTATAATTCAAAAAATAAATAAGATAATAAAAAATTAAAAAACGAAATAGTGGCACATTCAGATTGTGACCTCCCCATGTTCTCAAGCAAGTTGCTGAGCACTGAAAAAAGTGATTGCTACAAATGAGGTATCGTGGAAAAAAGAACACATCAGCTTTTCATAGAGAAAAAACACATTACGAAATTTCCGGAAAATTGGCGATTGAAAAAAACTTTCCAAACTTTTTTTTGAGGAGTATATAAGGGTGAACTGCAATTCAGTTTTGATTTTCACCACTTGGAAAATTTGACTCAAGAGTGAGAAATTGTGGGAATCACTGTTTCACTGGCTAAAACACAATTTTAATCCATCATTTACCCAGATACGTCGCATTTGGAAAAGGTTGCCCAAACTGGTATTACTATTAGATAACCGAGACTGTTTAACAATTGAGGACCCTAGATCTAAAAGGGGGTTAAGTCACAATCTTGTGAAATTGTAGTTAGTATCAGTTTCTGCTACAAGGAGGATCTCTGCACCCTCTGTTCAAATGTTACAGTAAAGTCATGTGGTAAAGCTGTGTAATAGTCCATGGGAGGTACAACCCGAGTGGGTCAAGTCCACACATGGACACAATGAAACCCAGTTTTTGCCATTTTTCTCAATGTGACTTAACCCCCTTTTAGATCTAGGGTCCTCAATTGTGTCTGTGTGCTGTTCCCAGCGTGCATGGACTCTTTGTCAAAGATGAAATAATTAAAAAAACACCTCAGTATCAATGTGCCGTCACAGACCTTAACACTTTCCAAACGGCAGGCGTCTTCAGATGACAAGAGTCTCAATATTACAGAATTTCGTTATCATATTTGGAATCACTCTAAGAAATGTTGCAATAAGTACAAACATGCCTAGTATTGGTTCAGGTATCCTTGAAAGTTGGGAAAGGTTTAAAAAAACCTGTTTTGTGTATGGTAAAACATATACAGAGGTCAGCCAAAAATATTGATCTTGTGGTGAATGAGTGAAATGTTCATATGAAATGCGGGTCTTATACAGTCCTCAAAAAAGGTAACTTACCGAGTAATGAATACGCTGTTAAGGCAAACAAAAAAAAATTATTATGTTGTCCTCGACCGCCCGCTCGTAAGATTTAGGCCGCTCAGATTTGATTTTTTTTTATCAGATTTTTTTTTTTTTTAAATCTTTTTTTTTCAGATTTTTTTTCCCCCCAGATTTTTTTCAATTTTTTTTTTAAACAGTTTAAATGGCATTTAATATTAAATTAAGTGTTTATAACATATATGTGCTACTCTTAGAGTGATTTCAACTTCTTGTTGGCTGAACTTTGAGCTTCCGCTGGTAAAAAAACCCAAAAAAAACTATAGCTCCTACGTACAACAAATACTAAATTATAAACCTGTAAAGAAGTTTTCTTCTCTTTGAATTGAGAAATTACACGTGAAGATTGACTGAATATTAACACAGCTATGTGTCCAAAACCAATTTCAGTATGTTTTTCATTTTAGCATTTTGTACTTCTACACGCAGCTGTCTTGGTGTAGCAATAGGTATATTATTGGTTAACTGGTGACAATTCAACACATACCTGTCACACAATCATGTGTGTAGACAGAACAAAATGCTAAAATGTAAACTGCACTGTGTTTCATTATATAAGTAAAAAGTGTTAACGGGTTCGTCGTCGGACAAGTTTTAATCTGTTGTATTTTTTTCAGCCAGGTCCGCAATGAACCATTATATACCCTGCTCAAGTTCGTTACAGCGTCAAACGATCTTTACAGATCAGTGACCGCACTACTGTGCATTAGACTTTTGTAGTCTGTAGTAGACAAGGGGCAGTCTCTACGTTATTTCCATTGGTCAAGGGGCAGTCCTTTGGAGGTTCTATTAGAATCAAATTTATATATATATAGTAGGCCAGTGGCAACCTACGTGTTCAGTGGAAGCGGCAATCCATCTGAACGGCTCTTTTCAGAGCCACCAATTCTTTCACAAGTAGGAAAGGGCACCTACTCTCAAATCATCGGGAAAGGGGCAGCCCAAATGATGATAACAAGAGAAGTGGCAATCTCTATGTTTTGTTTAATATTATAATAATTTGGTCCTGAAGAAGTCAGAGCTAATCCTGATGAAAGCTTGACAGATTAAAACTTGTCCGACGGCGAACCCGTTAAAACTTTTTACTTATATTATGAATACCCGTCATAAAAGCCTATCTCACAATGTGTTTCATTATTTTCGGTGTAGCGTTCTTAAATGTTAACCAATCTTCATGTGTAATATCTCAAATTGAAGAGAGAAAATTTCTTTACAGGTCTATTTATGATGAAGCCTTGGGTAATTGCCATTTTGACACCTTGGTTGGAAGAAGGGAGAAGAATTGTCAAAGATTTGCTGAAGGGCTTCCTAAAAATGAGAGGACAAAATCTCTCCTCCCTCCTTCCAGACTGGAGTGTCATGACAGATCACTTCATAATAGTGGCAACTTGACCCAATTTCATTGTAGGACTCAGCGTTTCCAAAATTGTCCTGTTCCTTATTTTGTCAATACCTTGGTCGTGCAGCAAGGTTCCATGAAGTGTGACATGTTGTTGTTTCTTAATTTGTGTACATTTTATCTTTAATATTTCTTTCTTTGTAAATTGTGATTCAATCCTACAAGTGCAATATTTTTATGTTTTTTAATGTGCATTTTTATATCGTAATAGTAATATTGTATATTAGCATGTAATTTGGCCTGCGGGCCACGAGATGCTTCTGAATGAAATTCAAAAACAAAACAAAAAATTAGCTATGATTTTGGAGTTAAAACAAATTCTGTTTAATTTTAAATCGGGACAAAAAATGGATCTGTTGGCTTACTATCTAACTACTTTCACGCCATCAGACTATACACCACAAACACAACAAATAAATCAAATCCATCACAAACAAGGTCTACATTGGCTTACGATATTTCACATTTTGTTTTAATTTACATATAATATATCATAATCATAATAAACATTTTCACCATATTTTGTACACATTCCTGCAGAATTAACGCAATATCTACAGATATACAACAAGTCTCCGGGAATTTCTTACATTGTAGTAAAGGTTGGGAATACAGTTGTTAAACAGATATCTCTGTATAAACAATCAACACAACATTCTATTTTCCCCATTAGATTTTATTTTGTATATTTTGTATATTTTTTGTATGTATGAGTTGTGACACTTTTGTTACGCAAATCCCTCGGAACTGGGGTTTACTTTAACAGTCCATGACATGTTTTGAGATTTGTATAAGATTCAGTCGTCCACATGATCTGATCTGATTATTTGACAAGTCATGTTTATAGGATTTTAGGTATAAATGTATATGATTATCACATCGTGCATATTTTTTTGAGCGGGGAAGAAATTAGGTATTTCTGGTTAATTGTTACTTCTAAGAATAACAAATAATTCATTTAAATTAACACTTCTCAAGAATTATTAGGCATGTTTGTACTTATTTAAATTGTCCACTATATAAGCGCAACTTCAACGACAGAGGGCACCAGATGTAAAAAACAAATTGATATATCGGCAAAACCACCCGTGCTGCTGCCGCCGCGGTGTTAACCAAGGATTCTAGATCACTGGTAGATCCTGTTTTTCTATTGTGCTCTGTTCATATACTCATTGTTTAGCAATTATCTGTGGCCAGTCATACACGTCCGATTTTCATATACAATGGTGCTAATTTATAAGTGTTTTAAGTTTATATTGAAATTTGCCTAAAATTACACAAGTTCTGTTTGATTTGGATGAATTTCAAATGTTGAGCTTTATAGCTTGATACTACCCGTTCAATCAGCAACCAATTTTGACAGCACAAATGTTGTTTGCGTTGAAATTGCAAGGCAAGAAAAACATTTATTCTGACAAAAAAGGCTATTGAATAGCCTGAAATGTGCCCGTTTTCCCTTTGTTGTTTAAACGATATCAAATATCAAATGGTTTCGAAAAATACTGACATACCTCCTAATTTTCTCATTAATGGAAATTCAAAATGGTGCCTGCGACACCTAAAGAGATACTTAGAAAGGCAATACATATTTTACCAGATATAGTTTTTAAATCTATGGATGAAATATAATTGTATTCATTAAATTTATTCTCCTTGAATTATCTGAATGTAAATCCTCCACGGTTCTCGGCATATCAGCCCTTTTATGGCAAAAGGATGTATCTTATATGTACTTTCCTAATGATATACTTCCTTTTAACATGGGTTGTGTTAACTTGGTTCAATAATCCTCACTTAGGAAAAGGTTGCAACTTGTAAAGACAATAAAAGTAATATACTGCCTTTTACCACTACATGGATTTATGGAGAAAAAAAACTTGATCAAAGGAAGTATACTGTTAGAAAACTTTATAAAAGATACATTCTTTTGCCATAAAAGGGCTGATATGCAATGCACCTATAACATTCAGCCTGCTCATACATTATATACTATTCATATTTCCAATATCAGAAATTATGAAAACATTATGAAAACAAAACCAATAATGCTGAATACAAAACCATAAAATTGCACAGTATTACATCCCTGCATGTAACAGTATAAATAGAGGGTAAGGTCTCAATAAAAATGAATTGTTATAATCTCGGAAAATTTGCATTACTATCTCCCACTTTTATTTTTAATAAGGCAACAAAAAAGAGTTTGTCTCAGAAGCAGCCCTTTTACGGAAAAAGGATGTATCTTATATGTACTTTCCTAATGAAATACTTCCTTTTAACATGGATTGTGTTAACTTGGTTCAATAATCCTCACTTAGGAAAAGGTTGCAACTTGTAAAGACAATAAAAGTAATATACAGCCTTTTACCACTTCATGATTTATGGAGAAGAAAGCTAACTTTGATCATGTTAAAAGGAAGTATACTGTTAGGAAACTACATATGAGATACATTCTTTTGCCATAAAAGGGCTGTAAGGCGGTCGGTGGCGGCCGGGAGGAGTCAGCACTCACGATTGCCGACCGGCATTCTTAAAAAAAAGGGTAAAAAATATGGCACTACATTTTTTTTGTTTTTTTTGTTTTACAATTTGTGGATAAAATCATTAAACTGCCTCATAAAACAAGAAATTATGTGGCAAGCGCAAGAACCCTCAAAGTGCATTAATAACCCCTAAAAACCCATTAAGAAGGCCTCTAGACCCCATGCCATGATCCACTGCTTTTCGTTTGCAACACTTTTTTCGTTCGCCGTCAGTAAAATTAACCGGCACTTAATTTTGGCTAGTGACAACACTGAAAAAAAGAAATCCCATTTAAAACAAATTTGAAATTAAAATTTGAAGAAGCATAAATCACTTGAGTCAGTTGTTTTTCTTGAGTTTTAAATAGTGTTTTATATTGAAAAACACCACTTCCAATTCCATACAGTCAACAAACAACTTGGCCCAAACCATCATTTTCAAAAGTTCAAGAAAAAATGGAGAAAATAAAAATTATGTGGTAAAATGCAAATTTTAAAAGCTACACACACAGTTTTCTGAGACAAACCTTTTTTTTATTTGGCCCAATATGATTTCAAAAGAGTAAGTGATCTGTAAGTGATTTTATTCAAAATCATCTTGTAATCAAAGTGATTTGAAGAGTTTTACTGCAAAACGCTTTATCAACAATTGTTAATTTTGTTTATGCATCTGATAATGATTACTTGTCGGATGGTACCTTAATTTCAAAATTTAAATGTAAACTTTTTTGCCAACAAATATTATCGAAAAAGTGTATTTCTTTTATTTTCTTTACCATAAAACTCTTCAATAATTTCCATCTCAATAAACAATGACATGATTCAATATTGTTCTTCTCCCTAATATTGGAAATTCAGGGTCATAAATAAAAAATTGTTAAATATTTTGTATGTAATCTTATCACATACACACAATAAGGAATGCCCTGTGGTCACAAGCTTAAGTGGTTTTACCAACCCAAAGGACGGCTATAAGCTATGAGGGTCATTCAATTAGTTCTACCTCCTTCCTCATAACTTCACTATTACATGAGCTAGCCATTTGTAAATTTCCTTGATTATAGATCTGAGTTTGCTAAAACCGATATACTTTATGTATAGCTGAAATTCAAAGCAACAATCAAAGAAAATGTCTAAAATGGCTATCTTATGTAATGGCCAAGTTCATAGGGAGGGATAGAACTTATTGAATGACCCTCGTATATTGCTTCTTCTAGGCAGTTGTGTCATTCACTGGAGCGAATCAATTAAATACGTACAAAGATAGACAGTTCGCAAGTGTCCATAAATGCTGGCAAAAGGATGTATCTTATATGTACTTTCCTAATGATATACTTCCTTTTAACATGGACTATGTTAACTTGGTTCAATAATCCTCACTTAGGAAAAGGTTGCAACTTGTAAAGACAATAAAAGTAATATACTGCCTTTTACCACTACATGATTCATGGAGAAAAAAGTTAACTTTGACCATGTTAAAAGGAAGTATACTGTAGTGTTAGAAAACTACATAAAAGATACATTCTTTTGCCATAAAAGGGCTGCAAATATTATAATATGACATCACTGTCACGAGTGAGCGAAATGGACTTAAACCAAACATAGCTGCAAATAGTCACTCTCATCCCATACGAAGATTTAAAAAAAGCATCAACCTTTCTTCAGTGTCATAATAATATAAATACATAACATGCATCCGGATTATGTTAAATAACAAAGATATAGCACTTCTTTCTATGAATACAATTTGATAATTACATAATATAAAACACAACATGCGTTAGTTATTGTAGTCAATGATTTCTCATCCCATTAAAGCTCCATATTCATTCCTCACTCTTCACTATTATTTAATAACAATTATTCAATATTATTTGTGGACACCAGGATTATGGATGTATTTATATTAGACATACCCAGCTGTGTGTAGAATTCAGTGAAAACAATCCATTCAATTTCAAATTTCATTACACTCCATTAATAAATTATTTTGAACCATTTTTGGAGATTGTATTCATAAGGCCAAACAAAGAAGAAAGTCTGTCTCAGAAACATTTTGCAAATAAGCTAAGTGCCTATGCAATTTTTTTTTTTTTTTTTTAGAAAATAGGCTATGAGGTATGTGATTTTTTGTTGTTGCGATTTTTGTTGTTGTTGTTATTGCTAATCCAAGCTTACAGAGAACTTTTTTAACAATTTTTTTAACAATTCCCCCCCCCCCAAAAAAAAATCCAAAAAAGAATCCATAAAATCCAAAAAAAGAAAGAAAAGTTTTTTAGCCCTCAGCGCATAGACCTACGTGCCGTAGCTCATTTCACATACCAATGTGGGCGGCTTCTGTGACAGACCTTCTTCTTTGTTTGGCCTAGTATAAGTTTAAAGTTTAACGGGTTCGCCGTCGGACAAGTTTTAATCTGTCTTTTTGGAGAACACACATAAAATCACTCCCTCCTTTTCAAGGTTGAAAGAATAATTAGTCAACATATTGTGGATACTCCAGAGTCTTAAACTGGATTTATCTATCTGAAATCAACTATCAGTCTTCATAAAATCACAAAAATTCCGTATAGAACTTTTAGGTGATGGAAAAAAAACTCTGTTCTACATGCAAACGGACCTCTCAGGCAGGGTTGGTTGGTCGGCGTTTCTATTTGTTGTTGTTTTGTCAAAAATGTCGGGTGAATTTTAAGCAATTTTCGACATTTTAAAAAAAAAGTGCAAAAAAAAACACCAAACATTTGCACAAAATCAAATGTTTGCAAACAATTCACAAAATTGTCCTTAAAAAATAAATGAAAATTCGACAAAAATACTGGTCGGTTGGGGCCGTACAACTGAACAGCAGGTTTTTTCTCGTCACCTTTTAAGGGGGAAAGTACCAAATACCCACAAATGTGATATTTGTTTTCTATAGCTATCCTTGTATGTATATAGCCGGTACAATTAGTTTTTAGATTTTAGTTGTTGCAAGTTATCATAACTAAAAATGTGACATTTTCAGCCTGAATTACCTTGATCACATCACATATAACCACAGATAGTCATATAACACATTTTTGCAGCTGGGTGAATGATTGAGTAATTTTTATGGGATAGATTTCAAGCAATAGTATCATACTATGATATATTGTGTAAGGCAACAAATAAAAAAAGTTGTGTTGCTCTCAAGTGCTAAAAATGTAAAAATCAGGTCGGTCGGAAATCTTTTTTTCTTCTTATTTTTTTTCTTGGCTGAAAAATAAATTGTTTATGTTGAGACAAAATTGGTATAGCCCATAAGTCAACTTAACTAATGTTTCTAGTGTGATAAAAGTCTAACAAACATTTATTCAAGCTTACTTATCCATTTCAAGCAAGAAATAGTAACATTTAAACACTAAAAGATCAAATTTAAATCTAAAAAAGAAAGAAAAATTAACAAAATTGGAGGGTCGATCGCTGAGGGCAACACAACTTCTTCTTTTTTGGGCCTATAAACTAGATTTTTATGAAGCGTGTTATGCACGCACCTGTTTGCCCTGCAGTAGGTACGAATGCATCAAACCATTATAAGGTAACATAACTAAACATACAGGGTGGGTGAGTTGGAAAGAACAGGCACTCTCGTGTCAAGTTGTGTCATAAACATCTCAGAAGTATATTTTCCGAATCAACAATTATACTAAACAAAATAGGGAAAAATATTAAGCTTCAATTTCAAAACAAAAACAAAATCAAAATCGACCATTGCGTTGACACGTTGTACCTTTATTTTAGACCCAATCGATTGGGTCGCAATGCCTTTATTGCCATGGCTGGCTGGCTGTTTTACAAAAGCATGAATAGATATGATGGATGTTACAATCTAAGTGCGGATAGGTTTGCGCCTGAATTGGCTGCATCCTAGTTGATGAGATCTGATTCTGATGATTCACCAGTGGCAGCGAAATTACAGCGTTTTGAACCATCTGGAAAAGGCGCTATATAAATCTAGATTATTATTATTAATATTATTATTTTAGGACAATGACATGGTCATTGTCGCTCCCTGGATTGGTTATAACAAAGAGGGCTTATGTAACATTATACCGCAAGGTCGATTTTGAAAATTATTTTTGAATCAAAGCTAGATGTTTTATCATCAATGCTTTGCAATTTACACATCTGAAATTTTGCTGACACCGTTGGCAAAAAGTGGCCGTTGATTTTGACTCAACTTCTTGTGGCACAAATAAACCCATATAAGCAGTTGTAAAATAACAAACATTCAAGCAAATATCTCAACAATCCAAGTGAGTTCAGTCAATAGTTAGGTCACCCAAGCTATATGAAAGCTATGAAGATTGTTAAACGGGGTCAGTCGTCACAAACATGCACAAACACAATAGCCAAACGACCTTGCTTTTGTTAACACTCCCTACACAGAGGACTGCAGTGCAAATCCCTACGATTTTCGCTATGTAATCTCTATGGCGGATTTCATTCCGTTGTATGAAGCTATGATGTTTGCGTGGTCTTCGCTATCTCCAAGCAGATAGAGCAATACGTACATGGACTTTTTTGTAGACGAGGGTTCATTTCATGATTTGGTGAGGTTTAGAATGAGTTAGGATTCCTGTAATTTCGAAGACCACAGATTTTCAAAACGTGAATTTTCCAACATTTTAAGACATAAATTTGGTCACAAAACGTGTTTAATACTATACATTTTACCGTTCTGCAGATGCTAATGACCCTCCTCTAAAATTCTACATGATTTTTAACACGTTTCTCAGTTTTTGAGATGCCCAAATAGACCACTTTCCGAAGCTATTTCAAGCAAATATTGCAGTCACTGAACTCCATTGTTTTCTTGTGTATAACAAAATCTGACATGCAGCGTGACCTCCCTGCTGGCTGAGTTTTATCTTTTTACCTCCAAACTGAAAAGAAAGTCGAAGGATGATTAAGGTGGTTTTTTTAAGTATTCAAAATTAAAGACATTTTCAGATTATAGACCAATTTTAATAATAAGCATAAGCATATTTTTGGTTGGGTCTGATTACTTAAGCCATCTTACTATAAAATATTCACTTCATTTTAATGAATACACATGAATACACTATCAAATTACGAGGAAGAAATTTGCTCGCTTAATATTATATCTTAGATTTTTGGTACCAATTATTGATTTTGAATAAGCTAACATATAAGTCATGAACATTTTTGGTTAGGTGTAGTTTTCGAAGGAACTGTGTTACCATTTGCAAATTGACTGAAAATATCTCTACAAGTATCAGTTGAGCTGAATACCATTATGCTAAAATATATGCAGAATAATTTGAAAATAAATAGACAAACAACGAAATAAATACATAAATAACAAAACCAGACAGATTTGAACAGCAAACTTAGTTGTTGCTATGTTCTGAGGTATGTTTCCATCATCGTGTGTGTGGTTATATACTTTGACCCTGCTTTGTTTTGCCCTCTGCAAGCAGCTATAGTTCGTTCACTGACCCTGCTTTGTTTTGCCCTCTGTAAGTAGCTATAGTTCGTTCACTGACCCTGCTTTGCTTTGCCCTCTGCAAGCAGTTATAGTTCGTTCACTGACCCTGCTTTGTTTTGCCCTCTGCAAGCAGTTATAGTTCGTTCACTGACCCTGCTTTGTTTTGCTCTCTGCAAGCAGTTATAGTTCATTCACTGACCCTGCTTTGTTTTGCCCTCTGCAAGCAGCTATAGTTCGTTCACTGACCCTGCTTTGTTTGCCCTCTGCAAGCAGCTATAGTTCGTTCACTGACCCTGCTTTGTTTGCCCTCTGCAAGCAGCTATAGTTCGTTCACTGACCCTGCTTTGCTTTACCCTCTGCAAGCAGTTATAGTTCGTTCACTGACCCTGCTTTGTTTTGCCCTCTGCAAGCAGTTATAGTTCGTTCACTGACCCTGCTTTGTTTTGCTCTCTGCAAGCAGTTATAGTTCATTCACTGACCCTGCTTTGTTTTGCCCTCTGCAAGCAGTTATAGTTCATTCACTGACCCTGCTTTGTTTTGCCCTCTGCAAGCAGTTATAGTTCATTCACTGACCCTGCTTTGTTTTGCCCTCTGCAAGCAGTTATAGTTCGTTCACTGACCCTGCTTTGTTTTGCCCTCTGCAAGCAGTTATAGTTTGTTCACTGACCCTGCTTTGTTTTGCCCTCTGCAAGCAGTTATAGTTCGTTCACTGACCCTGCTTTGTTTTGCCCTCTGCAAGCAGTTATAGTTCGTTCACTGACCCTGCTTTGTTTTGCCCTCTGCAAGCAGTTATAGTTCGTTCACTAACCCTGCTTTGTTTTGCCCTCTGCAAGCAGTTATAGTTCGTTCACTGACCCTGCTTTGTTTTGCCCTCTGCAAGCAGCTATAGTTTGTTCACTGACCCTGCTTTGCTTTACCCTCTGCAAGCAGTTATAGTTCGTTCACTGACCCTGCTTTGCTTTACCCTCTGCAAGCAGTTATAGTTCGTTCACTGACCCTGCTTTGTTTTGCCCTCTGCAAGCAGTTATAGTTCGTTCACTGACCCTGCTTTGTTTTGCCCTCTGCAAGCAGTTATAGTTCGTTCACTGACCCTGCTTTGTTTTGCCCTCTGCAAGCAGTTATAGTTCGTTCACTGACCCTGCTTTGTTTTGCCCTCTGCAAGCAGTTATAGTTCGTTCACTGACCCTGCTTTGTTTTGCCCTCTGCAAGCAGCTATAGTTTGTTCACTGACCCTGCTTTGCTTTACCCTCTGCAAGCAGTTATAGTTCGTTCACTGACCCTGCTTTGCTTTACCCTCTGCAAGCAGTTATAGTTCGTTCACTGACCCTGCTTTGTTTTGCCCTCTGCAAGCAGCTATAGTTTGTTCACTGACCCTGCTTTGCTTTACCCTCTGCAAGCAGTTATAGTTCGTTCACTGACCCTGCTTTGTTTTGCCCTCTGCAAGCAGTTATAGTTCGTTTAGCTCCAAACTGGCAAGTCTCCATACAGCAGCAAATTAATACAGAAGAGCGTGGACACGCATTTGTGACACACGCATATGCATAAATCATTGTTCAATTGTTGGTCAATTTGTTTATATATATTTTCAGAACTCTAGCAAAGGTTTTACAGATTTTTGTGTCATTTTGAAGTAGAAGAGGAAGAAAAAAAACCAACTGAGCCCATAGAACAAGTTTTTTCCATTAACTATACTCTATTTGTCTTCCTCTGGACAGTGATGTAATTTTACAGGCGCAGCATTTATGCACACATATATGCATCTTCCGTGTGTATATGCCAGCGCCATAAGTAGGCGCGCGCATTTATGTGCCGCAATTAGTAGAATACACAGTTACTTCACTGTCTTGTGATAGATAAATAGACTATACATAATTGACCTGACTGGCAAAATGTTGGTGATACATTCCTTGCAGCCCTACGGATCTACGCATTTCGCAGAGTATAGAGTTAATATCTTTCCTTCACACATAAACTACTCAGATCATATGACTGGCAAAATGTTGATGATGCATTCCTTGCATCCCTAAGGATCAAGGCAATTCCAACAAGTCAGGAACCTATTACTGTTTGTTTAATGAATGTTACACATGACATGATATTTATTATTATAAAAACATTTAGACATAAATCTTTGAAATAATTAGCCATACCACAGTGTGGCAACCATTCATAATTTTGTTGTAGAATTGATTGTTGATTGTAGGCACAAAAGCAATAGCTATAATTGCTCGCCTAAAAGGGACCACAACTGTGTGAATACAATGACCAAAGAGTGGTCACATTTTTGAATGTGTAGATCATTTAAACCCCTGGGCACTACCTGTCATTGGTACAAGAATTCCCCTTGGTCAATTACATAGGTCTACTCATCTTGATAGCCAATTACAAATCTGCTTATAAATATTTTTTTGCTAATCTTTCTGAAAGTTTTCTAACAATGTCTCTGATTGGCACAATATTTGACTAACGTCCTAAATTCCAACCAATCAATTATGCTAATCATTTTGAAAATTGTAAGTATTCTAACAATGTCTCTGATTGGCACAATATTTGACCACATCCTATTTTCAACCAATCAACAGGTAGTTCTCATGGGCATAATCCAAGTGATACCCTGTAATTATGATGGAGTAGAAACTACACAATGTGAGTATGGTGTGACAGTGTACTGGGCACATCCATTCTGAAACACACTATTTTTATGGATCAAAATACAAAATACATGCGTGCAAATTGAATGATGTTCTTGGTCTTCAGCAGATTTCAGCCATTTACAGTTTGGTTTTTAAGCTTTCTATTTTCCAGTCCATCACTTAGGTATAAAAATTAACACAGCGATTTCTGAATTCAGCCAAAATTACCTGTCATTTTTTTGAAAACACCCTGTCAAAGACCTTTGCTCTGAGAAATAAATAATAAATAATATAAATCAAAAGACAGATCAACAGTTTGTAAAACACTATAAGTGTGTATCTCTTGTCATTTACCATATCAGAAAACAGTGGCATAACGGAGGGGGAAAATGCACGTTTTACGAATATTCGGATCTTTCAGGTAGAGCGGCAACATTTGTGTTGACTGTTGTTTTTAAAATGTTCAATTTGATTTCAAACACAGTATAAATCATTCTGGGACACCCTGTATGCATATTGCATGGTAAAAATGTACTCTGATGTTCTATGCTTTTTGGGAAAGAAATCCTCTGTGAAATGGTCCTCATTTGCTGAGAAACCTAAGAGGTCGTCCAAAATTATCACCATTTTCACTTACGTACAGAGCGTACGTAACTTTTACCCCCCTCCCCCCCCCCTCGAATTACGTACGCAATAAATGGCGAAATTTTATTTTATTTTGTACTTTAAAAAAAAAATCCCGCCTCTCAAGATCGCCATTTAAATTACGTACGGTTGGGGTATATTTCGACCCCCTCCCCCCTCTTACGTACGCTTTGTACGTAACTGAAAATGGCGAAAATTATGGACGACCCCTTAGGGGACGAAAAAAAGAAATCCATGTTGTACGGGCCCGACCGACACATTTGTTTAGAAATCGGTGAAGAAAAAAAATCACATGTAAATGAATACCAACCCAAAATACTTCTTTTGCTTTTTCAAAAAAATGCAAAATGTTTACAGATTTTTAAAAATGTTTTTTTTGTGTGTGATTTTGACGGTCATTTTCAAGGGAATATAAGAAGAAGAAAAAAAGACAGTGGACCGACATGACCTGAAAGGTCCGTTTGCCTGTGCAACAGGGTTTCTTTTTTTCGTCTCCTTACCCTTAGAAATGGATCTTCGTCTTTCAAATACAACAAAATCAACCTATTATAGAGAGAGTGGAAAGTCCAGCAGGTGGCTCATTAGGGTTTACAGAGTGTCAGTGCCACATTCAGTCAATAAAAATTCAAGTTCCCCGTAACCCCCTGACTTGCCCTGAGGCATATGAACACATGGATTGGATTTCATATTATCAGGAAGTGTTTTTAATTATGGAGTTGCATAAGCAGATTGACATCTATACTTGGACTTCACACACGGTAAAGCCAATGCCATAGAGACCCTGGTCGTAACTTCTTTATATACACTATAACAACAAATGACAATCATGCTGATTTCATGCTAAAAACTTGATCTTATTATCTTGATCATAATAAATCACAGGTGGGTGGGTGACTGATGGAGAAAATCAGTGACTAAAAAATTGATTATATATCACCTTCATCTGTTTTGAGAATACCTTTTTGTTCAAATTCATTAATAGGGCCTTTGTAATTCACTCAAGTTACTAGTATGAAATCAGCATTATTCTTTGTTTCCTTGTAAGGGGTCGTCCAAAATTATCGCCATTTTCACATACGTACAGAGCGTACGTAACTTTTTACCACCCCCTCTCGAGTTATGTACGCAATATATGGTGAAAATGTCATGGCTTGTTGATAAAAAAAATGCCCGCCTATCAATATTGCCATTTAAGTTTCGTATGCTTAGGGTATATTTTTACCCCCTCCCCCTGTTACGTACGCTTTGTACGTATCTGTAAATGGTGGAAATTATATGGACGACCCCTAAAGTTGACAGATGATTTGAGTGATTGCATCTTAATGTGCCTGTGACCTGTCAACCGCAAGCTCAAGGATCATACTTAAGGTGTTACATAATTCACACATGCCTATGACATACCCTCTCGGCTTCAAAGGAAATCATCATAAAAGAAATACAAAATAAAATGTTATCTATATTTAAAAAAACCCTTTTGTCTCAAAGCTCTCTAATTTTTCAAAACCTAATGCGGAATGCGCTTTTTAATTTTATTTTAATTTTTTTAAATATAAAATATTGAAATCCTTGTAAAAGTGACCTTTTGTATTTAAAATGATGTGATCATTGAAAATCTGAAAAATCGGTGAAATGTTGGGATTTTTTGTTGTTGAAAAAAATTAAAAATTAAAAAATTAAAAATAAGACTGTTTCGTCTTCTAATGCGCATCAATAAACTAACGAGTGCGGGAGCTTTGAGACGAATGATTTTTTTAATATAGCCTTATCTATAATAATAATAATAATATCTTCTGCCCTGCTGTTTTATGAACTCAGAGAATCAATCTCATCAAAGTTCATCGATTCCAGCGCCCTCGGCGGTCTGGGAACTCCGGAATCTTCAGAGTTCTCTGTGTTCTCGTCATCCGAGAAACTGATATGCAATCTTGTGTCTGGAATGTCCTGTGGTGTGGGGCTATCCGACGGAGACATTCCATCTCCGTGGTTGATGTTAAGCCGATGACGACGAGGAGATCTGGAAGACGACTTGTTATTCTGATTGTTATTCGCTTCGTATAAAGCACCGATAGGGTCCAAATCCCCTTCAAAGTCGATCATATCGACTTGCGCCAGCGTGACATCAGCCGTGGCGGACGCCTGCTGCTGATGCGAACCCGGAGGAGGTAAGCGCGGAATCTGCGCGTTTGTGTTGATGTTGTGTTGCGGTTGCCGACGGCCGTCATTGCCGGTGGAATTTGAAAAGTTACGGGAAGACGCATCATCATCGTTGGATCCAACGTTGATTTCAAGCTTATTGGACGTGGCGTCCTGCATGGGGACGGGCAAGATAATCCGTGTGTTACCATTGGGAGTTGATACCTTATCCTCCAGATCCGACGGAGGGCGGTCTACCGTTATGGGGTCATCAAACGATCTGGAATGATGCTTTGGAGTGTCATCTCCAGAATCGTTAGCCAAAATGTTCATCTTCTTGAGACTATTTGAGAATTCCTCCTCCTGACTAAGCGGCCTGTCGTCTCCCAGTAAATCATTCATCTCGTTGTTGCTATCACTCAAGCTGCCCTCGCTACTCTGCGTATTGGACATGTCCATTAAGCCAATGTTATTGGTACTCTCACTAGAGGTCCTGGTATTGGCATTCTCAAACATTGCACTTGGCATCGCCTCTGGCGGAAGCGAATCGGACATAGACGGAAACTCCGGTAAGATGACCGGCGCCGGTCGCGGCGTGGTGGGGTCGGTCATGATACTCATAGGGGTGGACTTTGTGAAGGGATTGCCTGGGCTAGGCGTGGTGCCTTGGTTCTTCATTTCTAACTCTTGTATATGGAGTACTAACTCTTGCTGGTGTTGCAGGATTTCCTTGTTTTGCAGCAGCATCTGGTGGACACGTGCCTGGGGATACATAAAACAACAATTATTTATAGTAATGAATTCTGGTTAGATCCAAAACCATCAAAAGGCAGGCATCTGCTAACAAGCCAATACCAAGGAAATCATATTACTTTGGCCACACAGACAGCAGATTAACCAGTGCCATTGACTCTTGTGACTCCACCTAGCTAGCCCCATTGCCTCTCAACTCCTTCAATACCCCCCCCCCCCCCCCCCCCCCATCCTTCCCTCATGACCCCTTCCCTAATTAGTTGATACATGTTCTCACCTGGGCTTCAATTCTTGCCACTGCATGCCTCTGTTGCAAGATAGCCTTTCAGCAGCTGCATCTGTGCCTTTGTAGCCTTAAATATTTGCCCTCTCTCGCTCTCTCTCTCTCCATCCTTAACACTTTTCAGAAACCTCTCCCAACTTTCAAAGGCTATTTCAATAATTACTGTACCAATACGAAGCATGTTTGTACTTAATTTGATGCATTTCTCATGGTGGTTCCAAAAATGGTGATGACATTCAATACTTTTGATATTTTTGAAACATTTTGTGTAATTTTGGAACTGTCGTCTGCACACGCCTGCCGCGTGGAAAGGGTTAACAACCTATCCCTCCCTCCCCACTCCCAAACTCTCCCCCTTCTCACCTGTGCTTCCATTATTGCCGCTGTCTCCGCTGCAAGTTGCATCTGTGCCTTCCTAGCCTCAATATTTGACCCCACCTCTCCTTAACAACCTATCCCTCCCTCACCCCTCACAAACTCTCCCCCTTCTCACCTGTGCTTCCATTCTTGCCGCTGTCTCCGCTGCAAGTTGCATCTGTGCCTTCCTAGCCTCAATATTGCCCCCACCTCTCTTTAACAACCTATCCCTCCCTCACCCCTCCCAAACACTCCCCCTTCTCACCTGTGCTTCCATTCTTGCCGCTGTCTCCGCTGCCAGTTGATCTTTCAGCAGCTGCACCTGTGCCATTGCCACCTGTGTCTGTGATTCCTGCTGTAAGAGTTGCTGTTGTAATAATTGCCGCTGATGATACAAACTAAGTGAACCATAGATGTTGGAATCATCTAAGCCAGGGACTTGCGGTCCAAAAGATGAGGACTACATAGAAAGAAATCGGATACAAAGAAGTATTAACAAAAATGAACACATGTAATATGATTGTGAATGCTGCATGCAATGTAAGTAGGCTTGTCTATATTCCATTCCACCATTTGGTAGATATAGGAATTGCTAGTTTGATTTCTGGCGGTGACGTCTTTAGGCCAAAAAAAAAAAAAGTTGACTTGCTCTTTCCGACCGACCCGAATTTCGAAAATCTAGGTCGCTACTTTTTTCTTTCTTTTTTAAAAAAAATTAAAAAAAGATTGAAAAGAAAAAAATAAAAAAAAATGAAAGAAGCACATAACAATAAAGAAAGATGAAAACGTGTTTTTAAGTAGTATCTGCTTGTTTAAAAATAAAAAAATAAAATAAAATAAAATAAAAAAAATTAAAAAAATCTTTAAAACGTGTTTTTGTGCAGTACATTTTCAAAAATGTTATCCGACCGTCCAACCCTGACTTTGACCCTGAAAGGCAAGTCAACTTCTTTTTTTTGGCCTTATTAAAGGGGTACAACTAGCATAAAATGTTAGTATCAGACTATTCCATTGCACATTCAATGCACCCATCTGAGAAATAATTAGAAATAGACAATCATAAATATATTCCAAGTTACAGAGCGATACGATTCCTATAAATTATACCTCAAAATCATGGTTTTAGATTGAATTTTAGAGTAAAAATATATACTGTCAGTTAACCTGACAGTTTATTTTCACTCTAAAACCATGATTTTGAAGTAATTCAGAATCGTATCGCCCTGTAACTTGGAATGTGTGTACAATTTATGATCAGAAATGTAAATCTGCAAGAAAATATGCTTCCAATTTTTTTTTCTCTCGAGGATTGAGAGCGTCCCCTGGAAAGATCACACACAAATTTTAGGCATTTACGCAATTGTTCTTACTGTCAAGTCTTTTAAATTGAGGATTTTGTCATGCATACTTTCCGATTCTAGTTTGAAACACCTCGTAAGGGTATATAGACCATTTCAAATCCGAAAATATACGACCACCCGAATGCTTCCGATTAGCCGAGTGATTTGACGCTCGGTTACATGACCTGTCAGCTCCTGACAGGTCATGGCCATGTGCCGGAGAAAAACAAACATGTTTTTCACCCGTCTGCCCGTGTGGTAGATTGCGCTGGTGTTGGTGATAGATTGTATCCCTCACAAAGTTGATGTTGCGGCATTTCAGTAACAACAAACGGTGAGATGAAAGAGATTTGGGGTAATATTTTCACTTTTTACCGTCTGCTCGATACATTTGGAATGTACCGATCAACGCCTTTGTTGATAAAAAAACAAAATAGTCTCGTTCCACGTTTTACTTCTCGTGTGTGCACGCGTGTATTTTAACATAGGCGGACAATCAACTAGGGCAATGCTGTGAATGCGATTAACTGTTGCGAAGAACGCGCAACGCACCTACTCCACGTGACCTGTTTTTCCGGAGATTTCCGATCTCAATTTGAAATGGTCTATAGGTTATCCTATTTAGTGCAGTGCACTTGTCATCCTTGATAAAGAAGATCGATGGTGCAAGAAAGGGCTTCAAAGAAGCAATTTTCCACTCTCAAGAGCTTATAACCGAATAATTCAAAGTATTTCAAGCCATCACTCGATCCACACAACAGTTGCCAGATGAATTTCGACAGTGTTGGCTGCAGCAGCATGGTACTCGCAAAAAGTAAGTTCTGGTTTGTTAACAAAATTTTACTCATCTATCAACTCTCTCATTTGATTTGATTTATGCTTTAATCATGCACCTATACCTTGAATAAACATGATGATGGTTTTTACGACTATATCACTAAAACTGTATAAAATGCATGTTGGCTCCATACAAACAGGTCTACATTATTAAGTTGTATTATTCGTATAGGATGTTAGACTATTTCATTATAAGCTTCAGTTCACATCCGAGTTAAATTTCATGATTGAAATTAACTTCCAAGTTTGAAGATAACTTCTGAGTTAAATTGAATGAATTAAGTCATTGATATTAAAGGTAGATGACCCGATTTTCAACTTGATGTTTTCTATTTTACATGAAAGGTCATCCTTAAAATTGTTGCATTCCAAAGTTTGAGTTGCATAATTCCAATGGTTCTATTTTTAGAAGCGCAAGGTCAAAAGACATGTGCCCATTGAGTAGTACACAGACTGGTTGGTGGTTAACCACCTTTGGCAGTAATTCACCACATTTTAGCCTATAATTTCCAAATGAAACATTTCTGGCCCCTAATATTTTACAGACATAATGAGAAAAATATGGGGATTCTTCTGATACCCAAAATATCTTGATGTGAAAAAAAAATCATAGCCCCGAAAAAGTGATCGGGTCATATACCTTTAATCTAAATGCAGGTTTATTATTAGTCTCTGAAGCCATTAGTCATATCTAGGGTGTATGAGACACATACATGGGTCAGCTAAGCTGGTATTTAATGGTTTTTGCATCACAACATCATGCTGATTTATTTCATTATGATAAAATCAACAACAACAATGTTATAAAACACAATTAATAGCAAACAGAAACACAATGCATCAAACATACAAAATTAAGTTTGAAAAAAAAAAATAGAGCAATAAAAACTAAAATTAAAGACAATGGCAGAAATGGTTTAGTAATTGACATTTTCAACCTTCAACAGTTCTCTTTAATTGTTAATCTGAGGATATTATTTGGTTAGGCATCTTTCCAGGTTGGATTTAGACTAGCACAACGTTCCAAATGTTTCTGGTGAGTCAATCAATTCATTGATCAATCAATTAGTCAAATCAATCAATCAATTAATTAGTCAAGCAGTCAGTCATTCATCCAAATACTGTATTTCCCTTGAGAGGGGCAAACCACGCAGTCAGTACTAACCTCTCCAAGGGATGGTCTACACTCTTTGTTTCTGAACATACAATTGATCAATCAATTAGTCAATCAATCAATCAATTAGTCAAGCAGTCATTCATCTAAATGTTGTTTTCCCTTGACAGGGGCAAACCACGCAGTCAGTACTAACCTCTCCAAGGGATGGTCTACACTCTTTGTTTCTGAACATACAATTGATCAATCAATTAGTCAATCAATCAATCAATTAGTCAAGCAGTCATTCATCCAAATATTGTTTTTCCTTTGACAGGGGCAAACCACGCAGTCAGTACTAACCTCTCCCAGGGATGGTCAACACTCTTTGTTTCTGAACATACAATTGATCAATCAATTAGTCAATTTGCAGGGGCAAACCACGCAGTCAGTACTAACCTCTCCCAGGGATGGTCTACACTCTTTGTTTCTGAACATACTATTGACCAATCAATTAATCAATAAATCAATCAATCAATCAATTAGTCAAGCAGTCATTCATCTAAATGTTGTTTTCCCTTGACAGGGGCAAACCACGCAGTACTAACCTCTCCCAGGGATGGTCTACACTCTTTGTTTCTGAACATACAATTGATCAATCAATTAGTCAATCAATCAATCAATCAATCAATTAGTCAAGCAGTCATTCATCTAAATGTTGTTTTCCCTTGACAGGGGCAAACCAAGCAGTACTAACCTCTCCCAGGGATGGTCTACACTTGTTTCTGAACATACCAGCATAGGAATCATAATTAGGATCAGGGATGGGCGTATCAATAAAAGATGCTGTTGATGCAGACTGTATGGAAATAAATCATAATCAGGGATGGGCGTATCAATAAATGATGCGGTTGATGCAGACTGTATGGAAATAAATCATAATTAGGGATGGGCGTATCAATAAATGATGCGTTTGATGCAGACTGTATGGAAATAAATCATAATTAGGGATGGGCGTATCAATAAATGATGCAGTTGATGCAGACTGTATGGAAATAATAAGCGAGTGCATCGGTGTGTGATTTTAAATCAAATCATATCAAATTTAATAAATCATATCAAATAGAGTTTTAAAATGAAATCAAATTCAAGATACAAACGAATTATAAGAGCAAACATACAAACTGTTTAGGAACCCTGGAAAAACAGCTTATGAAAATATCAAGCAAATTTATGAACTCAATCAATTTATATAGTTAATAAATATAATGAGCTGATAATAAACACAACTTAAGCATTAGCATCTTTGACCTCTGACCTAAATTCAGAGTAATGAGCATAGTGCCTTATTGCACAAACATAATTTGAAAGTAACAACAAATTGTTGTTAAAAAATGGTTGATAGCTTGATATTAATGAGGTTCTTATGAACTGATCCAAAAGATGTGTTAGGTTTCGGCTATTGCCTTTCTAACATATGTCACGTGTTCTACCAAAACCAGACACAATTGGGCAAGATATCAAAATTGAGTTAGTAATTGATTATTCAAGTAGAGATCTTCAGCTTTACAGTGGTACCGCTCTTATTTTAATCAGACTTCCCAAAGCAGGGTTACATCATTTTCAAGTTAGTCTTTTACGGTCTTTATGAAAACTCCAAACTGAGATATCGACCTTTAAAGTTACTAGAACTAGGCTTTTTACTAGAACTAGGCCTTTTTAAATCACTGAAACATACATTTAGGAAGTTTTTTTAATCTGAATCTTTCAGAATATTGTTATAAACACTCTGAAGTTAAATTATTTACCATAAACCCAAATTCCCAAAAAAATCTCCCCCAATTATGTTTTGGGCTATTTCTCAGTTTAGAGCTCTGCCAAATTCCGTCTGGTTTCGGTAGAACACGTCACATATGTTTGGTTGTAGTGTAGAGTCACCGACACTAGAGGGAGTTTGGAGTCCAAAATCACTGCTAGGGAAACTCCCTCAAGTGTTGGATCAGTTTATAAGAACCTCTTAATATCAATTATTGCTACCGATTATGATGAATCTATTCAACAACAGGTGATTGCTTGTACATGTATTGGGATTTTTGAAAGTATCGTGAACAAATGTACTAAATTTATATTGATAAAGTTAGTCTTAATTTGGAGCTGACAATTTTGTGAAATATACAGTTAGTTGTAATTATCTGTGTGAATTAAAACATGTAACATGGATGCTTTTTAAGACCACAATACCATTAGGTATCCCTTGCATGTTCACACAAACCATAGGTATTTTCTGTATTGACGGAAAACCATGGGTTTT
Source organism: Ophiura sarsii (assembly GCA_035610835.1). Lineage (NCBI taxonomy): Eukaryota > Metazoa > Echinodermata > Ophiuroidea > Amphilepidida > Ophiuridae > Ophiura > Ophiura sarsii. The sequence continues at coordinate 66,355,724 of CM069448.1, forward strand.
TTTCCGTATTGTGTGAACATGCAGGGGATAACGAATTTATCGCTTAGTCAAGCTCGCCTCGAAAGAAAAACAAAATCATCCTGTTTTGAAGGCCTACCCTCAAGCCATCATGCGTTTGATTTGACACCGGGTCATGTTTCTGATTTAACCAATAAATTGGTACCATCAAAACAAAATGTACCCACAAATTACCTTATTTGCCATTCCAAAGAATATTCCCTGCGGCATGGAGCTCCTATCCATCATCTGGTTGACAGCCATTTTCTGCGCTAAGGTTGCGTCTAAATCGTCTAGGTCTCCATTTAGATCTTTGGAAGCCGGTACATCATTTCCACCATCCATGGCTCGATTAGCTGAGGGGTTAATAGAGGGGTTATAAACTAACATGATCAATATGTTCTAGTGCATAATATTTTACTTTGGAGACAGTATCAGTGGGCATCTGTTTTGATTGCCGCATCAAAAAAGTTGTTTTTTTATAGTCTATTTTCTTTTTCAAGAAATTTTCAAAAATCCGACTCATTTTCACAATCTGCAGTTTTTTCTCAGATATGGAATGTTCATTTTACTGATCCAATGTAAAAGGTACTCACGTGTACGTTTCGGATACGACTGTATCCTTTGTCAACACTTTTGATTGTGATGATCTTGACGACTCATGTAGCTTTTTGCAGTCTTGGAGTTGCCAGTTGATTTATCATCTGGGGATTTTTTACCAGATGATAACAGATCATCAAAAACGTGAGTGAGGTAGTACTGCCCCTCGTCGCGGTTCATCATGGAGGTCCCTCTGTTATCATCTGGTAAAAAATCCCCGGATGATAAATCAACTGGCAACTCCAAGACTGCAAAAAGCGTCATGAGTCGTCAAGATCATCACAATTAAAAGTGTTGACAAAGGATACAGTCGTATCCGAAACGTACACGTGAGTACCTTTTACATTGGATCAGTAAAATGAACATTCCATATCAGATTATAATCAACGATCCTTATGAACCTTTTTGGTAAGTTTTTTCTCAATCGTGAAAATATTCTCTTTTGCAGTCTTTCAAAGAGTACTACATGTATATGCACGGGAGTAAATACTACTTATGACGCCATTATAAATTCGACGATAAGTCTATCCAAATGCATCAAATCCCCTGTAGAATATTCTCAGTACAAAGCTGTTTGTTAAAAATTTGCCTGCCATTTTGAGAAATCGATGTGAAAAAACGTATTTTGGACTAACGAAAAACGGCTGGAAATTAAAGACTATTCGTAACGAGCAATTTGTGTTGTGGAAAAGTAGTCAATTTAAATTTAGCCTAGGTTACTCTAGCATCTATCTATCTTGGTTCCTTTTGCGATTGCTCTGAGCCATACGTATATGGAGTCGGAGGGTTGAGTCCAGGACACTTTAGTTTGCATCTGCCATTCTAAATAGAAGCGTTCAATTTCTGAATGATTAAAAAATAAATCTACTTCCAATCAAAATCAGAATTCATCGTGTGGGATCGTAAAGTACCAAATTGTTAGGTTTTTGCAAGACTCTGACAATGTTTTTTGTTTGTGTGTGCATATGAATACAGAATGGCACATCTCACAAATTTCTAAAACCATATATGGCCGTACAGTACCGGATGCAAATCAGACTTTGGTGGATCATTTCAACGACTATGCGAGTGAAGAATTTGACAGCAGAACTGCAATAGACGACAAGTACCACACAGTTGAAAGAAGTCTATTTTCCAAGTTGGAAAAGGGGAATCCGCCATCTTGGATCGGCCATTTTGAAGGGGGGGGGGGGAGAAGAAAAAGTGCATCCTCCTTTTTTCAAAAGGTTCGGACGAGAAACTAGGTTTTTTTAAACTTGGCCAAGTAAATTAGACAGTAAATGCGAAATAGAATTAATGTACCAAGCCTAGTAGAAAAAATGTTTTAATTAATGGATACTTAACAAAATAAAACTTTGAATTTAATATCAAATGGTAGATGCAATATAGGTGCGTAAAAGGGTAAAATGTAATTTATGTCCTACAAAATATCAAAACTTAAGCCTTGTTTTAAGTCAGAAAAGTTTTTGAGCTTATTCATGGATATTTGTAGCATCAGCTGGCAAAAGGGTGTATCTTCGAAAATCGCATTTTGAGAAAACGATCGTTAAAGTTGAAAAATATAAAGTAAAATGATAAAATGACGTTGAGATAGCACCTGCTATCTTTAAAGCAAAGCATCATGGGATTCTAAGACTTTGATAAATGGAAATAGTGCCCTCAATTTACCGAAAAATGATTCAAACTCAAAAAGGGTGTATTTTGAGATACACCCTTTTACCAAATCAGGGCCGAGCTTCTCTAGCAGTACAAAGAGGTATTTTCTTTTATACTCGGGTACTTGACACATGCGAAACCCAACACAACGAGATATGGACGTGTGCATCTCCAGTAGGAAAAAAACACACACAAACAAGTTGAAACCAGTCAGTAGACAATGAGTGGAAACCTTTCAGTTCCCAAAATGTGTGGTGACCTCTTTAATACAAGATTTACTGTAAAGCAATTGACTGGATCAAAGAAATGTCATTGATTTTTTTCTCTCTCCATAGGTTCTGGTAGCGGATGTTTCCCTGGCGCACCCAGGCGAGCTATCATATGCGCAAGAAAATCTGAAGAATTTGCAAGCTGCCCCCTTAGCTCAGTTTATAGAGGGACCGGATTGCAATGCAGGCGATCAGGATTTGATCCCTGGCACTGGATTCCATCCAAATATGTGACCTGTTTTCTCCCCTGATAGTTTTATTCCCAAAACCCCGCCCCCTGGGTTACGGTTATGAGATCACTCTGTCATGTTCAATTAACCCTATGTCAAGCCTTGAATGCTATACTGCTCTAATTGGTACTGGTAGCGCTATGCCGGTTCCCTGGTGTACCCTAGATCCCTGGGCCTACTCATCCATAGGTGCAGGTACAGGTTCCGCATTTGCTGGCCTTAACCCCGCCTCACCACTTAACATTGTCGCTCTATTATGGCATAAGGTAAATAACAATCAACACACTGTAGCTAAGGTACCGCATCGATTGTGAATGCATTGTCGCTCATCCATAGCTACGGCGCGATGGGGAACACTCTATGACATGCGTGTGAAGTCCGGCGCTGTGGTGAGCTCAGATACATGTATAGCTTGTGCCAAACAGCAAATTTGTTATCATTCTCAGCGTGAAGCTGGCTTGCTCGAATTTATTTGTGGATCTATTTTTCGACATTCATGAATATGCATGACTTTTATGCCAGCAAATCACAAATGTTTTAGATTTTCACAGTAACCTACAAATAAATAATTCCCAATGATTTCAGACTAAATCAATTTTAACTATAGGTGGTTTCAACTGGTTTCGACTGATTTGAACTGGTTTACAAGTGTGTATGTTTCCCTACTGGAGGTGCTAAATCCTACTCATTTTTGAGTCCGGCCATCCGCCACAACCTCTGTATGGATGTCCAGCATATGCCGCAGCCCCTGGATTGTATGTTCTTGACCTCTGTAGACCCGACCTGGGGTCATTGACCAGAGCCGCTGTTACATCGCCTGTTTGCCACCGAGCAAATACTGTAAATAGGATAAAAAGTGGTAATCCAATCGATAAATAGCAGACGACAAAACGAACAAGTCACCGCAGACGACAAAAAAAACAGAGCACACTATCATGATAGTCATGCTATGGACGGAACAATGTCTGGACAGGATGTGATACAGTGACCCAAGGTCCAAGGTCAGTGAGGTCAGAGGGGTTATCAGAGACAAATGACGATTAATTTCATACAACGTGTATGTTTTTTTCACTCATGCAAACATGCATGATAATGGACACTGGTGAAGATGCATTAAAAATTGTCTGTAATTCAGACCAATGGGACTGTGTTTTGTAAATTAACGATTCACTGTATAGAAATAAATGTGCTGCCAAAGTGCTTCGGTATCTAAAGATACCAAAATATATTCATGACATTTTGAAAAATTATAATACAAGTGCAGAACTTAAATAATCATACGTGCGGCAGAGAAACAATTGCATCCATCATACCAAATTATATAAATAAACTCGAGTACTATAAAATATCATAGCTATAAATATGATAATTAAAGTAATACAATATATTGGTCTGTCTTCAATGTATATCTTAAGTTTAATAATCTCAACTTACTTATAAATGTTTACAAAATCCTTACGGCTTGTGATTTCTTATGATTAAATATGTTACAAATGATATCTTTTTAATCAATTTAAAAATCATATATCGACTTCCTAATTTTGCAGAAACTAAATTAAGCAAACAAATCGATAACATTGAAGTATGCAGGGAAACATACAAATGGCTCACTTGACAAATCCATTTATTGCCCCTAATTCGGTCTGCCATTTAAAAAGATGGCAATCCAACAGAGGGACCAGTTACACTTAGTCTACAAGATACACACTTCCATGGGAATAGAGGTAGGGAATATGTAAAATGCAAGAAACAAACATAACAAATATTATGCGTTAGGATAAAATCATAGAAATGATAAGGAAGAAGGAACCAGATTTCCAATCGTAAGCATTTGCGCATAAAACTGTGCTGCATGTGGTAACACCAGGGGTGTGAGAGTTCATCTTTTTAGCTGATTTCCTCTTTTTTTAAATTTCAGCCCATATTTGGCCTTTTTACCCTAATTTTATGCTGTTTTTCCGTCTATTTTTTTAAATTTGTGGCCTCTCACACCCCTGTAAGGCGGTCGATCCTGTAATCCCAGGAGCGCAGTGGCCATCTCTCTTTCAAAGCGATAGAGCCAGACTCACTCCTTTTTATAATGTTGCTGTGTGGGGCTCGTTACACCTCCTCCACAGCGAGTCTGTTACCTCCCCAGCACTGAAGAATGCCGGTACCCATTTAAATACACCTGGGTATAGAGATGAGTAATTGCGGCAAAGTGCCTTACTCACGAGCACAACATGTTGACCACAGCGGGACTTGAACCCACAACCTTTAGATTATGAGTCCAGTACTCTACCCACTGCGCCCCACATGCCCACTCAATAACGTGGAGGATGCCTCATAAAAATAAGATGCACCAGACGCTAGACCGTGCATTAAAACGTTGCGTGAAAAGGTTGAAATGAGATGGAATCACATTGTTTGCCTTGACGACAAAATTGAACATAAAATGCCAAATATCCTCAGATCACACAATGACCAAAGCCAAAGTCTCTAAGGTCTCAGCCTCTATTAACACTTTCCATGTGGCAGGTGTCTGCAGACGACATTGCAAAATTTCACATAAATGTTTCAATAATGTCAACATTATTGAATTTAATTACCATATTTGGAATTACCATGAAAAATGCATTGAAATAAGTACAAACATGCCTTATATTGGTTCAGTAATCCTTGAGATAGACCTTGAAAGTTTGGAATGGTTTCTGAAAAATATATTTTGTATAATATGGTAAAACCAATAGTCGCGTGGAAAGTGTTAAAAGACTTAATGAATGATAGCAATGGTGGCTAAATCTGGTCTCTCTGTGTCAGTTCTACAATGGATGAAATCAAACAAATTGTTATTCTGTAAAACAAGTTAATTTCGCGAATTTTGAGAGAGGCTCAAATTCACGAAATTAGATTGCCGCGAAAGTAGTGATGATTAGCAATTTCGCGAAAAAATTGATGCGAAATTAACTTGTTTTACAGTATTAAAATCAAAGAAAATGCATGAAATCATAAACAAATACAATCAAATGCAAAATAAAAAATAAGCAAATTAAAAGCAACTGAATAACCAGAAAATAACAAAAGTTTTGGTTTGGATTATGCTCAGAATTGGAAGCATAACGAGGCGTAGCAAAATCAAAATCAAAAAGGATAATGGACGGGTGAATGCAAGTAAAGACAGGAAAATATTCATTGAGAAGATAGTTAGAAATGTAGTAAACAGAAATAGCTTGGTCAATATGTAATTCAGTTTATAATTAAATATAAGCAACTTATGTAAAAGTGACTAACAACTAACCCTCTGATAAATCGGATGCAGCACAAAGAGGGGACTTTGTGGCTACATGTTTTTAAGATATAGATGACAAAATAATAAGAATTTAGGAGGAATTTTTACTCGGAAAATCTGAATGCCTTGATAAATTGTGATAAATTTGGTGTCATTTTAAAGCTTAGAAAATGCTCTGAGAGTGCACATAATACACTCAAAATTGACTTCACCTGCAAAGTCCTCCCTTTTGATGTGCTGAATTACCAGGTGTAGCCCCTAACTCAGGGTAGGGCTGATATATATGTCATTAGAAAGGTGCGGTCCGCAAAGGCCCCTTAATCCTCATAATTTCAAAGTGGTTTTTTTTTTTTGGGGGGGGGGGTTCCAGAGTGAGCTAAATGTTCAAGATGCTTCTTGAAATTACAATATACAGTCCAGCGAGCTCTTGGTGTCTCTGTTTAGAGCTATTCTGCAAAAATCCAATATTTTTAGGTGCAAATACTTAAAATATTTAGTAGAGCTATTCTGCAAAAATCCAATATTTTTAGGTCAAGTACTTAAAATATTGTATCCTGGTCCCCTAATCCAGCACAGTAAAACTGCAGGTCTTCAAAGACCATCAAGTCCTTAATCACAGGCAAACAATATTTCAACAGCAACATTGCAAGAATCATTAGTGATGCAACTGCTTCCCTCCAAAAAAGCATAAATTTGACAAGATTTGTATATTGTATATCATATCTTTTGACATTTCTCTGACAAGCTGAGAGCCAAAACAATTACTTTTGGGATTACTGGGAACATAACTTCTGGAAAAAGACCCTGTTACCCTCCCACCACACAGGGCATAATTGATTTGTATTTTCCGGTGTCCAGTTACCTTTATTTTGTTCTGTATTCTCCTCACCCTGTTTGTCGCTCTCCCCGTCCGCTTGGCCGTCGCCCATGTTGGTGGCGTGCGCTAAGCTGAGCTTGTGACATACCTCGAACGCCTGACCTATACTCCGCACTATTCTCATGGCCTGACTCTGAAAATGGATGGTGGAATAGTTGATAGATTAGTATTGGAAAATATTATGGGATGCATCTATGACATGGTCATATGTCATTATCAATAGAGTAGCCTATTGTTTTCTTGATTGTTTTTGCTTTTCTTTAAAAACAACAACCACCTTTTGAATCTGATTCCAATGTTAAACAGCACAACCATGGCACAAATAAGCCTGATCAGGAAAGATGCTGTAACCCACCATGCAATCAGAAGCATCACTTATCACTAACATCACTTATCACTATACATTTTACATATGTTAACACAGCCATTATCTTATGCCCGGCATTATAGTTATGCATTGGCACTGTATGATTGGTACCTATATGGGAACTGTATAGTCCCTGTGAGGTACAATAACAAAAGTAACTGCACGGTATGTAGCAGTGTTACTGTGCAGCTACTTTGATGGTACTTCACTGGTCGGTACCTGCATAGGTACTGTCGGTCCGGTACCGTCACCACCTGCATAGGTACTGGCAGCAGAGTAACCATGATACTGGGCATAAGAACATTGCTGTGTATTTATATAACTATCCTGTGCTTTAAACCACTCAGCTAAATATGATGTTGTGATTGATACTGTAAACTCCCATGCTGTTCATCAATGATTCCAAAACAGTATCTATATTTTGCTTATCAACACAATGGAATTCACCATAGTTCTACATGGTGCTATGGTTTACCATCGTTCAGAAATATGCGTTAGGAATCATGGGGTCATGCCCTACCGTTGATAAAAGGATCGTTGTAACGTCTGTCAAAGTCTCAAATCTCTGCCATTATCACGCTATTGCCGCTCATAATAATTGCATTAACTATTATGCTTGTGTCATCAAATTTTAATTCAAAGTAGTGTAAAGATTGAAGATTCTTCAGAACGTGACCTGAATTTAATTCTCACATATTTAACACTTTCCGCACGGCAGTCGTCTCCAGACGACAGTTTCAAAATGTCACAAAATGTTTGAAAAAATGTCACAATTATTGAATTTCATCACCATAAAATTTGGAATCACCATGAGAAATGCATTAAACATGCCTAGTATTGGTTCAGTAATTCTTGAGATAGTCTTTGAAAGTTGGTAAAGGTTTTTGAAAAATCTGTTTTGTACATGGTAAAACTAATAGCCGTATGGAAAGTGTTAATGAATTTCAAAGAAAACATGCCTCGGGGCATTGCATATGATGCAACAACACACAAACCTGTATCTAAAATAGCATTTTAATCATTTTTTCTGCACATTATTCAACGGCATAATATAGGAATAAATATATTATTTCTGCTGATGAAATCATGATAAAATGCATACTTCAGTAGTATCTTGATAATTGACGGGAACGATTTTGTCAACAAAAACCATAGATTTTAAAGGGGCATTGAGAGATACGAATGGGAGTGCGCCCTCAATTATCCTGGAAATCAGTTTTTTTTGCATCAAAGTAATACTTAGGCATATACTGACTACCATCTGAAACAGTTTAACAACATTCGCCGTTCATCATATAAAATGTCATGATTTTCTTAGTTTCGATATGATCATATCGAAACTAAGGGGCTGAATTCGGAAGTTATGCTAAGTTTTACTCACGGACTTTCGCGGCAAATCTCAACCCGGAAGTGCCGTAATTTGCTTAGTTTGGCATGAAGGCGATGTCGGAATTGTATGATAGTTTGGATTTGGGCTATGTTGATGATTATCTTTACGTTATTTGCTCATTTAGTATATCGATACATCTCTCAATGCCCCTTTAATCTATGCAAAAACGAACGTGTCACATCTATATCAAATGCTTGTCTGACCCATATAAGCAAATTTCAGATTTTTTTCTCTCTATATTTATCCTCGTTGAAGTACAGCAACAGTAAACCCCCAATAATTGAATCTCCTTATTCCACAAAGTTACGCTTATCTTAGGCTATATCAAAAGGTGTTTTTTTATTTTTTTATTTTAAATATAAAATATTGAAATCCTTGTAAATCCTTGTAAAAGTGACTTTTTGTATTTAAAATGATGTGATCAATGAAAATTTGAACAATCTGTGAAATGTTGGGATTTTTTTTTTTTTTTTTGAAATTAAAAAAAATTAAAATTAAGATTTTTGTTTTTCTAATGCGCATCAATAAACTAACGCGCGCGGGAGCTTTGAGACAAATGATTTTTTTAAAATTTAGCCTTATAGTTGACTGCAAATTAGATTGCAGACTACGCGTGACATAACTAAGCAAAAGCAGACGATCAAGATAAATGTCATTTTTAAATGCTTTGTAATAAACATAATTCAGCTCTTATCGTATCCATAACAACCACACTTTACCCATGTTGAATACTTTGTCTGCAGTCAGTGAAAGTACATTTTAGAACTGAACAGATTTTTAATGATGCATATGACATTTTCACATCCATTTAAAATAACTCGACTCGCTCAATTTTTTGTTTAAATTTGGGGAAATATTGTGCTTTGCACAAGGATGGAAATGTCTGATTGTCTGAAAAAATCCCCCTCTATGCAGGCCAACAACAAAATACACCCCCCCCCCCTGATGAGTAAAACAAAAATCTACCCCCACCTAACTCAATATGAATGAAAACAATAAAAAAGACACCCCCCCCCCCCCCGAACCCAAATTCCTACCCCCCCCCCCCCTAATAATCTAATGGTGCGTCCCTAATATCTGTGCTGTAAGGCAGGTATAACCAGCATCCTCTAAACTAGCATGAGGCGCTACCATTTATAGCATTTGTTCATGCTAAAAAAAATGTCTATTTCTTTTCATATTTTAAACCCAGAACATATTTCCAGGCTATCTCTTAACACTTTTCACACAGCTAGTATTAGTTTCCCCATATACAAAATAGATTTTTCAGAAACCTTCCCCAACTTTCAAAATCTATCTCCAGGATTACTGAGCCAATACTGGGCATTTTTGTACTTATTTTAATGCATTTCCCATGGTGATTCCAAATATGGTGATGACTGTCGTTCAATAATATTGACATTTTTGAAACATTTTGTGAAATTGTGGAACTGTCGCCTGCAGACGACTGCCGCATGGAAAGTATTAAGTCATATTTTCATATAATATTGAATAATTCATGTATTTTTCTGCTTCTAGCTCGCAGTAAACAGATCTGATTAAATATAGAAAAAAAGTATGTCATAACTACTTGACTCTGTTAAAATGTGTTTCAATAAATCTTATAAATGTGACATCAGCATTATTTTGTAAGCCATTATGTTGGCTTGTCATGTATAGATGCATCTCTAAATCTGTATATCTAATGCATGATATGTGACTTGAATTCAGGTTGTTATGAGTAATAATATGCACTTCATTGATTTTGTATCAAGTGACTTCGCTAGCAAATCGTGTGCAATGTACTATTTATCCAAAGAAAGTCGTACAACTGCTGGTTTCGTTACTCAAAATATTATTTGAAATGGTAAATCAAAGGAGCCAGTTTGCATCGATAAATATGTAGATGAGCACACCTGACACGGGCAGTGCAATCCTATTGTAAGTCTTATCGTCTCTCATCCAATAATTTGACAAATAAATGTAAGCACGCATGCCCGGCACATATAGCTTGAAATACGTATTACATCAATAACCTATTTGATTAGATTATGCAAACATTTAATTTCAGAATGTACACATAGCGAGAGCGATTAAAGGAATGTGTATATTTTCACTCAAGCGTTGAGTTAGTACGGAAAATGTTATAATTACATTAGGGATGCACCATTAGCTTTTCAGAGGGGGCATGGAAGTTTGGGTCGGGCAAAGTTTGATTTTTTTTATTACTATATTTGGCGGAGAAGTTTTTATTTCATTTTTTATGTATTCCTTATATATTATGAGTTGGGTGGGTGGTTTTTTACTCATCAGGGGTTTTTTTCTCAAACATATTCCAGGCCTTCCCCACCCCCCTGAGAATATAATGGTGGGCCCCTTGCCATCCATTCTTTTATCTATTGATACTTGTATATATCTGTGGGCCTTACGGAAACTTACACCGGCTGACTTATCCATCTCAAAATCCAGGGGGGGGGGGGGGAAGTCTTGTTGTTGAAACAAATCACTCCTGTGGCAACAAAACATGTTTTATGGGTCTGAACAACACAGATTCTTGAAAAATGGGGGGGGGGATTTTACAATGAATACTGACCAGAAATGTTGAGAAGTTTTTTTTATTTTTCTATTTAATTTCGAAAGTGTTTCAGATTTTTTTGGATTTTTTCAAAATCCAGGGGGGGGGGGAAGTCTTGTTGTTGAAACAAATCACTCCTGTGGCAACAAAACATGTTTTATGGGTCTGAACAACACAGATTCTTGAAAAATGGGGGGGGGGGATTTTACAATGAATACTGACCAGAAATGTTGAGAAGTTTTTTTTATTTTTCTATTTAATTTCGAAAGTGTTTCAGATTTTTTTGGATTTTTTTATTTATTTTTTTATCCTGCTGCGCTTAATCGTTGTTTTAATTCACACAAATGCTTACAACTTTCTACCTGAGCGAACCCCCTGTCCCGATCTAATAATACATGAAACAAAATGATCAAAAAATTTACTCTCCCAAAAATTACTATCCCGAATTTTGTGAGGTTTCTTTTAACACACCATGCATGCAATACAAATACACCTATGAACCGTAACTGAGCGATCGACAAATAGTACCTTTTTGTTGGATTTGAATACATTGCACTTGAAGACGTTGGTTTGCCCGTCACGGGCGATATAGCTGAAAATCTTGAGGTCCTGAGAATCGTGAGATACGTAGAAAACCCTGAGGAGGTGAAACAGGGAGAGAAATAAGAAAGACAGAGATAAAGATTAGCATTGATTTGCATTTGGCCTTATTTTTCTTACCTTTCATTAAGTGAGGTCAAACCGTCCCTGCACTTCGGAACAATCTCTTTTAAAGACTTCCACTTTATCTGATTTGACCTCTTTTTTTTCAATTTGTTAACACTTTCCACGCGGAAGGCAGCTGCAGACGACATTCCAAAATTTCACAAAATGTTTCAAAAATGTCAAAATTGCTGTATTTCATTACCATATTTGGAATCACCATGAGAAATGCATTGAAATAAGTACAAACATGCCTAGTATTGGTTCAGTAATTCTTGAGATAAGACTTTGAAAATTGGGAAAGGTTTCTGACAAATCTATTTTGTATGGTAAAACTTATAGCCGCGTGGAAAGCGTTAAGATTGATCGGAGCTGAAATCCACTGAGGGAATGGCTGCACTTCCACACGTGACATTTTGATGTCTTTATTGACATTATTGATAAATGCTATTAGAGTTCCCATAGGATACTGTGTTATTGCCGGTGCCGTGCTACATCAAGGATTCCCGACAATGAATGAATGGGTGGGCACGCAAGCCGAGCTTGTTAAGTAAGAGCCAGGCGGTGTCGGTCGTCAACAAAAAAACGTAATTTATATAATTGAGGATGGCCTGCGATTTGATACTATAATGTGATCACAGATTGTGCAAGTGAAAGATAGCTGCAGTTGTCTTGGTGAGGGAAGGACATTGTGATTGATAGCCACCACTATACATGTAGTTTAATCAGTTCCAAATTGGCGAGAAATATGAGGTTTTATCTCTCCGTGAGATAAAGTACTCCAAACGTACGCCCGCTATTTTGGTATACGTAAGCAACTTGCATGCGATTCACAATGCGCCATGCATGCGCCATGTGAGTGCTTGACGCACCCACTATTCTGAATTCATTTGCTGTTATATACGTCATTCATATATTCTTGTTCATTGATTGGTTAAAAGTTGGTCACATGATCAAAAATAAAAACGCTATTTTGCCAAAAGTACTATTTACGGCTTCCAAAAGTACTATTTACAGCTCCCCAAAAGTCTATTTACGGCGCACCAGTGCGTTAGTAGTTTCACGCGGCGTTGTACTCCGCGTGGCGCGAGAGGGCACACGATTTGCCTCCCCGGGCGCAGCGTGACGATCGTTCGATGCGCGGCCTTTGAATTGAACTTTTAACAGATGATTTTTTTAATTTGAACTTTATGGAACTAGAAATATATGAATGACGTATATAAAACAAATATATACTGCCTTTATTCGAGCCTCTGGATTAAAACTATGGGCCCGAGGTGACTGCAATAGTGCTATTTTGCTGAGGGGCGCGAGTCTCTCATGGCAGTATATATTTGTATACTGTAAACAGGTTCACCACCTATTTGGAACTGACTGAACTATAAAGTGATCCAATTTTTGTGTGCACAATAAAAGTAACTGGGCAGCATTTTAGTCAACGAAAGTAACACATGTCATGTACAAAAATGTAGCATGTAGTTCTCGTTCGTTTACCAAAGTGAAAAAGAACTTACTGGCATTCCCCAATATCCTAATACACAGTGATACCAACTCAGGGGAGGGGGTTTGAGCTTACTGATGTGCAGTGGGGGTGGTCGTGGGGGTGCTACTGTGGTTTCCCACACCCAGGCATAGTGTTTCCTCACCATTCTAATCAACAGTTGACATTGGACTATTCCAAATGAAAGCCCCCCCCCCCCCCCTTCCCTGTATGGAAAATATAACCATAACCTTAACACTTTTGGGACGGAAATGTTGAAAAGACTATCCGGGGTCGGAAATGGGCGAAATTTAGCGGGGAAAACCGGACTTGCCGGTGACAGGATTCGACCCGGGTCCTCCCAGCATGGATCACAGTGTTATAGTCCACTCGACCAGGGGGTCACGCGCCTGCAATTCCGTGCGCATTAATCACCCGCCTTGAGCGCCAAGGCGAGATAGACTGAGGCGGAACATGCTGCCAGCATAGTTTTCAAATGGGATTTCATGGGGTTCAGGGCTGTAAGGGTTTAATCTTCCGTACAGGGAATGTGAATTCCAGTTGTGTCTTCCACAGTCGTGTCTTCCATAGGCGGTGTGTGGATTTCAACTGAAATAGTCCATAACTGTCAAAGTACTGTTGCTCACACTGACATTAAAGGCTCAAAAATTAAAATCCTGTAAAACGATCCATTCTGGTGTGACGGTTCACGCACATGTGACGTTAAAGACAGACAAATAGCCTTGTTCATGATGTCATAACCACCATCCTTGAATTGCACCAAGCTTCCATTAAATTCGCTCACATTTTACTTATTGTGAAGCGATATGGTCAAAGAATTTATAACCCATTTCTATTGTTTAGTTTATTCAGAAAATCTACGAAAAAATCAGAACTTAAAACACAAAACTTCAGAAAACTAGAGCAACATGAAAACACTTGTCACATCTAGGGTCCATCCATCATTTGTTTACGCATACATCTGAACTTGCCTTGGTACTTTTAAGCATATAATTAGCTTTTATTTAGCTAGCGATTATTTCACCGTTTGAATCAGGCAGTGCTATTGGCAGAGAGAGAATACAAGAAATTTAGAGCGCAAAGTGTTGCCACTACGACTTCAATCGATTGTTATCATAAGCCAGATCATACTATCTCTTACTTCAACCGATAATACCGTACGTTGCTATAGCAATAGCACTCCGTATCACGCAGAAATATCACGGTGTCCTCAAATGGTAATTTCCCTCAGAATCTTCAGGGCATACGGCAATGATAACAAATCGAAGGAGCGATTTTCCTTAAGGCAACGAAAAAATCCACCCTGTTTTACAGGCGGATGGACCTATCAAGAAGAGTCAGTCGGTCTGTGGTTTTTTAACCTAAAATGTCACCAAAATCTGCCAAAATCAGGATTTTTCAAAAATCAAAATTTTGACAGATTTTCAGTCAAAAAACGGCTGATTTTACATGATTTGAGGGAAAAAATTATAAAATGAATTATAAAATATAAAATCTTGAAAAATACAAAAGTGGGTCGGTCGGGCCCGTAAAACAGGGTTTTTTGTTTTTCCTCGCCTAACCTACTTTTTTATTGATGGTAAATAGAGCACATAATTGAAGAGCAATATTTGAACTGGGTATAAATCCTGGTAATCATAATCTCTGTCCACTATTCTTCCATAGAGCCAAACTTTAATTCATTAAAATGACAAACTGTTCGGTAAACATTTTTTTTGGCTGTCAAAGGTTTGCCATCAAATCTTTGGGCTATTATAAAATCACAGGCCTGAAACAAGTAACACTTATGTATGAAGTGTATGAAATGCATTGAGACTCGGCGTGATTTTAGACGGCATCCGTAACAGATTTAATTCCCCCAATAAAAAACGCACATCAACCGGCATTTGCCAGCCCATACCGGTTATGATTCCTCTGGATTTTAGCCGCTTTAATTCCTTCAAAACGACACATAATAGCGGTTGATACCGATTAGAAAAAGGTGACTTGCATCATTATAAACAGACACAATTTTGGTTGATTACACATGCTGGTAATAGGCGATCGACCCGGGCAGCCCTATTCCATGCCCTTTGCCTGGTATTTATTAAAATGAGGTCTTAGGCTATTTAAAAAAAAAAATTGACTTAAAGCTCTTCGGTTTTTCAAAACCTAATGCGGAATGCGGGTTTTTTAAAGGGTTTTTTAATTATTTTTTTTAAATATAAAATATTGAAATCCTTGTAAATGTGACTTCCCTCTCTACGTGAGAGGGGCGTCTCTTAGCAAATACTTACCGGCCACTGCATCTAACTAATGCCATTTAAATATTCGAGCTCCCAGGACAGAACCACCATATATACCAACATATAAACTAGCAGAGCACCCCCTCAACGAGCGAGTCGCCCCGCGGCGCCAGTGCCTCCAGAACCCAGGAGTGAACTCTGCCCCCTGGGAACCTCGACACGGAACAATTTTCTGCCCCCAATGCGTCTACTTTTACGGGGGTGGACTCGAGAAACTGTTCAAACCATCCCACATCCCTTGAGGACAAAAAATATTCTCGAAGGGGGGGAAATGCAGTGGCCGGTAAGTATTTGCTAAGAGACGCCCCTCTCACGTAGAGAGGGAAGTCTCTGTCACAAATACGTTACCGGCCACTGCATCTAACTAATGCCATCGCAGACTGCCAGCTGATTAAAGGGCGGCTGAGGTAAAAGAGTCGCATCTAAGTGCTAAAAAACGCGTCACAACACCTAATTCAAAAAACACCAACAATGAATGGAATTAGGGACCCGCTCACCAGGTCAATGTGAACCTGTTTGACTCACGAGGAACAACTCAAAAGTACAAATATGGATAGAAGAATCACAACAACTGTACCCACCATATCCCAGACAGAAGGAAACGTCCCCCCAAACAAGAACAATGCGCTAAGCCACTAAGTGGCTAGCGTCAATCCAACCTGTCCGTACGGATAACTTAATAGGATTCACCTACCTAGTGTAAGAGCTGACCCCTCGCCTCCACCTACTCGGTTGACTAACGTCTCCTACCTGCAGGCTTCTGACTTCTGCCCGCTGATAAAACTGCAACCCCCACACCAACCTGAGTGCTATTGTCATGCGCAACCGCGAGCACATCGCGTAAATAGGTGCGCTGAAACGTCGTACTACCGCGCCAGCCCGCGCTGGAGACTACCTCCGCGAGAGGCGCTCCCGCGTACAAGGCCCAGGAGCGGCCGACTGCACGAGTTGTGTGTGCTCGAAAGCAGGGCGCCATATGACTATTCTTTTGGTAGGCGCTCTGTATGACGGACTTAACCCATCTGGCTAGCGAGGCTTTGGAAGCAGGAGCGTAAGGGGGGCGCGAGGACAAGAAAAGCTGGTCGTTCTTGCCTCTGATCGCCCTGGTCCTGCTTAAGTAGAACTTAAGAGATCTAACAGGACACCAGGGCGCATCATCCGGGGAACCTGTGGCCTTCCTGAGGTCTGCCATCTCGATCGCCTTAGGCGAAAAATCCATCGACTGATTCTTGGCGAGGAACCCCGCTCGGGGCAAGAGGGTAACTCCCTCCTTGTGAAAGCGCAGATGCTGCGAACTCACCGATAAGGCATGAATCTCCCCGCATCTCCTTCCTGACGCCAGGGCCAGAAGGAAGGCCGTACGCCGAGTCAAATCCAACAAACTCATCGAGTGCAGGGAGGCCATATCCGATGCCAAGAAACGGAGGACCATAGGAAGGTCCCACTCTGGAAGAAGGACTTTCACAGGAGGGCGTTCGTGAAAAATGCCCTTGATAAGACTGGATAAAATGGGGTTGTTGGAAACGGTGCTCCCACCGGCAAAGCCGTGATGGATGGCACCGATCGCAGTCCTATAGCCCTGGACAGTGCGGGCCTGGGCCCCTGACCTAAAAACGACAACAAGAAACTCCGCCACCTGCCCTACAACCGCAGTGCGCGGACAAATTTCCTGTTCCCGACACCAACTGAAATATCTGACAAGGCGCGTATCATAAGTGTGTCTGGTTGACGATCTCCTTGCCTTTCCTGCGAGGATGGCAGCCTCTTCAGAAAGTCCCGCCGCTTGATAAGATTGCTGGAAACTGTCCAAACAGCCAAATGAAGGGACTGGACAGTGCGGAGCGGGACCTCTGGAAGAGGTGCAGGATTGGATAGGAGACCCTGATACTCTGGGAGCCGTACGGGCTCTGCCACCAGCAAATCTGTGAGGAGAACAAACCAGGTTTGCCGGGGCCACCACGGAGCTACCAGGAGGACAACACAGTTGGGTGTACAAGCGATCTTGTTCAGAACCCTCGGGATCAAGGATATCGGGGGAAAGGCGTAGCCGATCAAACCCGCCCAATCCTGTGACAGCGCGTCTACTCCCGCCGCTGTGGGATCCCTCATTCTCGAAAAATAATTGGGTAGTTGGTAATTGCTGCTTGAGGCGAACATGTCCACGTGGGGCCGGTCCAGCCGGGCGAAGATCTGTTCGCACACGCAAGCCTTCAGATGCCATTCCACCGAGGACCCTCTCACCTGTTGCACCGCTGACTTCTTTGACTGAGTCAGTCGGGAGAGGCGGTCCGCCAGGACGTTGTCTTGACCCGGCAGGTGGACTGCTATCAAGGATATCTCCCACCGCACACACCACCTGAGGAGCTTCAACACCTCCTCGCAGAGGGAGACACTCCTGGTGCCCCCTTGCTTGTTGATGTAACTCACCACCGTCATGTTGTCGCATCGGATAGCCACCCTCCTGCCCCTGACTAGCGGCATGAGCCGCTTCAGTGCGAGGTGGACCGCCCAGAGCTCTAACACATTGATGTGCGAACGCTTCTGGGCCCGAGTCCAAATGCCCGACAACCGGTGGTGGAGGAGGTGCGCTCCCCAGCCCTGCTTCGACGCGTCCGTCGTGAGGGTAAGAGTGGATGTCGGCGGGGGAAAACAACACCCCTGCAGCAGATTCTCTGGCCGGGACCACCACTTGAGTGAAGGCGTCAAGGAGGAAGGGACCGAGATCACTCGGTCCAACCGATGCTTCCATGGGCGGTATGATTGGAGGATGAGCCTCTGCAGCGGCCTCATCCTCATTCGACAGAACGGAAGAACATCCACCATGCTCACCATCATACCCAAAATCCTCATGAGAAGTCTTACTTCGGCTCGCATGACTAATAAGAGCCTCCTGACCCCCTCCACCAAAGTGGCGATCCTCGCATCTGAGGGGTAAACGCGGCCCTGAGTGAAATCCAGCGTTGCCCCCCAGATATGTTACACGTTGGGAAGGAATCAGACAAGATTTTTTCTGATTGATTAGGAATCCCAGTCGCGAGACCAGCTCGCAGACCGAGAGAACGTCCTGCTCGAGGAGCTGAGAGCTGGGGGCCACCACGAGCCAGTCGTCCAGATATACGAATATCTGGATCCCCCCTCGCCTCAGGAACTCCGCAACGGACTTTACTACCCGTGTAAACGTCCGCGGAGCCGCCGAGAGGCCGAAGGGGAGGACTCGAAACTCGTAGGAAGCCCCGTTGAGAGAGAACCGGAGCCAGCGTCTGGCCGACTCGTGCATAGGGATATGCAGGTAAGCGTCCTTGAGGTCGAGCGTTGCCGCCCAAGACCCCGGACTGATCACCGGAAGGATGGCCGCTAAGGTCTCCATCCTGAACGGTCGCGGTCGCATGAACCCGTTGAGGGGTTTGAGATTGAGGATCGGTCTCCATTCTCCCGTCTTCTTCGGTGTTAGGAAGAACGTGGAGAAGAAACCTGATCGACTCATCTCTGGCGACACTTTGATCACGGCTCTCTTCAACAGGAGCTCCTCTAGCTCCTTCAAGAGGACGTCCCTCTTGACCGTCTCCATAGGGAGTGGGGTCACCCTGACACCGCCTGAGGCCGGAGGGGGAGAAGTGAATTCGAGGCGATAGCCGTAGCGGACTACCGACAGGACCCAAGGGTCCGAGGTCACCTTCTCCCACTCCGGCGCAAACTCCCGGAGACGCCCACCCACTTTCTGGGTGGACCCTACTGACAAGTCAAGCCTGGGGTTGGGAGCCCGCGGCTCCACGACCCCGACGGCCTCGACCCCGCCCCCGGCCACGTCCGGGAGCGCCACCTCGGTGGCCTCCACGAGGATTACCTCCGTATCCCCGACCTCTACCTCGGCCTCTCTGAGCCTGAGGGTGGCCGCGTGGAGCCTGAAAAACGCCAACATCCTGATAACCCTCCGGAGGGGCTCCTAAGGCCGCGGGGGCCTGAGCTCTCCTACCAGGGGCACCCGCAGACCGGGCAGCATTACGCATGTGCCTAGGCCTGCTAGCCCGTTTCCTACGGGGCCGGGGTGGTTGAACGGTTTGGCGCCTCAGCAACTCGGAGGCCAGCATTGCCTCCCACGAGTCGCCGAAGAGGGACCTGCCAAACGGGGCCCCAACAAGCCGGACTCTATCCGGAAAATTGAGGGCATCCGCCGCGCAAGCCCGACGAGTAACCACCGATTGGGCAGCTATCTTCGCAAAATGGCGTGTCGCCATATGCTGAACCTCTTTCAGGGTCTCCAAGGACTGGACCCGCTCCTGAACTGAGAGCTGGAAAGCCTCATCAGTCAGTGCACGCATGATATGTGCCATAACAAACGACTGGAGGTTAGCTAACCGCAAACCATCACGAGCCAGCTCCTCCAGCTTACGCATATCAGTGTCCCTGTCCCTGTTCCATGATCCAACTTTGAAAGCAGGTACCCGTCGCCTGGCACCCTCTCCTTCAACTCCCGCAGGAACTGGTTGAAGGGGGGCGCACCGGCTATTGGTATCATCCGCCATCTGTTTGAAACAAGACTCTGGACACTTTGGAGTATTGAACACATCCAAATCTTCCGGTCTTGCCGGGGCCATCTTCAACAGCCCAGGATCTCGTCCCAAGCCACCCTTGGAAAGTGCAGTACGTTGCACCTCCTCAATGATGGCTCGGACAGTCCCCGATAACGGGACATTCGGAACAGACCTAGTGGACCGCTGACCGATCCTAGCTGGGTTGGCAAACCCAAGATCACCCGGTGGAGGAGGCGCGTCACGGTCGTAAACGACGGGCTGACCGGCCTCCGATAAGACTCTTGCCATGAACGGGCCCATTCTGGCAAGGTCTAAATAATCCACGTTGGATCTACTCAAACCACACGGGGGCCTCCAGGACCCAGCCATAGACTGATCCGAGGCCACCCCCGTAAATGAAGAACCCCCCGCGAAGGACTCCGCCCGGGCCGACCCTCCAGCCGAAGCTGGATACGACGGCAAAGAAGACTGTGGGGGGAGTGCACTCCCACCGCTCCAGTAATTCTCAGGCGGGTACGACGAGCGCGAGCGATCATCTTCCCAACGAACCTCTTCATTCTCCTCATAAACATCCTCATACTCATCCTCATACACATCCTCCTCCTCATACTCTTCATCCTCGTACTCCTCCACATCATCATCCTCATCATCACAATCATCCTCTCTCCAACTCCCCATCTGGATCTCTGAGCCCGAATCATGGGGGGGGCCATGCGTGGTTTCTTAACCAACACCTGTGCCACCGCACCCTCCACGGGACGCTTATCCACAGAATGGTGGCCGTGTCCAAGGCCAACCGCCGTAGCGGCCCTGGCCATGGCTGCAAGCACGGCCGGATTGGAAAAACTCGCCATCACGGCGGCCTCAATTGCCGCTGGAAACATCGTCTCTTGGCTTACCGAGGGGCCAGCAATCGACCCCCCCGGAGGCGGGAGCATAGCATGACTCTGAACCGCCTTCTCCGTGAGCCGTGAAGCCCCGGCTATAGGTCCGGGCCGTGGGGTGTCTTGGGGGAACACGCTCCCACCGGCCTGTCCAGGATTCGTCAGCGGAATCAGCGGGCGATTATCCCCCGCCGCCCACCCCGTGACTACCGAGGGTACCTGAATCATCGCCGGCCCAGTAGGGGCCATGGCGGCGGTACCCATACGGTTACCTGTAGCAGGAACACTCCTTATAGGGCCGTGACCCGGAGGTTCCGCCTGGGAAGAAGAAATTAACCCCATAACCAAAGGGGGAGTCTCGACCGCTCCAAAAGGAGTCTGATCCGAAGGACTCATAGTCTTCATTCCCTGGCTAACTTTCTTACCAGCACCACTTGTGCTTTTAGCTGCGCCAGAACGGGGGGTTGAACCCTTCCCGGATCGGCGAGCTTGCGGCTTACCACCGCTCCCTTGCGCTCCAGGACCGCCCTTACCCGACTTTGCAAGAGCACGGGCGGCAGTCCGAGCTGCAAGTCGTCCAGCCCTCTTCTCCACAAACTCCCCCCACATTACCTGATTCCAATGTTTGTCAAAAAGACAAGGGTTGTCCTGCGAGCAAGGCCTACAAGTCACACACAGCTCATGCTGGTCAACTTCCTCCGCCTGCAAGAACTCCTTACACGCCGCGCAATGGCGCTTAAGCGGTTTCGCACCCTGGTTGGATGGAGGATCACCGTCAAGGGCGTCCTTAGGTGGTGGAGTGGGCACATCCATTCTTTATTATTCTTCCAAACACTTCACGGTATATAACAAGCTGTAATGCACATAAAGAACAAGAGGCAAATAAAACTGTTAATACAGGATGTAAAAATTGACTAAAAAGCCAAAAAATGACATCTAAAGTGAGAAAATAATACCCTGGGAACCACCGCACGGGGAGGAAGAGCATACATATAATAGCCCTGGATCCCCCCAACTCAATCCCAAAAAAAAAATATCAAAATTCGACCCAGAAAGTGCTAAAATATAGCCACTTCCGGTTACGAAATAATACTACTTCCGGTTTGGAAAAAACGGCGTGGATTACTTGGTCAGTCAGACCTCTTGGTCTGACCCGCTCAAAAGTAGCCCAAAAGGCACCCAAACATGACAAAAACACCAAATAACCAAATAAGGGTCAGGAAAACGCCCGTAACACGACCCCTGGACCCCCGAGCAGCCCGGGGAGGGGGGGAGAAGGAAGAGCACACTGTGACCTAACCCCCCCCCCAAGAGAAAAAATAAATCAAAACCCCTGGGAAGTAGTCAAAAAAGACCAAAAAAGGGCAAATAATACTACTTCCGGTTTGGAAAAAAAATTTGCCAGGGGTCCTCCAGAGGTTGAGCCACATGGCCCAACCAGTACAAGAGGGGAAGGGAGTAACAAAGAGTTAAGGAGGGATACCCCCCGTGCAGGGCCGGGGGAGGATGTACCCTGTGGATAAGAACATGATGAACATGGTTAGACAAATACATAATATATCAAGCCCAACACCTTAAGCATCCAATATGGAAAGAGACCTATCTAGTCCCCTTAAGGAAAAACAACATGAACATCGCGAGAGCCAGACAGTACTTGTGACCTTAATGACGGACCGAGGAATTTTAATATAATAAAAAAATTCAAACCCGGAAGTGATAAATATAATTAATAACGAATCAAAGCGTTATAAAAAACCCCAAAATCACGACCAGGGTGCCTAAGATTCGGACATAAAGATATACTAGACAAAAAGTCGGAATCACAGAGTGGCCCTAGTGGGCAAAACGCTCTCGCAGCGGCACAAAACAAGAGAGGTTTTTTGGAATTATAATATGGGAGCGTAATCATACGGTGCCGAATTCGACACGTGAGCAAGCGAATGATACACCACAAATGTGAGAGAACATGAAGTCAGAATAGTCTTAAAAATCGACTTAACAGTAAGATTTGGAATCAGATAAATAGTAATTCAACAAAACCAATATATACACTACTGTCTTCTACTCACGAATACCGCAAAAACACCTTGTAAAAAGCACTTTCGAACGATAAAAGATCTCAATATCCAGCACGGAAAAGATAACACCTCTTTCCGAGAAAGCAGAAAATTTGAGTCGGGGTTCCCAGGGGGCAGAGTTCACTCCTGGGTTCTGGAGGCACTGGCGCCGCGGGGCGACTCGCTCGTTGAGGGGGTGCTCTGCTAGTTTATATGTTGGTATATATGGTGGTTCTGTCCTGGGAGCTCGAATATTTAAATGGCATTAGTTAGATGCAGTGGCCGGTAACGTATTTGTGACAGAGACCTTTTGTATTTAAAATGATGTGATCAATGAAAATCTGAAAAATCTGTGAAACTTTGGGATTTTTCTCTTTTTTTTTGGGGGGGGGGGGGGGGGGGCACAAATGGGTCTTTTTCTTCAGGGGGGGGGGGGGGAAGAAGGAAAAAAGAAGGAAAAAAAAGATTTTTTTCTCTCTTTGTAACGCGCATCAATTAACTAACGCGCGCGGGAGCTTTGAGACCAAATATTTTTTTAATATAGCCTTATGACTGTTTCCTTACAAATATAAGCACATCGTTCACCACTAACAACTGGTTCACAACCTGCTTTTTATCAACCGGAAAAAGCAGGTTTCATAACCCTAACCCCACTAGACCATACAAAATCATCCAAAATAAAACTATCTCCACGCGCGTGCTGCTGCATTGGCTCGATTACGTCACCTACCGCAGGCATATGTGGCCACGAAGTTTGTGGCCGCATGTGCGCTGGGGAGTTAGCTCAGTTGATAGGGGCACAGACTTGGGTGCGAATGGTCCCGGGATCGAATCCCGGGGGGTGCTCGGTGATTTTTCGGGTTAAAAAAATGGTACTTTTTCCCCCTCCCCCCGATACACGCAAAAACATAGCCATGGGAGTTAGGGTTAATAAAAAAACATGCCGACTGACATTTCACAATGAAACTACTCCAAGCTTTAGCATTCAGATCAAAATCAAGTTTAGAGGTGTAGGCAGGCATACGTCAAAACCATGATACAAACTATAAATGTAAAAGTTGAGGTTTTTGGAGGTGGAGTGAAGGAAGGGTGGGAGGCCAGGGTTATAGCTAGGCCGGATGCCGGCTAATTTTACTGACGGCGAATGGAGTAAGTGTAGCGAACGAAGTGTAGGGGAACATGGAATGGGGTCCAGAGGCCTTCTTAATGTGTTTTTTAGGTTTTTTAATGTACTTTGAGGGTTCCTGCCACATAATTTCTTGTTTTATGAGGCAGTTTAACGATTCTATCCACAATTGTTTTTAAATTTTTTTAAAAACAGAAAAAGAAAAAAAAGAGTGCCGGCTGGCCAGCGTGAGTGCCGATACGCCCGACCGGCGCCGACCAGCGTAGCTATAATCCTGGTGGGGGCGCACTTTACACAATACAAACCAACAACTGAAATACCTTACCTGTAAACTGGATGGTGCATAAGCAGTAATTTCTCTTCATCATAGTCAATATCCTTTTTCTGTACAAAAATACAAAATTATAGTAAATCGGTGAGTTTTTATTAAAATAGGAACAACTGATCTGCCATGGACAAAATAATAAATATATAGGAACAACTGATCTGCTATGGACAAAATAATAACAACAATTAACACCCTCTTTTTAAATTATACCCATGACTCTATGATCACCATAGATTGATGATAGTGACATTAACTAATTGACATTTATTTCATAACGTCCAGTAGGAGTACATGTGGAAATCATGCTGAGCACCACAGAGCTCTGTGTAAATTGTTGGACGTGCATTTCAATGGGAAAGAACTGTGCTGCTTTGATGATGCCTACAACGAGGTTAGCGTTTATTCGGTTTGTTCCGCATAGAACAACATTTTAAAACTGTTGCTGATTGGTTCCAACAAATACACACAGCCCGGTCTCTTAC
The DNA here is from genome assembly GCA_035610835.1 of Ophiura sarsii. Classification (NCBI taxonomy): domain Eukaryota; kingdom Metazoa; phylum Echinodermata; class Ophiuroidea; order Amphilepidida; family Ophiuridae; genus Ophiura; species Ophiura sarsii. Next base: position 66,380,829 of record CM069448.1, read on the forward strand.
TTATGGCCTTCAGCTGATTTCCCCCTCCCAAATTTGACCTATTTTCCTCCTGATATTTTCTCTGTTGGGGTTAGGATTATGACAGATCATTGGTCCACAAACTTCCCTTACTTGCTTGACACAAGCACATGTCTAATTATTTTTAATTCTTTGAATCACTTGTGGTCATGAAGGTTGCTAATTTTAAACATAATTGCAATCTTTTAAACTGCAAGGGACTTAGCTTCATCGTATGACATTGGAATCATCTATAAATATGGAAAGCTGACTTGATTCCAGCTGATAGAGGCTAGAGCGTCATTTAATGTGTCTTTAACCCTGAAAACTCATAACCCAATTTAATAAAAAAATAAACTAATTTTCTTTTCCCTGAGTTGAAAGGGGGAGGGGGAGCATTAGGGTTAAGGCCTCTCACAATCGATGTTGAGTTTCCTGTTGCCTCCCGCGTCCAAAAATGGGCCTCGTCACTTACTTTAATTATTAATTATTTACACTTTCTGCCACAAAAAAACGATGTTTCTTCATCGAAATTCACCTTTTTTTTACCCGTTTCGTTACTACAAATCACGAAATTCATTCGAAAAGCACTTACAATACATTTTATGAGGGTCAACATACAATATTGACCTTTAGAGCCAGTCGATTCATCCAAATACTGAAGCGTCTATTACAGTTCTTATTATATCACAATAATTAAAATATCAAATAATTAATAATTAATAATTAAAAGTCACCTCGTCCCTTTTTTAAAACCTGCAACAGGAAACTCAACATCGATTGTGAGAGGCCTAAAGGTTCAACATATTAACCTTAACCGTACCAGAGGCCACAGCAAATAGGTGCTGTACGGCATGCTTCACGGTTCTATCTCGTGGAACGATCCTGCAAGCTGTCAAATAAATGGTCTCGAAAAAGTTTTACTTCTTTGATGCTTGGAATAATTTATATGATAGAGAACTTTGTGTAACACACACAGTGGGCTATTTCTTTTGAAATCCACCCACCCCTCCATGGGAGACATTACATTAATCATCCCCACAGGGAGTGTATATTTCAAAATGGGGTTACCTACATGGATGACTCCATTTGAAACCTACACTCCCTGTGTACAAGATTAAGGTAATGTCTGTCCTAGGGGGTGTAAGATTTCAAATGGAATAGCCAAATTTATCTCTCTGCCTCCCCCCTCCCCCAACACTCCATTTTATATATTCATGGCTTGCTGAGAGATAATGGCATAGTGTATACCTCACACTGTAACCTGTATAGTTGTGATTGCCTCACCCATGCATCTTTGTAAATCTGCTTTAAATGTGTGATTGGGGACTGTTTTGAAATTGGAATTTCCAAAATGATTCCTTTTTCACGCTCCCTTATGTCACATCGAATATTCGTCGGGGAATAGCACTATAAATAAGTTAATATTTTATTGGTCATTTCACTGTTGCTATATTACACTACACTTTCCACTAGGCAGGCGTCAGCAGACGACATTCCAAAATTTCACAAAATGTTTCAAAAATGTCCAAATTGTTGAATTTTGTTACCATATTTGGAATCACCATGAGAAATGCATTGAAATAAGTACAAACATGCCTATGCATTGGTTCAGTAATCCTTGAGATAGACTTTGAAAATTGTGAAAGGTTTCTGAAAAATCTGTTTTGTATGGCAAAACTAATAGCCGCAAGGAAAGTGTTACGGAGTCCAATATCCCAAAATAAAAAAGAGTTTTAAATTGAAACCTATACCTCTGAAAAATGTGTCAATGAATAGTTAGCTCGTTAAAATAAAAAACAAACAAAAGTTGTACAAAACATTTTAAAAAGAGAAAAAAAGAATCCTTCTAGGAAGACACAAATAGGTTTTGTACTTGTTTGTCCCAATTCCCAATTGATGTGACTTAATATGGATTATATAGTAAGCCATTATAAATTGGATATGTCAGCCAATAGGCTCATCTCATCACAAACTGCCTGCCACCTACAACAACAGCTATATCATATTATTTGTATAACCCCAATCTCAACAAAGTACATTTAGATGGAAGTTGTAGTTAAGTCGTCACCTAAAACGATGAAGTTCTCAGATTTCAGTGCGTATACTAAATGTTTGATTGCAAGTTACTCAAAAAAGTGATGATATGGGTACTTTTGCTTTGGAGAACCTGACTGTTTTAAATGCTATGTTCCTTCAACTTTACTAAATCCCCTGAAACTTTCCCATCTAATACCATTACTCTAGGTGATGATTTCTTGAGGTATTCAACGATATGATATTTGGCCCAAACATGTAACTAATGTAACATACATGGCTTTGGTTGTTGTAAATTGGGAAAAAGGGTTTTGTTTAGCATAAAATTCATGAAACTTGTGAGATATGTACAAAAACACTGATATAAAGCTCTCTTTTAGACCACTAAATTGCGAAATTGGACCCTGTAGAGTGATTTTTTCTTAAAGATGATCACATTTGCCCACCAAAAAGTGAAGAAAAAAATAGGTAGGTGAACCTGCTCGATTTTCCAAAATATGACGACCTTGGAAATGTCGCCGTAATCGCCAATATTTCCAGATAAAAGCACAAATTTGAAAGATCTCTTAAAATTTACCTAGATGATATTGAGCAGCTATAGTCAGGGTGCATGTAGATGATGTCCCAATAACCCTAACTGAGTGCTGAGGAAGCTTACATGTAGGGTTAAAGGTTTATTATGTGATCTTTTCCAGGGGACGCCCTCAATCCTTAAAAAAATAATTGGAAGCAGATCTTCTTGCAGATGTACATGTCTGATCATAAATTGTAATTGTACATTCATTCCAAGTTACAGGGCAATACGATTTTGAATTACTGAAAATAAACTGTCAGGTTATCGGACAGTTTATTATTTTACTCTGAATTCACTCTAAAACCATGATTTTGAGGTAATAAGGAATCATAACGCACTGTAACATGGAATACATTCATGAATTATGATCAGAAATGTAAATCTGCAAGAAAATCTGCTTCCAATTTTGTTTAGAGGATTGAGGGCGTCCCCAAAGATCGCATAATATACCTTTAACGCTTTCCACGCGGCTATTATTTTTACCATACACAAAACAGATTTTTCAGAAAGCTTTCATAATTTTCAAAGTCTATCTCAAAGATTACTGACCAAACACTAGGCATGTTTGTACTTATTTCAATGCATTTCTCATGGTGATTCCAAATATGGTAATGATATACAGTAATTTTGACATTTTTGAAACATTTTGTGAAATTTTGGAATGTCGCATGGAAAGTGTTAAGACCCAAATTTTATCACTGAATGTGCGTGCCTACATCTAAATGCCAATGCATATCAAAATGGCTTTATAAATGCCAACAATATCAGATCGAAAATAAACGGACATTTCCTGACATATACACTTGCATCGATTAAAGTCATAAAATTAAGTGGTTTTGTTTTACCCCCTTCATCAGGCCCCCTTCTCCTTACACTTGAAGTATGGCGAGAACTGATGGCAAAGCTTAACATTGAACTAATAAGTAATACACTTAATCCGGCATTTCCTTCCATTCATAACAAGTTAAAGGTGCATCCAGTGAATTCAAAACAAAATTTGTATTTTGAAATTTAAGAAATGGCCAATGATCTATTATTATTGTTCCAAAAAGTTGTAAACAGGGGAAAATGCCTAATTATGACAAAGATGTACAAGTATTCTGAAAAATAATATTGTTCCTAAGGCCAAACAAAGAAGAAAGTTTGTCTCAGAAAATTTTTGCAAAAAAAGCTAAGTGCTGTGCGATTTTCTTTTTCTTCTTTTTTTTTAGAAAATAGTATATGAGGTATGCACATTTTTTTTTGGTGCTAATCCAAGCTTACAGAGATCTTTTTTTTTTACTTTCTTTTTTTTAAATAAAAAAAAACACCAAAAAGAAAATCCATTTTTTTTTAAATTTATTTTTTTAGGCCTCGGTGCATAGACCTACGCTCCGTAGCTCATTTCACATACCTATGCAGGCGGGCTTCTGAGACGAACCTTCTTCTTTGTTTGGCCTAATATCTCAATTTGGTCCAAATGGATACATCACATCTGGCATCAGAATGCTCATTTAAATTAACTGTCTTTCCTGAACCATAATTTTGAGGGGATCTCTTTAGAATGCCAAATAGGTCATTGTATAATAGTTTGTATTGTCACCACACTGTCAACATGTATTTCCCCTTCTTATGGCTGGATCTTATAAATTACAAAACAAGCATCAAAAGTCCCAGGGTAGCCCCAAGTTCAAAAATAGATCGCCGCTAATAAGTCCTGGGTTTATGAACACTAAATTAACGTCTATAACCGTAACAATATTTTCCTGGCTAGTGCCGGGTCAGTTCCTCTGTCTACCGTCCACCGTCTACCGAGACGTGTCAGATTGTCAGCGGAATATGTCCGTTCATACGTATCATATCCAAAAATAGGAAGCACGGCTTACTTCCTATTCCAAATCCAGTTTTTCTAACAGATCTATGACGCATCAATTATTCACAGGGCTGACATCCTGAACTGATTGTTATTGGCTACTGTGGATAAGTTCCACAGACTTTAAATAACTTGTAAAGAACCTAATTTTAAATAAATGTAATTTCAGTTCAGTACTTCAATGCATGTATTTTGGCAATGTCAAGATATAGTTTGTATGTCACCATACTGCCAACATGTATTTCCCCTTCTTATAATGGCTGGACAAATTACAAAGCAAGCATCAAAAGTCCCAGGGTAGCCCATATGTTCAAAAATAGATCACCGCTAATAATTCCTGGGTTTTATGAACACTAAATTAACAGTGCTTTAGAGAAGGGGTTTATGGACTCAATTTTAAATAATGCTGCAAATAATAATGTATGATATCTGAAGTGTGTGGGGGAGGGGTGAATTTGAAAAAGTTCAAAGGTTTTTTCAAAAAAATCTCAAATTCAGAACAAAATATGGAGCGGTTTGGACCGCAGAACAGGTTTTTTTTCCTTGGCCTGGCACTGTAGTCATACAGGGTTCGCAGGTTTTTGCCACAGGCGGTTTAAACAATGGTTTAAACCACTGTTATAACCGTCCCTTAAAGTGGCAAAAATGGCAAAAACTCAAAAAAAGGTAGTGGCAAAATGCAAAAAAAATTGGTGAATTCATCTAAAAAGCCAATAAAAAATTATAAAAAAAATGTTGAGTGTATTATAACTTTATAAGATATGTAAAACATTTATATTTTGCTGGCAGTTGCTATGGCAAGCTCTTTTCTTTCCAATGATACCAGTACATTTGACTCAAATTTGTTATATAATTGTCATGTATTTGTTTTCAATTTTAGGAACTTGGTGAAACCAAATGTTGACTGAAATGATTCACTAAATATTCTTGGCGTGTTTTCTGATGTATTATTAATATGTTCCTAGCTAGGTATGGTATTTTCCTAGTTTTTGCCGGCAAAAATGGTTAAAACCAATTTTTGGCGGCAAAAACCGAACCCTGTAATGTCAGATATCACACACATTCCTACCTTTTTCTTTTTCTTCCGCTGTGCAACTTTAATGCCGTCGACTGAGATGATAAGGTTGACTTTCTTCTTCTTGATGGCTTTGGCTTTGAATTCATACTGAAAAGACACAAGGAAATATATATTCATTAGTGGAGAAAAAAAAAGAAAATAAGCATTCTTTTACAAAATAAAGATGATCTACCTTCCATAAAGGTTGACCATACCGACTCCTATGATGAATGCTATCATCTGGGATGCAAGTGGCTGATTGATCCATTTCATGAACTGTTTACATGAGCTTGACCAGACAGCCCGGGCGTTTGCGCGCGGCATCAAACTTTTATGAGGGCTCGTCTGGAGAATAGGCTACAGGGTATCATCATCATGGATCGTCCTTGGACGGAATAGTGGAAGCAGCTGACACATATTGGTACCTTGTAACTTTATTCATCATGAGCTGTGGAATATCACTTAGGTCAAGACCATGTCCTTTACAATGCTGTCAGGATAGGTAGTCTTTTTCCTGCCACGGTTAGAATTTTTAGCCATTTTTAGCCAAAACATCAAGTGGGAGATTGGTCCTTAATAGTGCCTACTCAGTGACCTGCAAACTGTAGACGTCTCTTTCTCAAAGTTACTGACAGAGGAAGGATGTCACCATAAACCACTCTGTTTGTTTGGTGGCCTCGCCAGCTGATGTTAAGTACTCTTTGAAGTAGCTGTTGGTAGCATCCATCAATTCTATCCTCAAACCTTAGTTACCGTCCAGGTTTCTGAACCATACAGTAGGATACTTTCTACACATGCCCTGAAAAACTTGATTTTGATATTTCACACACACACAAAAAACCCAATGTTTGCCTCTTTTTATGCTGAAATATCACCATCCGATTTTAAAAAAAACTTTCCTCTTCTTCTTTCTTCCAAAAATCCGGATTTTTTTAATGGCCTTATTTCTGAAATTCCGGAAATATCCGGAAGTCTTGCATCCCTGTATCATATATGTGACCCGTCAAGTAAAAATGGACATGTTGGAGGCCCAAGTCAATTCTGAGTTATTGGTATGATTTGAAAGAGAACATTTTAGCTTTGAAATGATACCATGTTGAATGTAATCGGATTTTGTAATCACAAGATATTACTTGAAGAAGCATATTTTTGTCTATTATTTTCTTTATGTTTCACAAAATATATTGCCCTCTATCTCAAAACTGTGTTTGCCGACAACATGTCCTTTTTGACACGACTAGTCACATATGCCGATAAGGTTGGTCAGTGCCAGAGAGGATGGGGGTGTGTCTCAATTGACTTCTAGAAACAATTAGTTAAATGAAGTTCCAAAAGTATACATGTTATTGTTAATTTACTAATACTAGTTTGTGACAATTTGCATTACAATCCACAAAGAAACTCTTGACTGTTTGAATTGACAAATAGGTCAATATTTCACCTTCTAGCTTAAAACCTGAAGGGATCAGCCCTCAAGCTACCTCCTAAATCCTTACCCATCTCCCCTACTTAAAAGGGCCTTGCATCCTGAGGGTTCTACATGTAGTCCCATAGGCAATTGGATGTACCGAACTAAAATAACTGACACAATTTGTGTGTGAAAGGTAAAATAGTAGTACTCCAACCATCAAACAGGATATTACCTTATTAATTAACAGAAATATCAGACTGATGAATAATAGGGGCTGACAAGACTATCGAATATCAAGTATCATCCGGGGGGGGGGGGGGGGGGGGGGTACTCACATTATTTTTGACAGGGGTGGGTGTGCCCCTGGAGGTTTTGTAAACCTGAGCAACTTTTAGTTTAGGAGAGTTTTTTACCTCAAAAAAATTAAAGGGGCATTGAGAGATGTATCGATTATTCGATATACTAAATGAGCAAATAACGTAAAGATAATCATCAACATAGCCCAAATCCAAAATGTCATAAAATTCCAACATCGCCTTCATGCAAAATAAGCAAAAAACGGCACTTCCGGGTTGAGATTTGCCGCGAAAAATGCATGTTAAACGATCGCATAACTTCCGAATTCAGCACCTAGTTTTGATATGATAATATCGAAGCTAAGAAAATCATGAAATTTTATATGATGAACGGCGAATGTTGGTAAACTGTTTCAGATGGTAGTTAGTATATGCCAAAGTATTACTTTGATGCAAAAAACCCAGATTTCCAGGATAATTGAGGGTGCACTCCCATATGTATCTCTCAATGCCCCTTTAACTGATCTGACCAGGGTTTTTTTTCACGATTTGGGGTCCATCTTTTGGGTTTCCCATGATTTGGGACCCATGTTTACGGTTTCCAGCACAAATCATATCCCATATCCCCCCACCCCCATCTAGACTCGAATATTCACCCCGGTATCATCCAGACTCCAATGTTACCAGCTATAGTACACAATGGTGCTATATGGAGGAGGCGATATACTCTATAGAGTATATCACCTATCATCAATTATACCCTCTCATACACAATAACCATGGTAACACGTTACAGAAATCTCAGAAAGTCAATCTCAACCTCTGAATAATAAATGGTAATAGCTTCTTTGCCAAGTCGGAAGGCATATCAAATGTTCACATTTCCAATGTCATTATCGTGAATGTGATACTTCCTGTACTTCTTGTTATAGTCTACTTCAACGCAGCGGGGAAATCTTGTTAGGGACAGGTGATAGTTAGTCCGTATACTTCTTTCATGCTGAAGCAACTGTTCGTATTCATCTGCTCATCTAATGCATTCGTCTTGGGCCAAAACAAAAAAAAGTTGTGTTGGAAATTTTGTTTAGATTTTTGTTTAGATTTTTTAAAGATTTTTTAAAGATTTTTTTTAAAAATATTTTGTTTTAAAGTGTCTAAATGTTACTATTTCTTGCTTGAAATGAGTAAGTAAGCTTAAATAAATGTTTTTTAGACTATTTTCACACTAGAAACATTAGTTAAATTGACATATGGGCCTATACCAATTTTGTCTCCAAAAAAAAGAAGAAAAAAAAAAGATTTCCGACCGACCGACCCGATTTTAAATTTTTAGCACTTGAGGGCAACACAACTATTTTTTTTGGCCTAATGCATTCATCTTATCTTGTCGCGCTCCATCTTTACAAGTGCCTATCTTAATCAGGTGCTTGCTTCCCCTCATCCTCCTGTACTGTAACCTTAATGTCATTATCCATGATTAATGTTCCCCTTACTTCTTCCAGATTTTTCATTGTAAACATAGAACCACCATACAACTTGCGACATTTTGCGCTCAATTCTCACAGCCAGCCCTAGCGTACGTAATACTGGAGCAATTAGAGATAGATCAGCACCAACACGAGGCTGGTGTGCTATAAAATGAACAAGTCCCATTGTTTAAAATGCTAATCGCTCCATTACTTTTTTTATTTTGAAAGATTAGTATGGATCAGCAACGGGTAAGAAATGTGATGCTTGAATAACTCCATAATAATGCACTTATCAATTGCATCCCCAGCCCTGGGGACCCTGGGATAGCGCGGATAGGGCCGGGATGTACAAATTGCCGATGTGACGTCCCGGGTACAGTCATGTACAGTCCCCGCAGGGCGGGGCACCATTTTATGTACGTCCCCACTACAGTCCCGGCCGTGGCCGAGACAAAGTGCACGTCGGACGTATGATCCCGGCCCCATAGCCAGGACAAAGTGTATACACCCCGGCTATTGTTCCGGTGTATACATTTTGTGTACCTAAGCGTCGTACGTCCTCGCTATATGTATGTGTACACCATGGCTATGGCCGGGGTATACATGTGTACCCTAGTGTACGCCCACGCTACACTGCCCGGTCATTCCCCGGCTTATTTTTCAGTGATGTACACCCCCCGCTACACGCCCCGGCTAAAGTTTTATTGAATGAAACAATACCATTCCAAAACATCGATATTTGTAAGTGTTTCAATAAGAACCATGCATTGTTACAATATTTGTAACAATGCATGGTGTGTGTAGCTTAAAGGGGCATTGAGAGATACGTATTTGAGTGCGCCCTCAATTATCATGGAAATCAGGTTTTTTTGCATCAAAGTAATACTAAGGCATACACTTACTACCATCTGAAACAGTTTACCAACATTCGCCATTTATCATATAAAATTTCATGATTTTCTTAGTTTCGATATGATTATATCGAAACTAGGTGCTGAATTCGGAAGTTATGCTATCGTTTTACCTGAGGCATTTCGCGGCAAATCTCAACCCGGAAGTGCCCGTTATTTGCTTATTTGGCATGAAGGCAATGTCGGAATTGTATGACATATTGGGTTTGGGCTATGTTGATGATTATCTTTACGTTATTTGCTCATATAGTATATCGATACATCTCTCAATGCCCCTTTAAAAGATACACACACATACCATGGTATTACAAATATTATTCCCCCTATGTAACTTGAATTAATGTTGAAAAGGCTTATCAAATTTAGATTGTTCATAACCATATCCCACTGATGAACTATACACAATACTATTTTGCTTCTTTAATTCGTCCAACATCCTCCGAGATGAACTGGAGGTGTTTATTCAATAAGGTCACCGAATACATGAGGTATCCTGCAGTGGCAACATCCTACCAGGTACTACTCCCGAAGATAGATAGATATAGTTATAGTCTCTTACAAAAACCTGTCATCTAATACACATTATGTCATAAAGGACTTTCACCTTATCTGTGACGAGCGAGCCCACGGCAAACATAAACTTGAGAGAGCCAAAAATCTAACTTGTGACCACAGTATGACCGATGAAACCAGCTACGGTAATACCATAAGGCAAAAAAAAATTTGTGTTGCCCTCACAAGCCTAAAATCGGGAAGGACGGCAGGCCGGATTTTTTTTTTTTTTTTTTAATTTTAAATTTTACCAAATCAATGATTTTATACCTATTATTTCAGTCAACATGTGTGAAGATACTAAGGAAAACGCATGTATTTTCAACCCAATGGTGAATATTTTGGTTTCTTGCCCATCTCTTTTCACACATTGGAAGATCTTGAGAAAAAAATCTTTAAAAATAAATCTTTAAAAAAAAACAAATCTTAAAAAAAAAGAGATTTTTTTTTTTAAATTTGAAGAAAAGAAAGAAAAAAAAGAAAAAAAATACCCAGCCCACATTCTCAGAATTTTGACCCGGCCGGATGAGGGCAACACAACTTTTTTTTGTTGGCCTAAGACACGTAGGCCTAGTTGAAAACTTTGGACATAGATACTTACCAAAAACCTGTCATCTAATATTTGTATATCATAACGGCCTTTCACCAGGTCTATGTTGAGCCGATGGCGTTTTCGAGAGAGAGCAAAATGTCCTACATGTAGCGACAACGTGACCTTTCAAACCGTAGAAAATAATACTTTATGACAAGTAGTTGAAAATTGTCTAAATTACATGATCAGACAAACAAGCCGTTTCAATGTAATGTTATGATAAAAAATAGGCCTACATATTTGCACGCAAATTGCCTCCCTCGGTCTAAATAAATTTGTTATGACATTTTTTTAGAAATGAAATTATAGTCCTAACTAACAGAAGGATCTTCATTTCAAACAATACCATGGACAATTTGTGGAGAAATTCTTAGGCCTATATTTTACAATGTACATAGAAATTTATATGCGGCAGTTTTATTCTGGACATGAAGCAGTTTTCAATGGGAGATGGAAGCTTTACCTGCGCAGTGTAAATCGGCATGTTTTTCTGCACTTGAGTATAGACAAAAACATGTAGGTCAATACTGGTCATTGGCCCATTGGAACAGAATACTATGATCACGGTGATATACTTGCAGCCATACAAGTAGGTGGACTTGAATATCGAGCCTGAGATATCCTACTTCACCTAAATGTCTTAACAGAAGAGGATAAATGAAGGCATGGTACAGGAGGGTTTGTTTTGTAACTCTATAAACTCTGGACTTGCAGTAAGGCCAAAAAAAATGTTATGTTGTCCTTGACCGCCCGCTCGTCAGATTTAGGGCCGCTCCGATTTTGTTTTTCAGATTTTTTTCAAATTTTTATAATAAAAAAAAAAAAAAAAATTAAACAGTTTAAATGGCATTGAATATTAAATTAGGTGTTTATAACATATATGTGCGACTCTTAGAGTGATTTCAACTTCCGCTGGTACAATTAAATTAAATTTAAAAAATCTTTTATAAAAAAATCCGACCGCCCGCCCCTCCTCTCTGAAAGCTGTAGAGGACAACATTACCTTTTTTGTTGTTGGCCTAAGCGACATTATGTTTCATAGGCTTTCATTATGTTTCACAGGCTTTACAAGGCACTGGGGCCGGGTTTATGGAGTTAATATTCCACTTTCACGTGCCTAGGGGGAATTTGACAAAGACATGAGCATTGCTGCCGCCCTACATATAGTTGGGTTTAGGGTTTGGGTTAGGCATAGAATTAAGGTACACTTTAGGGTTAAGGGTTACAGTTGAGGCTAAGGTTGTAACAACATTTCCGATAGCGGATTGAGAAATGGTGAATAATAGTATTAATATATGCAGGAAAGAGGAAATAAGTATGAATTATTATATCAGAATATGATAGAAATATGGTAGGTCCATTAATCTGTTAGATCCCAAAAGATATACCACATGAAAATAATCAACTATCAAAGCTGAACTTTTACATACTATACTAACAGTTACACCTTTATGTACTTGATGTACACTCCTCCAAAGAAGTTCCTTGCCACTCATTGAAGTTCAAATATTGAAGTTCAAAAATTTCACATAAATATTTAATATAAATTAAACAATTGCATGTCAAAATAAGCAGACAATTATATAATTCTCTATCATGTCTGTATGAAATTAAGATGTACGCATTCATGCATGGCTGAGCACATTCATTAAGCATTATGGTAAGGTTCATATTGTGTTCAATCATTCACATTAACATTTGAATGGAGGGATTATCCAATTGTTTGCAATCTTCTTTCACAGACCTTGCCATTGTCAAGTGAATGGGATCTGCCATACATGAGTGATCATGTCTTAATTCCATATTAAGCTGTTAGAGGATTACTTTCTGCTTATTTTGATATACAATTATGTATATTCTATTAAATATTAATTTGAAATATTTGGACTTTACTAAGTGGCAAGGAACTTCTTTGGACGAATGTACATGCAATTTTTACAAGAGGAAATTGCCCAACAAGCACACACTGTCAGGTTTCCAATGGAGTCTAGCTATAGCGCAAGATCTGAAACTGAGACTGATGTCAGCCTGGAGGCTTGTAAGAAGAGGATTGGGGAATAGAATCGCAATCATAACAAGAAAACAACGGGGCATGGGTCATTATCTCTGCGGGCACGGCAGAGTGAGACAGGCCTGACTGAGAAACAAACCCAAATATGATTTTAAAGACACCACCACAATGCATTGCGTTCTTGCAAAATGCACTTAAAGGCATATTATGTGATCTTTTCCAGGGGACCCCCTCAATGCTCAAAAAAAAATTGGAAGCAGATTTTCTTGCAGATTTTCTTGCAGATCATAAATCATAAATGTATTAGAAGTTTCAGAGCGATACGACTCCTAATGACCTCAAAATCATGGTTTTAGAGTGAATTTAGAGTAAAATTTCAAATTTATTGTACCCAAGCAGTACAATCTATTTTCAAACCATGATTTTGAAGTAATGAATCATATCGATCTGTATGTAACTTGGAAGATCTTTAAGATTTATGATAAAAAATGCAAATCTGCAAGAAAATCTGCTTTCATAGTAAAAAATCAATGATAGAAGCACTACTTGGAAAAGATCACATAATATGCCTTTAATCTGGTCTCCAATTCGTCTCAGTTCTCATAGACATATGCACAAAATCACAGCATCATCGTGCATTCATCATTGGAGCTCTTTACATCAATTAAGAAATTAGTGTTCCTTTTTCTTATTTCTAAAACTCACAAGCTCCACAAATGCATCATGTGAAAAAGCCTTAGTTGGCTGGTGCTCCCGCAATGCATTATGGGATATCCTTAAGATCTTCTTTGAAACAGACCATTGTAACTTATTGGAGACTGTTTTAAAAACTTCTTTATTTTTCCACTTCTAGGAAGTGATGACTGGGTTGTGAGGTGGCCATTTCTTTGAAAAATTAAGTTTCTGAAGTAGTAATAATACAAATTTGTTGAAATTTGCAGACGACTTTAATTAATATGAACATACCTAACATGTCAAACACAGGATGCGAATGGTGATTCACTGATTAAAAATTTAAAACGGATGAAACTTTATATAACTGTTTGCTTAATTGAGCTACTTCCTTAAAGGACATTATTTAAATGAAGATGAATACGAAATCTTTGATATGAATATGAATACAAATACGAATATGAATACTACAAATACAAATTTATGATTATTAGACCTAATATATGAATGTTCATCATACATCAAATATGAAAATATTGATATCAGTACGTATCTATAGTACATTAAAAGTAATTGAGGTAGCTCTTCTGACTTAATCCTTTTTTGCATTTTGTATTTTGACATGTATCCTATTTCAGCAGGCATATGTATACAGTTAGGCCAAGAAAAATAATAAGTTGTGTTGCCCTCAGCGACCGATCCTAAAATTGTAAAAACTAGGGTCGCATTTCTTTTTCTTTTTTTAGATTTAAATTTGATTAAAAGTGTCTAAATGTTACTATTTCTTGCTTGAAATGAATAAGTAAGCTTAATTAAATGTTTTTTAGACTATTTTCACACTAGAAACATTAGTTAAATTGACACATGGGCCTATATCAATTTTGTCTTGACATAAACCATATATTTTTCCAGCCCAAAAAAAGAAATTGAAGAACATTTTTTTGTTGGCACTTGAGGGCAACACAACTTATTATTTTTCTTGGCCTTATAAGCATACAATGACAAATACAACATAATGATTTCATTTGATTGACAGGTTACTACAGGACAAATGTTATGTTTGGTAAAAAGACAGGAAGGTTACAAAGAGATGTTTTTTCTGTCTTATATATCAGGTCTACCAAAGAAGTCGTCTTTGCCAGGCTACGCCAAACCACCCTATTTCCTCTGTGCATACATAACACTGAACTTGAAGGCAATGCCAACCACGCACTCGGTTTATCTAAACAACATCTGAACGCATCTCTCCAATTTTGTTGTCTTCTAAATTCAAGCAGGCAGGTCATGATTAGAGGCAAGTTTGCAGAAGCTGAGTGTATTTGCTTAACGCCAGAAATGCCCGACCTGTTTTCTCTGCGAGTAATCTTCACAGCGTATGTTATCCTTTACATCTGTGTTGCACGGTTTAGGCAATACTTGGAGGGAGATAGATTCAATTTCAGAGCCACCGTATCATATTTATATAAGGTTTGGGGTAATACAGGGTTGATAGGCTTCAGGTGTGTTGGGTGCCGTATGACGACATCGCCGCCAGGAAGCTTCATATCTATACAATGTTGAAAATGAAAAGTTAGGCCAAAAATAACAAATGGTTGTGTTGCCCTCAGCGACCGACCCTAAAATCTCAAAAGTCAGGGTCGCATTATTTTTATTTATTTTTTTAAAGATTTAAATTTTAGCCAATTTGTCAAAATACTACTATTTTCTGCTTGAAATGAATAAGTTTGCTTGAATAAGCCTTATCGCGAATAGGTAAAAATCAATTGATTATTGTTTTCTGATGCATTGTGGGAGAGAAAATGGGGCAAATTTGGTCCCTTTTCTCTCCCACAATGCATCAGAAAAGGATAATCAATTGATTTTTACCTATTCGCAATAAACCTTATAGATTGCTTTTAAAATATGATCACACTATAGAAATATTAGTCAAATTGACAATTACCAATTCTGTCTTGTCATGAACCACGGTCTGTCAGTAATATTTGTCAGCAAAAAAAGAAGAAAAAAACGACCAGCCTGACTTCAAGATTTTTGGCACTTGAGAGCAACACAAGATTTATTTATTTTTGGCCTTACAATCATACCTCAGATTAAGAATGAAATTTGCGTAGTTGTAATTTTTCACTAGATTTTCTAAGAGTTAGTATTCTACATCAGTGGTGTATACTGTTATAGTGGAAATGTTTGCGCTACATATATTTTCGTGCTTGAATCAGCTACGGCGAAAATAATAACATGCGAATGTGTTTCATATGCGTATAGGTCTATGTGATGAAGCTACAAATCGTGAATTTAAAAACACGCAAAACAGTTACAAATCAGCAAAGTGCAAATCATTATTTGTGCAAAATTACCACTTTTACAGAAGAGTCCATATAAAAATCTCTCTAGTCCTAACAAATGAAACGATGGTGTGCAATGAGGGAATTCCCACAAATTGTTCTTGGTCCCTTCCCCAAAATGAAAATGGAATACTGGCAAATATTTGTGTTATCTTTGGGTAATGGGACATATTAACATTGTGTACAATTTTCCAAGGTATTTGGGTAGTTTTCTTCCATCTTTCTTATCCATATATTTTAGTCTTAGACATGTCTTACATTATATTAGTTATACAACCAAGGATACTATTGATTTTGGGATAGGAAACTCATATACTGCACATACCTAAAAACAGGTCGCTTTATTGTAGGATAAATTATGATAATGAGCTCAGATCATCGGCCATTACATCAACAGTGTATACCCCAAAGAGTTATGGATACGTCATGTTCAAGTGAGCGCTGATTCGCTCTAATTTAAAGCAAATGTGCAAATATTGCATACTTTGAATAGTCAAGTTTTCCAAGCTTATTGAAATCAAAACCAAAATATGGGTTAATCCATCATCAAATTGCTTGCATGAGATCTTTCACAAATGAAGCGTGAAATTGATGGAATATCCCCCCATCCTGAAGAATCGGGCTGAACTTTTGACCCAGAGTGCCAACTGGTATGTAAAATAAAAATAATTTAAAAAAATTAAAAAAATCCACAAAAAGTCTATGGTCATCAGGCGACAAAAAAGCGATACAAAAACACAGGCAAACGGACCTCTCAGGTAGGGTCCACCAGCCGTGCTTTTGTTTGTTTTTGTGATTTTAATTTTTTCCACAATTTTCATGAAAATATAGGTGAATTTACAACAACAACAAACACTTCTTTTTATATAAATCTCAAGTTAAATGAAAAAGAAGAAAAAATGGTCGGCCAGGCCCATAGAACAGGCTTTTTTTCTTGTCGCAACATCATCCTACTACAAATTTCTGAATCTCACAACTGTGAAACTGCTCTCATGGTATCTTCCAACCCGATTTTTAAAACGATGTGGTCCTTTTTAACTACAAAGAGTGCCCAACCTATATGCACCAACCTAAAAATTTGGGTCAAAATCAAAATTACCACATCATTTTAAGAGTGTAAAACTCAAAATTTGTTAATACTTCTCTTTTCAAAAAGAAAGTGCATTGGGAACTAAAGTTAACCAAACATCTATAACGATATATAGAGACTTTTGCTAAGAAACAAAAACACACGAGGAGAGAAAAAAACACTTTCCAAATCCCACATTTGAGAGCCTGAAAGAATACATACAAAATATTTTAAATAAGTGCCCTGACCTCTCCCCCATTTTCCCTTCAAAAATTCCTGTGACGTTAAAATAAAGATTTTTGCAATTTCAAAAGCACCTCCTCATAAGTCATGTACCATCATCAAAATGATTAGTCCTCAAACCTTGTGTTAAATATCTAGGCTAACTAAGTATATGTTGGGACAAGTTTAATTTGATCTCACAGTAGATTTTCACAATTTCAAAACCACCTCCTCCACGTCATCATCAAAATCTAAGCCCTTGAACACACTGTTAACGCTTTCCATGCGGCAGTCGTCTGCAGACGACATTCCAAAATTTCAAAAATGTTATAAAAATGTCAAAATTGATGAATTTTATTGGAATTACCATGTGAAATGCATTAAAACAAGTACAAACATGCCTAATATTAGTTCAGTAATCCTTGAGATAGACCTTAAAAGTTGAGAAAGGTTTCTGACAAATCGGTTTTGTATATACGGTAAAACCAATAGCCGCGTGGAAAGTGTTACGGAACATCTAGGCTAACTATATGTTGAGACAACTTTAATTTGATTTAACAGCCCCTCTGCTAACACTAACAAGATGTGCGCCAGATATTTACGTACATTTTCAATGTATATTTTACGGATTTACTTTAATGCGTCTTGTCAGATCTGGATCAAACCCCACGCGGAGAGCTAATTCGCAACTTGTCACCGCTCATCCGATACGTTTTCACAGCTTATCCGATACTCGGGATCGCCGGATGCTCTTTCTGCAGCAACTAACACACCGGGTGAATCTGCACATTTTTACAGCTGGTTTTGTTCAGGGGTAAATGAAAATTGAAACCACGTACAGATTTATACTATTTCTATATTTTGGGGAACTCAAATGGCCCGCAATGTGACGTGGCTGCCAGCATTGCCTTCTATTCATCAACCCTAACATCTGTCTATTCCTTCAAGCTGATACAATGAAAGCACGAAATTTGAATGCGCACAAAAATCTGCTTTTCTACGCTACATCACGCTAAAGGGTGATTTTTATGAAATTGCCGTATATGCCGCAAGAAGTTAATTCATTTTCAGAGAACACCCTCAAGGCTAAAATGTTGGAGAATATTCGCAATAAAATCAGTGACTTGCTGCATTATTAACTTCTACAGACAGTTAAAGATGGAACCGGGAACCAATCTTTTGGGTCCTATATAATATTACACTATACGAGAAAATGTTCCAAACTAAAGTATATGAAAATACAAATGGTGCACATGAGAGCACCACACCAAATCAATGCGCAATTCGTGTAATCCTGTAGTAGTTCCGGAAAAGCACGAAGACTAGGCTTGTAAATGTGAGGTTTTCGGGCAATTTGTTTCTCCGGGGATGGTATGTTTGTATTTAAATGAACGAGTGGGACCTATCCGTTGCACCTACAATGATAAAATACCTTATCTTTAATTTATCGACCTAAATAGTGCCCAGGGCGTAAGCACCTGCCTAAATGGTGAACAGGCATGCCAGAAAACGTGAAAAAGTGAGGGCGCTGTGTGCAGGTCCGTAGCGGAAAATTTAGCTTAATAACCCCCATGAAACAAGGCTTAAATTAAAGTTGAGATGTTACTGAAAATGGTCATAGGTGACAAGTATGCAATAAATGTAACCGGAGGGTAGAAAAGGTGTCTTGAAATATGGCACTTTTACACGTATTTCAATGAGAAAGATATTTGGTGTGGTGCGCCCACATGGTGTATCTTACCCCAGAACTGCCCTATGCACTGACGTTGGAACATATTCAAGTGAGTGCCCTTGTTGTAATTATAATGACCAGGTGTCAGGACCAAGCATGATCAAAGACAATATTGTGCCACTTGCACACAAATTTCTGCTTAATCACCAAAAGAATATGAAACTTTAGAAGTTACACTGGCACCCAAATCCGAAATCCGACGCAAAATGTTATTGTAACATTCCACACTAATTGCAACTAATTACAAGCTCTTGCGCATGAAACTGCGCTGCGTTGTGCCGTGTGTTTTCCGTTTGGGTGGGGGCTACGCCGAATTGCAAATATTTAGCAACGCAATCGATGTGCGCCATCAAATAGCGCACGTACGTGCATTAAAACGTTGCGTGATAATGTTGAAATGAGACTCAGTGCGCCGTACGCCTAGATAACGACATTGAACCAAAAAAATGCCAAAAATACCCCCCAGATCACCCGGTGACCACGGTCAAAGTCCGTTAGTGCTCAGCCTGTGAAATCACCATTGAAATATGCTCTGACATCACTGCGCATGTCATCTCATGTCGAATACTGGTTAATCAGGGTATATAACAGATTCTGAAAAGAGCTGAATTTCTGTATTACATTATGAAATGAAAACAATCTACTTGGATAAATTCTGCAAAGGTCAATTGGGATGAAAGTTCCATCAAAAGTACCTCCTCTAGGCAAGTTGGGGCAGACAAGACTAGAGCTGGATTCTTGGAAGTATCTCACTTAGTCCATTTCACTTATCGTTGCTGTACTGTCAAAACCTCGTATCTCCATTTGGCCCTTCAGCATGTATAAAGTAATACTTCCAATGTATAACCTTTGGGAAGTCTGCTTTAAACATGTTCAAGGGCCAAAAATACATCTGTACAACCTTGTAAAGTGCTCTATGTCCCTGCACATGTCTAAAGCAACACCAACACTACAATGCAACAACACTGTACATAACAGTGCTGACAGTGAGATTGTCAGCTTCCAACACTTTGCGGAAATAAAAACTGAACTATCGACTGCCAAGATTTAGTTTGAAGTTACTGCTAAATTTGTTAAATGATATGCCCCATAACAACAGGAAGACGACATTGAAACTAGTTAGGGTAGAACCATATCATGGTCCATTAAAGGGGCATTGAGAGATATGTATGGGAGTGTGCCCTCAATTATCCTGGAAATCGTTTTTTTTTTCAGTTTACCAATATTTGCCGTTTATCATATAAAATATTCTTAGTTTAGATATGATCATATCGAAAGGTGCTGAATTCGGAAGTTATGCTATCATTTTACATGCGGCCTTTCGCGGCAAATCTCAACCCGGAAGTGCCGTTATTTGCTTATTTGGCATGAAGGCGATGTCGGAATTGTATGACATTTTGGATTTGGACTTATGTTGATGATTTTCTTTACGTTATTTGCTCATTTAGTATATCGATACATCTCTCAATGCCCCTTAAAGAACTGAACACAAAGAAAACCAGAGGTGGATATGACGGAGGTGTGCAGCGAGATATTATGGCAATAATCATTCACAATATTCCTAAATAAAATCTGATCGATGGCAAAATGCTTACAGTGATCAGTACTAACATCTATTTTGCAGAATTTTCATTATCATAAAGTAAAGTTGTACTTGAAAAGTACAACTATAATATCAATCAATAAAGCACACATGAACTTTGCCCATACATCCAGCTGCAAATAAAAAATCCCATGCATTTTACCAGATCATGTTATAACTTGCAATTTGAACAAGATGGCAAAACCCCACGGCGAAACCACAAGCTGTATGAATTTCTAACACTAAAATAACGACAAGACGCTACCTGATTTCCCAACCCTGAAATCTGAGTATTCAACGCTACCACTATATACAATGATAATATCATGGTATGCCTCCAAGAAACTGCTCATATGCAATCATGTGTCATAAAGTGAAAAGGAGAGGGGAGGGGAGGGGAGGGGAGGGGGGGGGGGGGGGTGGGGGGTGGAGGGATGTGAAATTACCTGGCTGTCCCACCATTTGTCCAGTTTTTACCTGTCTAGATCTTGAATGACCCCTTTCATATTTTGGTGAATCAATGGGCTCTCAATTCTTGAGATTCTTCAATTTCCCTCAAATTTGTTGGCAACATTGGAAAATCAATGGGTCTGATATATTAAAATTTGTTTTTTCCGAAAATGTAGGTGAAGTCTGTCAAAATGTGTCAAAATGTGTCAAAATTACAGAAAATTACAGATCTTGGGTAAACAAACATGTCCATTTTTTCTAAAACAGCTAAATTTGATGACAAATGTTCATTTTTCTGGCAGCATTCCTTACCAAAATATCCGAGTCCCCCGGAAATGAAGCTTTTTCTTTGGGCAGACACATGGTAGCATCTTTAACACTTCAGCAGCATATATACTGCACTCACATGTTCAATATCACCTGGTGCCTATTCAAACATGCGCTGAGAGAGCGGGGACAAACCGTGAGTGTGGAGAGAACGCATTTGTGTTTCCGCTTCGAGTCAAAAGCCTTTGGGATTGCAGCGCCTCTATTAAGTGCTTTTACATCAGACGAAATGTGCTGGTGATTTCATTTAGAGCAGGTTTCATTCCGTAGCTCATCGGCTTTAGCGAGAGCCTACAGCTAATTCCGTGGCTTTTGCCAGAGCCTATATAGCTTATCCTGTGCTAGTCAATCAATTGCTTGTAGAAACAGATTTTAAGGGTAATGCAATATCGGATAAGATTAAACTGATAAGAAGGGAGAAGTATTGTATAAAACATTGATACGCATTGGAGAAAATGGGTCTAACCATAAGGCAAAACAAAAAATTGTTTGATTGTCCTCGTCCGCCCGACCCTCTTAATCATTCCGACTCAAAAACTTCTTCTTTTTTTTCTTTCTTTTTTTTCTTTTCTTTTTTTTCTTCAAAATTTCAACAACAAAAATTTTAAATTTCATTTTTTTTACAAATATTAGTCGAAAATGCAAATTTTAATTTTTCTATATTTTTTTTTTTAAGTGTTGAGAAAATAAAAATACTCATCAAAATATTAAAGATTTTGTTCCCAGTTTTGGTTACACAACAGATCTATGGACAATCAAACAAAAAAATTGTTGGCCTAAATGTAGATAGGATCTATGGTCCAACTGACCCATTTATTTAGGAATTTTTTGGGGGAAATGTTCACGTGCAAATAAATACCGACCTAAACTTGTTTTTAGTTTGTCATAAAACAGTAAATGTTTACAGATTTTTGTGAATTTGTGTGTTATTTATGTTAGGCCCTTCACAATTGATTTTGAGTTTCCTGTTGCCGCCCGCATCCGAAATTGAGAATTACAAAACATTTAATTATTTTATTTTTATTTAGTATTTTCACCTTTAAAATTACTTTCAATAAACTTCATTTGATACTTTCTGACTTTAATCATATCAGCTGTGATGTATAAACATAGAACATGATTGCGTGATTACTTGAATATCAAATTAATCATACTTGGAAAATAATTAAATGCAGAGTCCTCAATTTTAAGGGGTTGAAATTGGTTGCAACCACAAAATAATTAGTTTCAAAATAAAGAAAATAAAAGATAATTATTAATTTAATAATTAAAAGTCACCTCGTCCCTTTTTTAAACCTGCAACAGGAAACTCAAAATTAATTGTGGAAGGGCCTTATAGTGCCCGTAGAACAGAGTTTCTTTTTTTCATCGCCTAAAAGCCACATTTTTCAGTCAATATTCTTCATTTCGGGTATTGGTTGTATTGCTAGATTACCCAGCACAAGAGAAGGTATTATGGCACTCATAATATTTCATTTTGTACCAAAATGTTTAACATTCCCTGATTTAAAATAAGAAGAAAGTGGGAGAGGGGGAGGACGAAAAAAGGACTTTGATGAATTGAAACATTTTAGCCTAGATTGGGAATTAGACTTGAAATATTTGTTTGTTTTTACATTTTTCCATGTTTGGGGCTGAAGGGACTAATGCTAAAATGTGCAAATTGTAACAAAATGACACAAAAATGGAAATATTATGAAATTTCCTATAGGGCCGGAACTTCAGATTTTTTACAACCAGCCAGTCGGGCAGGTAACTCAAAAAAATACCTGCCCGATAGAAATTCCACCAGTCATTGTAACCCACTTATACACTGTGAATTTGATCATTTTTACCGGCCAGTCAGTCTGGTACTTTTGCATCCTCACCTGCCCGACACAAAAGTTACCTGCTATGGGCAGGTGGGTGGGTGCTAGGCCTGGATATAATATAACCTGATATAGGACAATCAGAAAATCATTGCTTTAATAGATTAAGGCTTGTACAAACTCATTCCAGTGCTCTTTACACAATTGTTCTGAATAGGAAACAAATTTCCGAATATATTGTGATATATTGCAGTTTGCACATATTACATGTAATCGAATTCAGAGGGGGGGGGGGGGGGGGGGTTGCCTAATACGGTATACGGGGATGTGCCGCTCTAATTGGTCACTTTTTTGTGCAAAAAATCCCTAAACATGGGGTATGATTTTGTTTTTTCTATTATCACCCTTAGAAATGGGTAGGGGTTTTGAATCTCCAGCCGCACACCCCCGACCAAACCAAACCAAACCGAGTACCCCCCCCCCCCCCCCCCACCAAATAGACTGCACTCAATCTCTGGGGCATGCATGCACTCAGCACTAAATAAGTCTGTCTCCATTGCTTTCAGAGAAATAGGCTAACTTAACTAACCATAACACTATTTCCAGTCATAAATACCGTCTGCACGACGCGTAAGCCCGTTTAGCAAATGACAATTTACATAAACTCTCAGTATGTAAAGTAAAACTGTAAAGAACGACAGGGCAGTATATCCCAAAAGATTTTCATCCAATTTAAAGGGTTTTCAATTCAACTTTTGACAGGTAATAGATTACAAGTAATGAATAACCCGCTTGGGGAATAACTGTGGAAATTCAATGCGTTATATGGTTGGCATTTAGTTCATCTGGATAACTACCAGGGTGAAGGTAGTATTTATATATAAAGGATTCTATTTTTGCTAATGACTTTCAAAAAGTAATGCTAGCATTCACTATAGTGTATTTAGTTCCAAATTGGCGAGAAATATTGTTTTTATCTCTCCGAACGCAAAAGTAATCCAAGCATTATGCTTGATATTATGGCCATATTGCACTCGGTTTGGGCCCATACGTATGCGTCACGCATGATGTACCGGTGCGCTTAATGTTGCCTTCAAGCGCGCCACCGCCCTAATATAAACAATTCGCTGCTGTAAAGGAGGCTTCACAAATTTGGAGATTTTGGATAGATTTTCCCATTCAGAGGATAAGCACAAATCCTCATTTTACCTCTGGGAAAAGCTGTAAGCATGGTAAGGGGAGGGATAACCAAGCCCGTCACCAGGATGGGTTTTTTGAGGGGATCATTTGACAAAAGTGGACCTTTTAACCAAAAATTGGACTTTTTTCAACAAACGAGTGTGCAAAAACCCTTTTGTTGGTGGGGTGTTTTTTTTTGGGGGGGGGGGGGCACATCCCTCCTCCCTGGTTACGGGCCTGTGAGTTACAGTCCCTTTGCACCACTGGAAAACACCAGCTATCAGCACCCATTTCATCTGTTGCTTTATTTAACTCAACATCCTATATATGTTTGTTATGTTCGTGCTTTGGCATTAATCAAATGCATCTCAAAGAACATTTTATTTTTTCCTTCATTTCTCCCTGAGCAACCCAAGACATAAACACAAATAATAGCAGTCAGGTTGTATAAGCATAAGAATATGGACCATTGGGACTAGGCAATGATTTGGTAGCCTATATACATTCATAAACACAGATATGTTTTTGTAATAATATCGTTGGTTGGTCGGTCTGGTCGGTGTTAAGTGGTAAATAACAAATTTAACATTCAGATTTAGGACACTTGGGATATGATTGTATCACTTGATTCTGGATCAACAGGGAGGGCACTATTATAGTTCAATCAGTTCCAAATTGGTGAGAAATGTGCATTTTTAAACAATGCGAAGCAGCAGCATGGAGAGCATGTTGTAAAATGACCAAAATATGAAAGTCAACTCTCATTCGGAAATTCAAACTTTGCCTTTTGCCTCTACAGTAGAGTCGGTTCTGTTATATGGTTGCGAAGCTTGGACCATCACTCCCAAGTTACAGAAAGAGCTTTGATGGCTGCTACACCAGCATGCTGAGAGCTGTACTCAATGTCAATTGGAAACAACACATACCAAATACCCAATTGTATGGTGATCTCCCCAAAATAAGCCAGAAGATTCAGAAGAGACGGACAAGGTTTGCTGGCCACTGTTACAGAAGTGATCAAACTGGTACACTGGACCCCAAACATGGCAAAAGAAAGCCGGGAAGACCTGATCTGACATTCAATGACTTACCCAAGCAAGATACAGAATTGGAGACAAGTAACAAAAAGACAGCAATGAAGGACCGAAAAAGTGTGGAGAGCCATCATAGCTCGGGGACACCACCCGAGTTAAGCAAGTTAGCATCTCTCCGAGAGAACATGTGTAAATTTAGCCATACTCACATGTATTTCGCCAAATGCAAGCCTCACGCATCTGATACACACTGCGTTTGTTGTGTTCATGTGTGTGCCTGCACTCTTCTATATTAATTCCCTGCTGTACTGAAGCTCGAAAATATTGAACTGATCAAACTATAGCTTCAAAGCAAGTTTGTGTTCATGTGAAAAGGCAAATGGTACAATCTTAGGAGAGCCTTCAAAAACATGTCCTAAAGGCATAGAGGAACAACCTAATACGTGTCACAGGCACACAATTCCATAAGCCCTGTGGATAAATCGAGCCTCGTAATTGTCACCAATTTAGAACTGATTAAACTGTAGGTCCAATCATTATGAATATTGATCAACAATGTACATGCAAAAATGGATCCTACTTCTATATGGATACCTTAGACTTAGAGAATAGGACATGGATCAGTCAGCCACCCAGCAGTAGTAATGTACGTGAAATGCCCTGAACACAGGACTGATATGATAGATAAAGGGAAATGTTCACATCATTCATCTCTTGGTAGGTCCTAAATATGTCCACACATCCTGAACATGAGCAACATAAATGCCACAGAGGAGCCAACTATGTTCTATAGGGACCTTAACATGAGACTTAGATAAGTCCCCTAACGTTGGAGTAAAAGTTGAGGAAATGAAAAAAAATTATGAGGGAAAGTGTTTTTTTAGTGAGCTAGTCAAAACGTTCTGTTAATTATGAACATTATGAGCAACATTATATGTCACATTAGAGCTATCTTGTTCCATAGAGACCTTAGCATGAGACCAAGATCAGTCTGACACACAGACTTTACATGCCTTGAAAACAGTACAGAGATGAGAGGAAATGAAACAATCATGGAGGAAAGTGCTAAGATGATCTTTCACTATAGTCCGATCAGTTCAAAATTGGCAAGAAATGTTCGTTTTTATCTCTCCGCGCGCAAAACTAATCCAAGCGTACAAACGTGATTATAACCACACGCATGCGGGATTCGTCGCACACACGCATCAAACATGTATACCGCAAAGTACTTTATTGTCTTCATACGTGCCTGTGTTCCTTCTGTACTCATTCTCTGCTGTAGGGAGGCTTCGCCAATTTGGAGCTGAACAAACTATAGCTAGGTACTAAATTATGTCCAAACATTCTGAACATGAGCAACATTACTGTAACATAAAATCCTTCGGGAATGATCACAACATTCAAAGGGGATCAAGTTAGTTTGAAATGTCGAGCCCTTTTCCAATCAACATCATGCCCGTGACTAACACGCTGGCATCGACACCCCATCACTCAACGTAATGTTCATAAGAGCGTGTAGCTATGAGAATGTGTAGCTAGGTGTAACAGATTTTGACCAGGCACGCATAATAACGTTTGTAGCAATGGAGGGATTTCCTTAGAGTCAAGATTTATTGCAAGCAACTTCCAGTTTGCAATGTTATGGTGTTGACTGCCTCTTTGTGACGGTTGTAAACTTCACATAAAAATACTTCCCTTAAAAATGATAACAGGTGTGTTACACATCACTATACTATTAGTATTACTAGTATATATAGTTTCTATCATTCTTTCACACAATTTATGAATTTCAGGTCATTCTTATTAGGTGCAAATGTTGTCAAAATATAACGGTTTGTGCCTCTTGCATGTACTAAATAATCTGAAACATGTATAAAGCTTTAAATCAAAGTCATTTATCGTAAACACTGTCGAATTCAGCAAGGTTGCACTAGCGGAAAACCATGTGCGATCGAAAAGTAAACTGTTTAAAATTTGGGGGGGGGAAATCAACATTGCGGCGTCGCAGCGGTCTCACTGTGGCCACATTACATGACGTCAATGTTCCGACAAGCTTCAAGTGCCCTTCCGAAAACTTTGTTTATTCTCGGTAAGTTTTGAGCATGCGCGATGTTGTATTTCAGCCATGAATAAAAAACAAAGATGGCAGCTCGCACCGGGGAGAGCGGGCGGCGATCGAACCAGGCTTTTTGGTACTGCTTTACTGAAGGAAAAAAATGTTGTTGTACAGTGCTACGGTAATTGAAAAGGTGCACATGGGCGCTTATAAAATAAGGGGTTGTTTGTTGGTAGTCATTGACAAAACCGGGGGTGGGCTTATAAGGGCATGGGCGCTTAATAGGGATAATACGGTACATGCTCTTTTTCAGGAAGGCAAACTCTATTTCTATAGTAATTTTTTTCTTCATAATTATTTTTTGCTAACGCGCATCAATTAATGTCAAACAAACTGTTTTAACTGGCAGTTTCCAGAACATGCTCTTTTTCAGGAAGGCAAACTCTATTTCTATAGTATGATGGGCACGCCAACTGTCTTGTCTATATATCTGAACCCTGGGAGAAACTATCCCAATGGTATACAAGTGGCAGTATCTGACAGGTATCATATCTGCTAGAGGCAAATCCGGATACAGATTAATTCTTTATCTAGGTTCTTCCTATGTTGATTTCATAATGTGTGGCAGTTTGTGAGCCGGGGGGGGGGGGGGGGGGGGGGGGGCACTGACATTGGAAAAGGGTATAGGTATGTGCCGCGCTGAAGACCCCTTTTTCACCCTCTGCTGCTAGCTCTTATGACCCCCTTTTGAGCCTGCATCAGTTCTTAAGACCCCAATTTTATTGAAAATTCAAAAAATCACAAAATGTTGCGCTCCAAAGCCCGATTCTTGGAAAATTTTGTGTTCTAAAACCAAAAATAATCGAAAATGTGCTTTCTTGCTAATCAAAATTGAAATATAGGCAAGTTCTCAAGACCTACTTTTTCGAAAAAATCAGTTCCTAAGACCCTATTTTTCGTCAAAAAATCCACTCAGTTCAGTTCTGTAGCCCCCCTTTTTGAGACCCTGGGCGGCACACCCCTACCCCAAAAAAAGCTGAGTGCCCCCCCCCCCCCCCCCCCCCCCCCCGGGTTTGTGAGTCTATTTAAAACATTTGTATAACCCTTTAAGGTAGGTGTTCCAATTGCTGGCCCAATTTTTAACTTGATGTTTTCTATTCTACACGAAGGGTTGTCCAAAGCTTTAGTTGCCTAACTCCAATGGTTCTTATTTTAGAAGCACAAGATGACATGATATTAGCCCATTGAGTGGTACACTAACTGGCCGGTGGTTGACCACCTTTTGGCAGTTATTCACTGCATTTTGGCCTATAACGACTAAATGGAATGTATCTTGCGCCAAACATTTTACAGAAATAATGAGAAGAAGTTTCTTCGGATATCAAAATATGTTGATGGGCAAAAAACACACTAAAGTGATAGGAACATCCACCTTTAACCAAGTTTAGTTCACTTGGGGATGCCAGTGGGTGATTGATCCATTTCCTACACTTTTTATGCAAGCTTTTCCTGAACTTTTATGCGAGCTTTCCCTGAACTTTTTACACGAGCTTTTCCTGAACTTTTTATGCGAGCTTGGACAGAACAGCCCGATCATTTGCACGCGGCATCAAACACTTATGGGGCGCGTCTGGAGAAAAGGCTACAGGGTATTACCGCCCCCTCAAAAAAACATGTTTGCCTCTTTTTATGCTGAAATATCACCATCCGATTCCGGAAATGAAGAAAAACAATGACAAATGAAGAAGAAAAAGTCCTATTTCTGGATTTAAAAAAAAAATTATGGCCTTATTTATGGAATTCCGTAAATTTCCGGAAGTCTTGAATCCCTGCTCACTTTAAAGCAGTTCAAAAAATGCGGAGTTGATCACTGGAATAATCTCTGACATCAATGCACAGAGGCAGATAACACAGTGGTACATAAATGGAATAGATGTCACTCCTTGAATTGAAGTCTTCAATAAAAATGACTATTGGTGCAACTGCAGAATCCAACGCACAAACAAAACTTTACAAAATGTTGCTTCTCTTATTTCGTCCGTCTTAAACCTGTTTAAAAATCTTACATCTTAGTCTATAATAATGGATGTATATACATAGTATCCAGTAGTTATCCCCCAACCTTTATATGCATGGGCTGAAGTGGTCCACACTTACTATAGTTTGATCAGTTCCAAATTGGCAAGAAATATTTGGTTTTTATCTCTCCGTGCGCAAAAAGTAATCCAAGCGGTCTTGGCCGCACGCACGCATCACGCATATGATGCACAGTGCGCTGATGCCTCCATGCGCGCCCACGTACTTCTGTATTTATTCGCTGCTGTAACTAGGCTTCGCCAATTTGGAACTGATCAAACTATAGCGCAATTCACTTTTAATGGACACTGAGCCTCAAGTAGGGTTAAACCAGACAAGTATTTAAAACCATGACCCCAAAATAAAAGTATAAAGAGACTCTCAGATTCAATTGGCTCCAAGTTGCTTCCGGAAACAAGTCTGCTACTACTCATTATGTCGGATTCCAATAGCGATAACTTAAACCAGCCAGTAGTCAATTCGATGATAAAAGAAACCACCCAGAACTCTCGAGATCCATCAACGGTGCAACATTAGCATCTTCTTTTCAGGCGAAAGTAGTTGATCACATAATAGAGACACATTTTTATATGGTTCTGAGAGCATTCTGACACTCGATATGTTTTGACGTGTGCGAATCGCACTTATAACACACCTGCTCGAGAGGGATTCCGAATCTATGTCTCTTTGTTTTTTGTGCATAGATAAGACACTAGGAATAGTAATGAACTATTTAACAAATCAAAGAAGAAATACAAACGGAAACAAGAAATATAATCTCCTTCTGTTAAATGCATTAAGTGCATACAAATCGTCGCTGTTCTGACATAACGACACATCACAACAGAATTAAGTAAAGTGATGTGTCGGTATATCAGAACAGCGACGAAATGTATTACAAATTGAATGATATATGGTGTTTCATTAACACTTTCCACGTGGCTACTAGTTTTACCGTACACAAAACAGATTTTTCAGAAACTGTATCCAACTTTATAAGTCTTATCTCAAGAAAATACTGAACCGATAATATGCATGTTTGTACTTATTGTAATGCATTTCTCATGTTGATTCCAAATATGGTAATGATATTCAATAATGTTGACATTTTTGAAACATTTTGTGGAATTTTGCAATGTCGTCTGCAAACACCTACTGCGTGGTTAGTGTTAATACTGTAGAAACATCATCAAATTACACAAATATGCGATGTTCTTGAAATTTGTAATGCTTTTGAAGCAACTCCAAAAATCAGATAGCAGGCTCGTTTAGGCCAAACAAAGAAGAAGGTCTGTCTCAGAAACATTGTGCAAATAAGCTAAGTGCTGTGCTTTTTTTTGCTTTTTCTTTTTTTTAGAAAATGAGGTATGAGCTATGAGGTATGCAATTTTTTTTTTTTTTTTTTTTGCTTATCCAAGCTTACGGAGAACTTTTTTTAACTTTTTTTTTTAAAAATCCAAAAAAAAATTCCTAAAAATTAAAAAAAAAATAATAAAAATTAAAAAAAATTAGCCCCCAGCGCATAGACCTACGCGCCGTAGCTCATTTCACATACCAATGCGGGCGGGCTTCTGAGACAGACCTTCTTCTTTGTTTGGCCTTAGCTTTATCTCATACTTTGTCATGATTTCGAGATAGGTTGCTTATTGCTTTTAGTATGCTTTTCCGATATTAACACTTTCCACGCGGCTATTATATTATTTTTACAAAACAGATCCTTCAGAAACCTTTCCCAACTTTCAAAGTCTTATCTCTAGATTTACTAAACCAATACTAGGTGTACAGGGTGAGTACAAAAAACTGCAATAGTGGAAAGAAGACATCTTGTTTTCAAAACCAAGTTGATGTTTGAGATTTTTAAAACGCTATAAGAATAACGTATTTGTTATTAATAACATGTGAAAAAATGAAGTCAATCGCATTATGACATTTTTGAAACATTTTGTGAAATTTTGGAATGTCGTCTGCAGTCGCCTGGCACGTGGAAAGTGGTAACACTTACTTATAAATGTCCATTATTACTTACTGCTCCCAGGAAGGAGTTTTTACTGTAAGACCAGAAATGTTTGTGTGCATTTAAATTTCGCTAATATCACAAGGAGCACTTACTTGCGAAAATGTCACGCCGCAAATATTTCAAATCTACCTTGTAGCAGTGCATTGCAAAGTTACACAATTTAACTCTAAAGTTCACATCTTGCGAATTGTTCATGACGTGAATTAGGCAAGTTTTGCTGATTTTGTGAAATTTTAAACTCACAAACTTTTCTGGTTTTACAGTATGCCACTGTGGCTATTAATAGTGTACCAGTGAGGAGTCTTTTTAGGTCTTGTTCATGACATAACCTCATAATATACAGGCATCAGACCAGGGGTGGATTTGGAGGGGGTGCGGGGCGTGTGGCCCTCTTATTTTTGACAGGGTGCCTTTTTGACAGGGCACCTGCGCCCTCTTTTATTTTTAACAGGGTGCCTTTTTGACAGGGCGCCTGCCCCCCCCCCCCCCCCCCCCCCCCCCCCTCCCCCACCCATTTCTGACAGGGCACCTTTTTGACAAGGCGAAAACGTTAAAAACGTGTACATTTAAGTACAATATTTTCAAACAATTTCAATTCTTGACCCCTTGATTCTGACCAAATAAATACGTTTTGCACTGTTTTTAAAAAAAAAGGTTGTGTACCGCTTCACCATTCACTAAGCCCCTCATTTCACTAAATAGAAATGAGAGCCTCAAAACACCTAGAACTGACTAGCTGGAGGCCAACACTCAGGCAAAAAAAAAATGTTGTGTTGCCCTCAAGTGCCAAAATTTGTAATATGGGTCGGTCGGTCGGAATTTTTTTCTTTTTTTTCTTTTTTTTTTTGGCTGAAAAATATATGGTTTATGTCAAGGCAAAATTGGTATAATTTCCATAATATGTCAATTTAACTAATGTTTCTAGTGTGACAATAGTCTAAAAACATTTATTTAGGCTTATATATTCATTTCAAGCAAGAAATAGTAACATTTAGACACTTTTAATCAAATTTAAATCTAAAAAAAAAATTACAAAATGCGACCCTAGTTTTTACGATTTTAGGGTCGGTCGCTGAGGGCAACACAACTTATTTTTTTTGTTGCCTCATTTGACAACCTTTCTAGTCACTGGTAGAGTCTACTATAGAGTTAGCTAGAGTCATGTTTTCTTGGCCAAAGTTGCTACACGCACACCGGCGTCATAATTTGTGGATAGGCATGACTGAAGCACCCAGGGATACAATACATGCCGAACATGGCACGCACGTTTGTTTTGATTTCATCACAGAAGTGTTAGACAGTGGATGCAGTGAAAGAATAGCCACACCAGTGCAAGTGTAGGGACGCACCATTAGATTTTCAGGGGGGAGGTATGATTTTTTTTTTTTTTAATCCCCCTCTATGCAAGCCGGAAAAAATTCTCCCCTGATGAGTACAAGAAACAAAAAACTCTACCCCACACCAACTCAATATGAATGAATACATTAAACACGCCCCCCCCCCCCCCCCCCCCTACGGCGGCC
The DNA here is from genome assembly GCA_035610835.1 of Ophiura sarsii. Lineage (NCBI taxonomy): Eukaryota > Metazoa > Echinodermata > Ophiuroidea > Amphilepidida > Ophiuridae > Ophiura > Ophiura sarsii. Next base: position 66,413,677 of record CM069448.1, read on the forward strand.
AAAAAAAAAATCCCCCTGAACCCAACTTCCTACCCTGAAAATCTAATGGTGCGTCCCTGAAAGTGTCAATGTTCAATGATTCTTACTGAAGTTAATGCCAATAATGCAGGGTAGACCTTTCCCCCGGGGAGGGGGGTACTCGGATATTATTTTGGTAGGGATGTGCCGCCAGCAAAATTAAAATGGAAAAACTGACCCATATATTTACCAATTTTCGTTTACCGGAGACCCATGCATGATAAGGCAAACAAAAAAAAAGTTGACTTTCAGGGTCGGACGGTCGTTTTGTTGTTTTTTTTGAAAATTTTTGAAAATTGACTGCACAAAAACACGTTTTAAAGATATATTTTTTGATTTTTTTATTTTAATTTTTTATTTTTGATTGATTTTTTTTAAATTTTTAAACAAGCAGATACTACGTTTTCATTTTTCTTTATTGTTATGTGCTTCTTTCAAATTTTTTTAATTTTTTTTTTTTTGCTGAAAATTTTTTTAAAAAAAAAATAGCGACCCTAGATATCCGAAAATTCGGGTCGGTCGGAAAGGGCAAGTCAACTTTTTTTTGTTTTTGGCCTAATTGTCCTATATATTTGACAGATTTTGCTAAAAATGTCCGTGAAAGACAGCAAATTTAAGGATTTTAGACCTATACCTTTAGCAAAAATGGCTTTGAAAAGGGGTCATTCATTTACCAGAGGGTGAAAAATGGGACCCTATTTAGCAGCACATCCCCATAACCTCATTTCCACTAAGTAACACCTCCCCCCTTTATTATGGCAATTGGATTTTTTCCATATTATGCACAAAAAAAATCCAACTTAGTGCGCACCTAAATGAAAATGTGCATCTCACATATCAAACTACATGCTCTTAGCTCACATGGCGCCTTCAATCTGACTATGCTTACACTTATTCAAAATTATTTATTATACAATTGAAATTGAGGTTATTAGCGTATTAATTTGTCACTGAACATACTGTCACCAATGAACACGTCCCACTAGAGCATAAGAGTTGTCATCAAAATCCAATTATTTCAGAAAAGTCCATTTGGAGAAACGGAGTGGCACACGTAACCTAATTATTTGTACACCAGAGAATAGAAGCTAATTCCGTACAGTCGAATCAGCATTCACAGCTGATTGAAATGAAATTGTGATGACGTTTTTATATTTCATTGTTCTTTTCATGCAGGCGTCAATGTGCATCTAGAACCTACCCTCCTCAAGGATAGTCAAAGATAAGACAAAGAAGATTGTCTGTCTCAGAAGCCCGCCTGCATTGATATGTGAAATGAGCTACGGTGCGTATGTCTATGCGCTGGGGGCTAAAAAACTGTCTTCCTTTTTTTTTTTTTAAAGTTTAAAAAAGTTCTCTGTAACCTTGGATAAGCAACAACAACAAAATTGAAAGGAAAAAAATTGCATACCTCATAGCCTATTTTCTAAAAAAAAAAAATCGCACAGCACTTAGCTTTTTTGCAGAATGTTTCTGAGACAGACTTTCTTCTTTGTTTGGCCTAATCTTAGCCTAGTTATATTTTTGAGGTGGTGAATCTTGATCTAATTTATAGTTTGGACAGGTGAATCTATGACGAATCTTCACCTATATTTCAACTTCTCCCATATAATACATCGAACGAACATAGTGCACTGAGGTGAATCTTCACCGCATACATTGCAGGTAAGAACCAATCTTCACCTAATTGTTCCTGAAGGAAGGTGAATACAGGTGAAGGCTTGAGGAGGGTAGGTTCAAGATTCAAATTGATGCCAGCATTAGGTTCTTTGTTTCAGAATATAATGTCTTCCTAAGAATTGTGTATTTTGTAAACCTGAAACTTCAGATCGCTCATATTAACATACCTCGTACTACTGGTCATGTTAGGGTACACTGTTATGTAAGGGAGCAGTTCCATTTGTACGCGATAAAAATTGCGAGAATGTTCCGGGCCCCGATGAGTTTTTTATCAGGCCCCGATGAGATTTTTATCGCGAACAGTTGCGAGTAGCAAAGGATTATTTATCGCGAAGCGTATTACCGCTTGTTTAAATATAACGAAAGATAAGTGGTCGGTATGTAAATAGAGCTTCGGGTTATTTATTCTAGTTGTAAGGTACAAATTCAGCATTTCATGTTTTTAGAGACAATAAAAGAATTATTTGGCTTGTCCAAATAATTCTGTGTTGCTCATGCACTAGGATTAGGATTGCCAGTTTGTTTTCCTGGCTTTCTAGACGCCCTCGATTTTACTGCCTCAGGTTGACCAATCCCGTGATGGGATTTGCCATACCATGAAATGCTCTATTGCCACTTCGTCCAATGCCATTTCGTCCATTAACCAGTTCGTCCAATCTCATTTCGTCCAATGCCATTTCGTCCATTAGTCACTTGGTCCAATAACCACTTGGTCCAATAGCTACTTCGTCCAATGTCATTTCGTCCAATAGCCACTTCGTCCACTGTCACTTCGTCCAATAGCCACTTCGTCCAATAGCCATTTCGTCCATTCCCACTTCGTCCAATAGCCATTTCGGCCAGTACCATTTCGTCCAATGGCCATTTCGTCCATAGTCATTTCGTCCATAGCCATTTTGTCCAATAACCATTTCGTCCAATAGCCATTTCGTCCAATAACCATTTTGTCCAATAGCCATTTCGTCCAATAGCCATTTCGTCCAATAGCCATTTTGTCCAATAGCCAATTCGTCCAATAACCAATTCGTCCAATAACCATTTCGTCCAATACCCATTTCGTCCAATAACCATTTCGTCCAATAACCAATTCGTCCAATAACCAATTCGTCCAATAACCATTTCGTCCAATAACCATTTCGTCCAATTACCATCTCGTCCAATAACCATTTCGTCCAATAGCCATTTCGTCCAATAGCCAATAAATCATTACGTGAGATAAATAATAATCATTACTAATTAAGGAGGAGAAAAAACAAATCGCCTGTTGCCATTAATGTACATAATTATAGCCTACAAATTGACACGATGCGACAAATTATACCCCATATTATATTAAGTTAAAGAATAAAAGATGTAAATCAGTGGCATAACATTCAGGAGTGGGAAGTCTTCCCCCGCTTGACCGTCGTACTGAGTCTAAGTCAACGAAGTTAAACAACACAATTAATGGATGTTAATTAGTGCCCCATCTCCACCCTCCAAAAATGCAGTACTTTTCAAAAAACCCGAAATATCAACCACCCAAGTTTAATCATCGAATCCAAAATATTAACCGCCCAGGTTTACTCATCTGGCGGGTCCCGCGCGAAACGCGGGTGCCCGCTAGTTTTATACAAACTGTGACGTCTTGTTTAGAGAACAATAAACACATTTGTAACACTGTTGATATGCTTAGAGGTCGTTTTACAAATATTATGCACAATCTTAAAGATTTTAGCCCTAGTAAAAACAAGATCATTCGGGTTAACTGATTTCGGTTTCATTTGGATAAAAAAAATCAAATTTTATTTACTATTTGCTATAAAAGTACAACAATTTAAAAATAATTCGTAGGCCTTTTCAATTTGTCAAATGTATCAAACTACGCCAGAAATTGTCCCTCATACAGCGCTTTAAATAATAAAATGTTCCGGGGCCCTTAGCAAACCCGAACCCCACGCCTTCATTAATAGGCAGGCCTATGCTTCATCTGGTTTCGGTCATATTTCGTCATTATTTTCAATCAGCATCACCCGGGGTTTACCCTGGATCCATTGGCTTTATGGGGCTTTACCCACTTGCATACAACAACCCCTATGCAGAGTCGGACTACTTTTTTAATCATACAATTTTTTAACAATTATACATACATGCCAGGGTGAAAGACACAATTACGGCAAGAGGGCATTGAAACCTTTCACAGTTTGATAAATGCGGATGCAAGCGCCCTCAGCCCGGGCCCTAATTAACGTGAATTCAGGTTGAAAAAGATACTCTTAAAGTTCTCGGAAATATTGGTGATTGATACCCTTAGCACGGGCCGACCTTATTCCGCGTTTTGGTTCACGCGGATGATTACAACATTTAATATGTGACTGACCCCCCCCCCCCACCCCCCGCCCCCCCCCACCCCCCGCCCCCCCCCCACCCCCCCCCCCCCCCCACCCACCTCTAGCTCTGGATTTTGGACATTAACACCAACATTACAAATTAAAAGCTGGCTTT